>OX103950.1:1200000-1800000 GCA_944470405.2 Schistosoma mattheei
TCACACTAATTGGACGGGTGAAACAGGAAACTCCCTGGCTGTCCGAACCGAAGCAAAATATTAAATAACCACACATTTTTATATACCAATTGGCTATAGATAATATATTTAATTATGGGCATAGATTTGGTACATAGGGACACCAAATGAACGGTCCATACATATGCAGAGGTAATACAGTAAAAAAGGGAAAGCAACACTATTTAAACGAAAATATACGTGAACAAGAACAAAATGTGGTAGAGAGTATCATTCAGTTAACATTCTAGTTGAGAAAGTTCTTTCACTAAAAATCGTTCTTATGACGAATGTAAAAGGCAACTATAACGTGGTCTCCATCAACCTCTATTTTGAGCTGTTTGTAGCGTCGTTTCAAGTCGCACTATCTGTGGGGCCTCGACGGCAGTCGTAATTGACCGGCAAATGGCGGTCCCAACCACTTTCATACCACCGCGTCAGTTTATAAACAAACCACCTCTGTTTATTCCAACCCATCCGTGTCTACGTAAAATACATAGTGCGGGGGTTGTGATAGCACTCATGACGCACTTCTAGGCCACCAAAGTTGGTGTTTCAAGACAGCGATACCAGTCAAATTATATATATATATATATATATATATATATATCGTAGGGTACTGGTATTCTATCATAGGTGTCTACGAAGCATTCCTCGGGTGCTTTGAGACCACCATGTAAAAATGCCAGAATTAGGAATAGGATGGTAAATCACTTGACGAGGTAGTGAATTTTCATCAACTGAGATGGTTGTGGCATGTATTATGTATGCCCATCATCTACCGCCTGCCATGAAGGGCTATGATTTCTGGTGTAGGAGTAGGTTGGAAGGAAGCTAGAGGCAGTTATGCCGAAATACAGCATCAGTTCGTCACTGACAGTTGTACTTAACCTGGTTTGAGTCGGCGTAATTAATGGTTAGAGACTAAGTGACATGGCTCGAAATTCCCTATAGCCTTTTTCATTTCACGAATTTATATTTTCTTGGATCATATCTTCCATATCTAATCTTAGGTCGTCACTAATACTGTTGCTACCCCTACTTCTGGAATTTTGCCGGACAACATATCTGTGCTATTGGGGTATGGCAGCTTGAACCTATGTACATACGTACCAGGTTCTACGCTGTGACTGATCACTACCATGTACTTGAGGGCTATTTGCAGAGTGCCATCAGTGACACAGTAGAAAAGAAGTGATATTGGACAACCTTGCATAACCTCTCTACTGAACTGGAATAATGGATTGAGTTGGTTGCATACCCTCACACTGCTTGAAGTACCTGTATGTTAGGCCTTCAAGATGTTAACGAACAGTCCTACCCAACAAAACAAAGTAGGCCCTGTTATCAAAGAACACCAGTTGTTGCTCTCCAATAAATGTGGCGATGTTTTAATATTTAGAGAAGGGTGAAGTTATGGTCAAAACGCTAACTACATGAGCTAAAACTAGCCTGTTCCTCGCTAGCCGTTTCCTGAGTTTTAGATCTGTGGATTTTGGTGAACTATAGTAGTCTTGATGCAATCAACATTAGACATTCCGCGACAGCTGGTGCGTAGATAACGTAGGCTGCTCTTAAAGAGGGAAAGAACGATTGCTTCGTTCGATGTTGGAACACTATTTATCAAACCTTTCCAAATAACCCAGTCTGCTCTCTGACCAAAAGTTCTTCATCTTAATAAAGCCGAGTAGGAGTAGTTCATCGGGTTGTGATGATTTTTGATGCTTCAAAAGTCGGAGATTCTTATGGACCTCAGACTTATGGGAGCAGGAATAGCAGTAGCAGTACTCCCTCTACCTCTCAAGACGTCTCCGGATGTCACTAATTTGCATTTAGTTAGCTCCAAAATGCCCTGGTACGGTCAAGAGTGGGGAGAGTACGCTCTCCCTCTCGAAATACTCTCACATGGCCACGCGTATATAGCCTCTGCCAGGGAAGTCCTGCTCACTGCCTTCTCGTGGCGGGGGTGTTGTTTACGAAAATGAGACGACGAAAAGCGAATGTCCGGCGCTTTAACCGGATTCCAAACCAATGGTGCACATGGGCTCCAGTATCCTGCGGGAACAAATGACGTATGAACCAATTGTTGGTCACCGGCTTCCATGGGACTGCATCTCCTTACGATGCTCCACTGCCTTGTGGATCAGACCTTCAGGTCGAAGGCTCGGGGTGTGGCCCTCTAAGAAAACCACCTGCTTCGGTTTGGGCACCCGGGCAGTATCACAGCCCTCGCACATATGGAATGAGATTTGTGTAGCGCATATATATTTGGTGCCTCCTTGTACCAATGTTTATGTGTTAAAATAAATAATAAAATAAATTTAGTTAGCTTTACTGATTGTCACATTCACACCAAACGTTTTGCTGCCAATAGCTTAGATAAGCTGAAATGGCTTTTAGCAGTTGCCAAATGCTGTTGGTGTTTTCACCACCATAACATTTGTACCTTGTCTTATTTACTTTACTCTGTACCTTTTATCACATTTCATAAAATTGATTGTGAGATATTGCTAATAGTCAATAAGTTGTCTGATCTAAATTAACACTTACGTTGGGATTGTGCATATGTAACGAATTTATTGACATAATCTTATGCTCAGTTATCATTAGACTTTAATGTGTTATTTTACAATATAAGTTATTCAAATACCAATCAGATCTATTACCGATAGCTCCATTAATAGTTTCATATATGATACTAGTGTATGTAAGTTCATATTAAGTGAGTAAATAACTTATTTGTGGTTCTTATTACTTTCCTTACTCAATAACTTCGTACATATTACATTATCTCTGTAATTTCCCAGCTTTTCATTTGTTTCACATTAAAATTTCACTCAATTAAGATTCTACATGATAATAACATCCTATTGGTTTCATATTCAGTCTTAACGGATTCAATCAATGGAAGCACTACTTGCCTGTGTAGATATTCCTCCAGATTGTCATGACGCTATACCTCTCTTGAACTTGGAAAATAAATCTTTCTCCAAGTTTTTCAAGCGAATCTTAAAAAGGCTAGAAAAAGGAGAGACTTGTGTTCAAAAGGCGTTGCCTAAATTATCAGATGATGATACTGAAGAAGAATCAGAATACGTACTTATTGGGACCGCGCAAGAGGAAAATTCTAGAATATTATTCGCACGACTTCCAAACTCGTCAGGGAGTAATGAAGTATACAAACTTCCATTTGTTCGTTTCACCGTTCGTAGGACTAATGAGTGAGTTATTTTATGGTCTTAGCAACCTCTATTATACTAAGAATATTACTTCTTTACACCTGGTTGTGATAATTAGGACATCACTGTTTAGGACTGATCTTTATAATTTTCTACATTTATCTTTGGTTCTATAGCATCCTATCATAAACTGATCACCCACAGCTATCACCCCTATTGTTGGCAAATTATCCATTATATTGATGGAGTTTTGTTCTCTGAGCTGGATGGTTTGGTCGTGTAAAGATCAACACACAATTCATCAATCCACTGAGCTGACTTAGTTATTAACTTCCACAAAGGATATGGAATTAAAATTGATAAAAATATCGAGCTAACTGGTCAGATGGCACGAGTTTTAATATACCTTACGTGATGAATTTTGAGATGGTGGAGAAAATTTGTAGCTCAGGTGGATGATTTTGATGGAGTTTTGTTCTCTGAGCTGGATGGTTTGGTCGTGGAGCTTTCATCGTTCTTCTGAACGACATCATCAGCACAAACTTCAGATAGAAGTGAAGTGTTCGAATTTCTCCATATGTGTTTCACAGCTTGTTCTGTGCACCTCGATGTTGATTGGTTCTTGTTGACCTTAAATTTATCATTGTTTACTTCTTTGTTTTGGTTGTGTCTCCCATTGGTTTGATTTTTGTTCTCATATTTATGCATGGTTTTCCTGATTGGTTGATAAATTGGATTGATTTCAATATGTTTGTTGATTGCTGATTGACCTGAGTGCCAGGCTTCTAGAAATTCTCTGGTGTTTTTGGAGTTTCCTCTGTCTAAGATTTCTACATTTTCCCAATCGAATGAGTGTCCGTAGTTATCCACGTGTATTGAAATAAGTGAAGAAATATCATGGCGTTTGACTGCTAATTGATGTTCATGTAGGCGTAGGTGGAGGGGACGTCCGCTTTGTCCGATGTAGTGTTTGTCGCAGTTGGTACAGTTTATTTTGTAGATAATGTTTGATTTGTTCTCCTTTGTTATTTCATCTTTTGGTTTGCATAAGATTGATTGTAGTGATTTTGTTGGTTTGTGTGCCACACCTATCCCGAAGGTTTTCAGCAGTCTCGTTGCAGTTTCTGATATTCCTTGTATGTACGGTAGGGTGATCCTTTTACTGATTTTTGTGCCTGACTTGGGTTGTGATGCTGTGTGCCGTTGGTGCTTTTTGATAAAGTTGATTGGGTAGCC
Organism: Schistosoma mattheei; assembly: GCA_944470405.2. Classification (NCBI taxonomy): domain Eukaryota; kingdom Metazoa; phylum Platyhelminthes; class Trematoda; order Strigeidida; family Schistosomatidae; genus Schistosoma; species Schistosoma mattheei. The sequence goes on from OX103950.1 coordinate 1,204,434, forward strand.
GTTCTTTTGAAATATGTCCTTCAGGTATTTCTCTTCATTTCTTCGTGCTGCCAGTGTGCTGCAGTGTGTCCTCGCCCTCTTGAACAATGTGTGTACGCAGTTGATTTTGTGAGCCCTTGGGTTGTTGCTGTTGTAGTTGAGAATTTGATCTGTATGGGTTGGTTTCCTATATACTTGAGTTTCCAGTTTTCCTGTATCAGTTCTAGTGATCAATATATCCAAAAATGCTAGTTGGTTGTTTGACTCCTGTTCCATTGTGAACTTGATGTCATTGAAAACGTTGTTGATCAGTTTGTATGTGTTTTCCAGTTCATCCTTTTTGACGATGACGAAGGTGTCGTCTACGTAGCGAATCCAAATTTTTGGCTTGATCACTGGTAATATCGTGGCTTCTAGTCTTTGCATCACTGCTTCTGCGATCAGTCCTGATATTGGTGATCCCATTGGTGTCCCGACCAAACCATCCAGCTCAGAGAACAAAACTCCATCAAAATCATCCACCTGAGCTACAAATTTTCTCCACCATCTCAATATCCATTATATGAAAATCACTTAACGTAATCAAACCACTAAAGTCGATATTCAAAGATAACATTCCTAGATTAACTAGTTTCAAAGTGTCGAACCTCTAAATTACGTACATAATTTTACTACCAGTTATAAACGGTCCTTACAAAGTGTTTTAACTTTGTTACCGCTCATACATCAACCAAAACAGATGGTTTTATACACGAACCCCTTTCTCTTGTTCACTACACTTTGTCAAACAGGAGGATCAAATTTAATCTAACTTACTAATTCAACAGCATAACCTGAGATTATGTTGTTTACGCTCTGAAGTTTTTACCAGGGAATCGAATACCAGTTCATTGCTAAGCTTTCATAATCCGATAAATACTCTCACATGGCTACGTGCATGCAACCACGGCAAGGGAAGTCATATTCACACCACGGGTGTTGTTTACAATATTGAGAGGACGAAAAGAGAATGTCTGACGCTTTAACTGGGTTGGTGGACATAGTAAGTCCACATAGGGCAGTTGGGAAACCCTGATTGCAAACCAATGGTGCACATGGGCTCCAGTATCCTGAAGGAACAAATGGCGTCTAAACCTGCTGTTGGTCACCGGCTACCATGGAACTGCATCTCCTGACGTCGCTCCACTGCCTATTGGATCAGAACTTTAGCTCGAAAGCTCCGAGTGTGGCCCCCCAAGGAAACCACGTGCATCGGTTTGGGCACCCAGGCAGTATCCCAACTCTCACATACATCGAATGATTTATGTGGCGCATATCTATTTGGTGCCTCCTTGTACCAATGTTTATGTGTTTAAATAAATAAATAAACTGAATCTCCTTGCAAATGTCTTCTATCTAGTGTGCAGCTAAATTTCTCATCTCTGTATTTTTAAACATTATACTTAATCACTGCATTTCTTAGTAATTTTTGTTAGAATTGACCACTCTCTATGAAGAATATAGATTGTGGTTAGCAGTGAGAATCTAGGATATGTTTCCCATTCTGTTTGTAACTCGTCATTCGAATGTACATATATTCCAGTATTGATGTTCATACCCAATCTCGAACCCAACACCTTTCTCTATTAACGCCAAACTGGCTATTGACTGAGTTACTGAATCCTAGATAATTACACACTTGTGATTAGTTTAGTTTTTACATTTTCCATTGTCATTTTAGTAAACTTGTATCTATTAGATAAAAGTCTTTCTTTCTGTAGGAAAAAAAGAGTTTCCACTGTACACTCGTTTTAATTTCATTTACTTACCATTGATTTACATCTCCTTACGTTAGTTGATTATTCTTAATTTATAGACCTATAACAAAACAGAACCAGGATGCCGCAAATAACAGTAAGTTACCGTTTTACTTTTGATGAGGTAATTAGTTCACATTGATTAGTCATTTAGTGATGATCGAAATGATGTTTATCTAATTCTTTTTAGTACTGATTAAACTCTATCGATAAAGTCTCAATATAGCCATTAGTCTTAGTAACTAACTCAACTCTTGACGACACTGTTTTAATGTTCGTTGGTTTCATGCTTTGTGACACTCGTTGGCAAAGTGTACTGGGAAGGTTTATGGAACTAACGTTTCATGTGATATCCAAACTTAGGTCACTCTGTAGTTAACAAGAACACGAGTGGGGACAATCGAATGTATCTGAATCTCTCAGTAAAATCTGAGAATCATACAGTAAATACCTAATTTGCAAAATATTAATTAATTGCCTCAAGCTTGGCTATTTCTTTTGCAAATACCAGTCCATCGTCTCAGATTTCATTGTCCCTGCATTTTCATACCAATTGCTTTCCGTTCACGTTCTTTCCTTCTCGATCTTCTACTGAAATAATTTTATTCGTGACTATCGTCATATACTACTTATATGTATATAAGTAGCACACACAATTTAGCCTCAGTCTGATGTGTTTCCATTTGAGCTATTCGGGTTTATTAGTGACTACCTCCAGCCATTTAGGTAATTAGTTTGTCGGTGTCATTTCTAGTTGCTCTAGTTTGTTATATACGGGGAGGGATGAGATAATGATTGAAGTTAAGAAAAATCTTCTTGATCATTGTCATTTTCAGTATCGTCTCCTGAACAACTAGCTCAATAATGAGTTTATTTCCATCAGTTGAACGATCCTAAGACATCTATCATTAAGATCGTATCGAGAATACTGAAGACGATAAAGTTATACAATATATGCCGTTTCTCAATAGTTGTGTTAAATGTATATATTTTGGGGAGTAGTTATTTTTTGTGAAATATTAGACTAGAGCTTACAACGTAGATAAGGTACTGAGTAGAATAAACTGTCGAATATATGTAAAGAATTCAGTGATGTATCAGTGGTTAAATCACTGAAGTATCAACCACCAAGCCACAAGCTCAAACACTGCTTTACCTACCTTGGTTTCTGATGTGTGAGCAAGGAAAATAATGATTGGTTGTTTGCTTAATCATAGTAGTAGTAGTAGTCTGACAAGTACTAAATGAATTATATATTTTCCTGCTCTTATTATTACTATAATTGTTGTCAGTTTTTGATGTAGAAATATACTTACGTTCTAGTCAGTCTAGCCACGTCTTCTGTCGAAGTCCTGTAGAATAGATAGTGAGCGGGGTATCTCTTTAGTAGAAACTTTGTACACATTACCAATCAATGTTGAACCCTAATGAAAATGTACATCACCAGTCAAGTTGACGCATTGTGTTCGTAGATCTATGTAAAATTAACAAGGTGAATATATATAGTTAGAAAACAATGAAAAATAAATAAAAACTATAGAATAACTATTGAGGTCTCTGTATCACTATGACTGGTTTTGATTCAATGTCATCTATATAAGAAGCATTAAATTAATCGATCTCAAACGTTGATGATATTATACTTTTTTAATTATTTCAACAATATAGGCATTGAACCTTATCTACAGGATACGTTTAAACGTCTTGATGATAAAATGGAAAATTTTGGAGCACAATTGTCTAAATTGATAGAATCTTTATCACAGAAACCAGCGCCTCGACCTCCAAGGAAATCGCAAACACCCGCAGTAACTGCTAGTGCATCAAAGCCAAACTTAACATCAAAACCTATATTAACTTCACAACTTTCACCTACTTCCACTTCTAAATCAACACCAGCATCTATAATGAAACCTGGATCTATACCAAAAAATGCATCCACTCCAAAGTCGATGATCATAAATCAAGCAAACTCTATTGTTTCATCCACTGAAAATAAACTCAAATCAACTCCGATTAAATCATTATCATATGGTCATGTTTTAGAAAGCCAACATTTAAATGAAAGTGGCACTAAAAAGAAACAAAATGAATCATCGACACAAGGTAAGCGTTTGATCGTTTTCATAATGTTGGTTACTATGAATTATTTGTAGTGAATATTAATTTGATCACGCACGAAAACTAGTTGAAAAAGGATTTCCTTTCAACTACCAGCTTACATCTCAATTGAATTGCACGCGATATTGAATCATTTAGATTAGTTGTCACATTTCAACTTGATTGATGAAATTCTATCAACACTAAAAAGGATTTAATATACATGACATTAGTCACGATTTATCTATTTTAAAACATAAACATTGGTACACGGAGGCACCAAATAGATATGCGCCGCATAAATCATTCGATTTGTGTGAGGGCTGGGATACTGCTCGGGTGCCCAGATGGAAGCAGGTGGTTTTATTAGGGGGCCCGAACCTTTGACTTAAGGGAGATGAAGTTCCATGGTGGCTGGTAACTAACAATTGGTTCATACACCATTTGTTTCCTTGGGATCCTGGAGCCAATGTACACCATTGGTTTGGACTCAGGGTTTTCCAACTGCCCTAGGTGGATTCTTCGTGTTCACCAAGCCCGGTTAAAGCGCCGGACATTCGCTTTTCGTCCTCTCATTTTCGTAAACAACACCCGTGGTGTGAGAAGGCAATGAGTATGACTTCTCTGTCAGTGATTGAATGCACGTGACCATGCGAGAGCATTTGGAGAGAGAGAGAGAGAGCTGACTCTTTTCATTCTCGGCCATAACAGGGCATTTGGGGGCTACTCTGTGAATTCTATATGCACGTTCAAAACTGTTGATTATTATTTGTCTTTATCTGATAATTTAGTCTTAGTATAAAACTCTTCAGTACAGTGCTCAACTATAACTTTGCCACAGACAGATCAAACCTAGAATTTGTGTCACAGTAAACACGCTACTTTAAGTGATCAGTACAATTTCACTTATTGCATTCTGCTTTTATTCTGAACATTCACTCTCTAACCGATCTGCCTAGCACTGTTGGACCTAGAAGAATGAGTATTCCAACCAGTATTAATCGACTAAGTCATTGTGATGTGCAAGCTCAACCACTACGTCAAAGTAGCAGCTGCAGTCGGGTACAAGTCTTGACATTTCACGGCAGTCATCCACTAATCATCATTGATGATAACTATTTCACTCTCTCGACTTAGTTGAACTTTTTGCAAAAAATTCTTCTTGAAGTTATTTACTAGCTAAAATCAGTCTGTAATGTAGATTATCTGATAATTGACTAAACCGTCACTGGTTTCCATTCTGAGCTATGTCTGATAACGTCTCAAGCCACGGAATTACACTATCCCTTGGACTCCAATCTTTGAGTTTCGATTGGCTGACAGATGACAGTCTTATGCAGCTTTTTTTATACCTCGGCACCATGTCATAAACTGGTGACCATTTCTGATTTTCCCAACCAGTGTCAGCGTCGGCAAATAAAGCAAAATGTGGAAGTCGCTAAGATGATGTTCATAGTACATATCCAACCTATTGAAGTCGGTGTTTGAAAATAGTGATCCTAATTGAATTATTGTCACTGTACTCATGCTTCATCGCTATAATCCTTTATATTACCACTAAAATGTTATCTAAATAACAGTAATTTGTTTCTATCCAATATTTTAGGTCATAGTCAAATTGAAAATCCAAGATTCGCTTCAATGATTGATAAAGCTATTGATCATGTTTTAGACCGTATTAATAAAGGGAAAGATATTAAAATTGGACCGGTATTCCAAGAGAGATTAAGTTCTGCCAATAGATGCAATAATACACTTGATCATATCGATCTGTCGTCTAATCGTGTTGACATTGATGATGACGATGATAACAACAACGATGCCAATATCACTGCTTATAACCATGTTGTATATGATAGAAATCAACATAATCTTAATATTAAACCTAAAAAGAATTTAGTTGCCATTTCACCATGTGTATCATTTATGGTGAAACCAGTTCAGAGTAGTGCTAGTAACAACATCAAACTGAATAATAATAATAATAATACTAATAATAAAAAGCATCAATTATCTACTGAAGATTATGAAGAATTAGAATCTTTTTTACAAAACGATTCTGTTGTAAATCATATTCATTATTCAACTGATTATGTTGTTGTTGATGATAATGACCGAAAACATAAACACAAAAAACGGAAATGTACAAATGATGATTAGATAATAAAACAATGGAATGACACTACCTGTACATATGTTCATGTGTGTGTGTGTGTTTGTTTGTGCTTGTGTCCAACTTCACTTTTGTACATAGTTACAAGTACTATATATATATTAGGTCGGTTTTTTTGTTTCGTTATACCACGTGATATCTGTCTGTACTTTACCTGTTGACTGGTCCATTTATCACATGTATTACATAAGTGCTTCATTGTTTCATTTATATAACCTTTTGTTTTGATATAGTAACAAGGCAATAAGATCTAATTTATATAAATACACAATCTATTAACCAGAGAGTTTTCAATTTTCCTTTCAAGACTTATATGCTGCATTTTTTTCCCGAGATTGTATTCATTATCAATTGAACAATCTACCTAATTCCTAAAGTTATAATGAAAAATTGTAATCTTTGGATTAGGTCCATGTCTGATGTGATAAAGGTATTCTTAATGGCATGAATTGATTGGAGCTAAAATCGTGCTACCATTGGACACTGATTGAGTGGTCCTGACGGTTAAGCATCCATCTTGGGTCCGACCTGCGATGGGGTTATGAGCATGTATTTCGAAAGGAAGTCTCGTACCAGGGTATAACAGCTATCTAGCGCTTCCTAATTCTTAATAGTATCACAACTAAGGTCAATTTGTAAGTGGTACAACCTAAAAATTAGTGCTATCCACTTCAAACCCTTCAATATTCTTATAATTTCGGTTCCCTGAATAAAAAGATGAATTCCACAACATGCAGTCTTGTCCAAGATTTACACATAACTGACAATATAACAAATAAGAATGACACGAGAATAAACGATCGCAATAAGTATTAAATCAAATATACTATGAGAATGAAGCGGTCACGATTGAAAAGTTTAAAAACACTGAATATTATCAGAGGATGCTGTCTAGTCCATTTTATAATCGTTAGTTCTAAAATTATTGACATGCATTTCACCACAACTAGAAATAACTACGGAAAGATTCTAATGCGGTAGCTATTTAAATGACAAGTTTTATTATCCGAGCAAAAATGTTCATCATTTCATTGGATTCATTTACCAAGCTCTCTCATTTCAATAACTCTCTAATTGTTTTCATTTATATATATAGTAATAAGTAGTGTGTAACAGTCTTTATCCCTGTTACTAATTAGTATGCAAATGCTTTTGCCTTGTAACGTTGATGGAAGCTATCTATCAAGATTCGAATAAAACAGTACTAATCTTTGGCAGTAAAACCTGCTGTGTTCATTAGTTTTTACAACTAGTCATTAATCTTGGGTGCTATTAGAGGTATGAGGGCGGGTATCGCTTCCCGGTTGCCCACACCGTGGAAAGGTACTTCTGGAGGCACCTGAAAAGGAAGTTTCGTTAGGAGTGGTCTTAGTGACCTGGGAGCGTGACCACAATGCCCAAGGGGCAACTACTTGAGGTCGGTCACACATGAATCGCCGGAGAGGGATATCCGTGGGATAAGGAGAGGTGTGCATTTTTGGGGCAGACCTTTTCTAACCACAACCCTCCTTGTGGGAAGACAGCATCGCTATTATGCTGGTTGTCTGTAGGAAACACCTTACTGCCGTCACACCTCTGTACAGTCAGCAGTACGACTTCGCCTTTGGACCTTGGGTTTGTTGCTTTTAGTCTTACCGTTCTTCAACCGACCATGCCTAACTGGCATGGTAGGACCTTGAAGATCGATTGGTTCATCACGATAGACAAGCTCGACCACCACGTCAAGGTAGCAGCAACGGTCGGGATTAGTTTTTTACAGCTATGAATGGAGAGGGGCTTCCTTGTATTCGTTTGTTATGGTGCATTAAGTTGGTCGTATTAAGATTAATATGTTCAAGTAGAGAGGATTGTAATTCCATGTCTAAACATTTGTAAGTATATCTTGGTTTCTGAATACTGAACTTTTTTTTTCTAAATTAAACTAGAAAGTGTACCAACGTCATGGAATGAGTCGATAGTTGTCCCTATCTTTAAAAAGGGTTCACGTCGTTCCTGTAACAACTATCGGGGGATAAGTCTACTTCCGATTGCGTCCAAGCTATTGGCTTCCGTCATACTTCGTAGGTTGTTCAAAACCCGAGAAAGATTGACTCGCGAGGAGCAGGCTGGGTTTCGTTCTGGTCGAGGATGTATTGATCATATCTTCACCCTCCGCCAAATGTTAGAACACCGCCATACTTATCAAAGGCCAACAATCGTAGTGTTTTTTGACATCAGGGCTGCCTTCGATTCGTTGGACAGGACTGTTCTCTGGGATTGTCTATTGAAGAAGGGTGTGCCTGAGAAGTTTATTAACATCCTAAAAGCCCTATATAAAAACACCTCAGGCAGAGTGAGGGCATACAACCACCTCTCTCCATTGTTCCATTCGAGCAGTGGGGTTAGGCAGGGTTGCCCAATCTCACCATTCCTCTTCAACTTTGCCATCGATGACATTCTGGAAACAGCTCTGATGAATGTAAGTAATGGTGGTGTGGATCTGTTGCCTGGAGAAAGACTTCTCGACCTTGAGTATGCGGACGATATTGTCTTACTGTGCGATAATGCCCAAGGCATGCAATCCGCACTTAATCAGTTGGCAATCAGTGTCCGTAGGTATGGTATGTGCTTTGCACCTTCGAAGTGCAAAGTACTTCTACAAGACTGGCAGGATTCCAATCCTGTACTCACCCTGGATGGTGAGCAGATAGACGTAGTCGAGAAGTTCGTGTATCTGGGTAGCTGCATAAGTGCTGGTGGGGGTGTGAGTGATGAGATCAATGCACGTATAGTGAAAGCCAGAGCGGCTTATGCCAATCTGGGCCATCTTTGGCGCCTTCGTGATGTTAGTCTGGCTGTAAAAGGTCGGATCTACAACGCGTCGGTGAGAGCAGTTTTGCTCTATGCTTGTGAAACCTGGCCTCTCCGAGTTGAGGACGTTAGACGACTCTCTGTGTTCGATCATCGCTGTCTCCGAAGGATTGCTGACATTCAGTGGCAACACCATGTCAGTAATGCAGAGGTTCGGCATCGTGTGTTCGGGCACAGAGATGATAATTCAATTGGTGTCACCATCTTGAAACACCGACTTCGGTGGCTTGGACATGTTCTCCGAATGTCGTCCCAGAGAATTCCACGTCGTGCATTATTTGCCGACTCTGGGACTGGTTGGAAGAAGCGGAGAGGTGGTCAATGCATGACATGGTGTCGTGGTATGAAAGAAAGCTGCAAAGGACTGGCTTCTGTCGGTCCTTCACGACTCCCTGGTTGGGGTCTGAGAGATGGTGCTACACAGTGGCTAGAGACGTTATCAGATATGGCTCAGAATAGAAGCCAGTGGCGATCCTGCTGTAACCTTCTTTTACTTTCTTCATTAAAAGTGGTTGTGTCTCCCTTACCTGAAAGATTTCTTCTGACTGTACCTTTCCGTTCCCTCGTTACTACCACACTACCTTACACCAATCTCTTCGTTATTGTTCTCTTTTTCTTTTGCGCTCCTTAGTTTTTTTTTCTATTTCTCTTCGAATTCTCATTGTTTTGTGTGGCGCATATATATTGGCGCTCTCTTGTACCAATATTTGTGTGTTCAAATAAATTAATTAATTAAACTGTCAACTAAGCCTATTTGATGGGTATATGACGAAGTCTTACGTTAGTCCACTGCCTTATGGATCAGACCTTTAGGTTGAAGGCTCAGGGTGTGGCCCGCTAAGAAAACCACCTGTTTCGGTTTGGGAACCCAGACAGTATCATAGCCCACACACAAATCAAGTGACTTGTGTGGTGCATATGTATTCGATGCCCCTTTGTACCAATATTTATGTGTTCAAAGCTTATTTGATAGGAGAATTAATAAAATTCCTTAAATATTCATGAATATAAGATTGGGTTGTTTTCTTAAAAAAGCAATGACATGATTGTAAAGTGTTGCTCAGCTTTAATGGTTAGGGATATTACCTTAACCCAAATAGAAAACACCATGTAATAATCACACATTTATCTTGACTATTGATAATAATGTATAAGTTATGTGTGATGGAAATGCGTAAGTAGAATGTTCAAGTCCAGGCGAAAGTTAAGGAAGAAGTAAGAACACATGATGCGCTGATTATATCAGATCCAGTTGTATGTACTGGAAGAATAGAGCAGTCGCTTTTTCCCCACGTATCACTATTCGTCTGAATATGTTATCAACTCACTACTAATAAGTAGGAACTATCATTAGGCCGAATATTTGAAAATACTGTATTAGGATCATGCAAGTGAAATTGTTTATTGTTTAGGCAACTCGACATTCGGCTAATGAATGTGAAGATTAACATCCGACATGAATCGTCCAACTATAACAAGTGGGACAGTTTATCCGATGACTCTGCCTACAAATACGTCTATCTTGATATTCGAATAACCTATGATGACTTTTTGGAGCTTAGAGTGATTGATTAAGACCCTTTGAAATGCCACTCATAAGGAGTGAAGCGTTCAACTGTCGCTGGATACTCGAATCTCATATTATAAGCCAACGTCAATTCCCTTGCAATTTCAGATGCTTCTAGCTGGTTGATATCATTTAGCGCAAAATCTATAATCAAGCAGGGATACCTACTAACTGGAAATGACTAACCTTATATACTAACATTCAGTGACCACTAGATGGGGAATATTGCGATTTTACCTAAACAGTTCTCAAGTAATCACTAAACACTCAAACGCCACGCCCTAAACCAGATTAACGCCTTGCATTTAGACATAAACGAGATAAAGATGGACGTTTTTCGCAAAAAGTATGCAGTAGATGACTTAACTGATGATTTGAAAATACCTTTTATGGACTATGTTACGAATTTTATAGATCAGAGATCAAGGAAGAAACTCATCCAGTTACGGAAAGGACTGGAAAATCAAAACAGCCGAAAGGAAATTTTCAACCGACTCTAAAAGGTATGTACATAATTTCTCAAGTGTCGAACTAGATACAAAAAAAAACTAGAGGTATTATCCCCAGGTCTAAAATTTTGTGATACACGTAATAACTGTAACCACATCGATACAGACATACAATTCGAGAATCTTTATAGTCAGACACGTGATTTAGTTATGAAGTCTGATCAGCAATTAGAACATTTTAAATCAACACTTGTAGAGTAGTATTACCAATATAAGAACAATAAATTCAGTTACAAAAGCATTCTTACAAAGAAGCACAAAGAAGCTATTAACCTACTTCTCAAGGAGGAGACGTTATTGATTACAAAACCTGACAAAGGTTCAGGTGTTGTTCTTCTTTATAAAAGTGATTACATTGAAAAAATGAGTACAATCTTAAATGACAAATTAAAGTTTCAAAAAATAACTGACCAGAAAGATTTGAATAATAAGATAGAGCTTACCAGATCTTTGAAGAAAGTCAGGGACCAACAGACTATCTCATCGGGTTTATATGAAATGATTAAACCAGTGGGAACCTATCTGCCGAGATCGTATGGATTGTCAAAGGTACACAAACCGGGGATCCCATTAAGACCTATTTTAGATATGTATAACTCTCCTTACCATACTATAGCTAAATGGTTGGTAACTGTATTAAAACCTCTACACGAAAAGCTTGTAAAATATAGTGTTAAGGATGTGTTCCAATTTGTTGATAAAATCAAGAATGCAAATACGTTGGGACTAAAGATTACTCAAAACTTCATATTTTACTGTAGATACATGGGTGACACGTTCATCCTCTGTAAAGATAATACGTCGCCGCAAGAGGTTCTTAAGCGATTTAATAAAGTGCATCCAGCCATTCAGTTTACATCTGAAGAAGAGAGTGATGGCCGAATAGCCTTTTTGGACGTTCTCTTGATTAAGAGAGCGGATGGATCGTTAAAAAGGAACTTAAACAGAAAATGTACATGGATTGGGCAGTATACGAATTTCCTGAGCTTTGTACCTCTACAGTACAAACGAAACTTCGTCAAAAACCTTAGTTACCGTATTCGCACTATATGTTCTGCTGACATGGTTGATCAAGAGCTTAACACCTTGCATACTACTCTCAGGGAGAACGGCTACCCTAGGAAGTTTATAATTAAATATATGGTCACGAAGGCGAAATACAAACAGTGAAGAAATTCCTGTTCATGCGTCTACAATTCAGAGGGGATGCGGCTAGTGAAATACTAACTCAGAGATTACGTAGGACAATACAAAAGTCTTTTAACGCCGGAGAACTGCGATTAGTATTTCCTACGCGCCCAATGGTTACACCGAGGCTAAAAGATGAATTACCTAGAATGACCACCTCATTTTGTATTTATCAGTTCGACTGCTCCTGTGGAGTGAGTTATATCGGTCGAAGTTCTAAGAATTTACATTTTCGTGCTCGTGAACACCTTCCAGCGTGGCTAAACAGAGGTTTGATGAAGGAAGTGAACAGCTCAATATTGGCCCATTTAGTACAAACCGGTCATAGTGCCAGTATAAACCAATCTTCTTCAGTTATTTATAAGGTAAGTAATTTTTTGCCAAAACTGGTCAGACTGAAAGTCCTTCAAACCGGTGAAGCAGTAGCCATCCGAATGAAGAAACCGGAGCTATGCGTACAGAAGAAATATATTCAACCACTCCTCCTCCCCTGGCCAACATCAAGGCCAATTAATCAATTGTAATCCTAACTATTGAATGACCCACTTTGACTATGACCTTTCGTAGTCAATTGTAATTGTCCCTGTTATCTTTATTCATAAATCTTTGTATTATTATTATTATCAGAAGGGGTTTGTGGAGATTTTTAGAAATTTTCACAGATTGAAATCATGAGTCAGTTGAAGCTAGACCACCATTGAAAACCTGGAAGCACTGGACGGCCGTTTCGTCCTAGTATGGGACTCCTCAGCAGTGCGCATCCACGATCCCGCACCACGCGGGGCTCGAACCCAGGACCTACTGGCTTCGCGCGCGAGCACTTAACCATTAGACCACTGAGCCGGCATCCAACGGTGAGGAGTCCCATACTAGGACGAAACGGCCGTCCAGTGCTTCCAGGCTTTCAATGGTGGTCTAGCTTCAACTGACTCATGATTTCAATCTGTGAAAATATTATTATTATTATCATTATTCGTATTATTGGTTAAACATCATTATTAATGTCTCCTATACATGATTCATTCACTTCGCATTCATCCCTCCGTATTACGTCTTACTTATTTGATCGAATTGTAATTGCACTATTATTTCTCTCTCACTCTATTTGCCCATTTTATTCTGATCATGGATCTTAAAAACTCTCACTTAACATATACGCAGATTCAAGTTAACATTCTGATATGAGTCATATTAACATTAACAATTTTTTTTGTAAGCAATGATGAATAGTGGCTAGCAGTGGAATCCAGTTTGACGCGCGTTTCGCCCTATTTGGGACTCATCAGCTGGATGTACCTTGTTTATCACAATCCTAAATTCACATGCTTTGAACGATGTACTTTGCCCTTAACCTGGCGATTTTTCGGATTATTAATTTGGATATACTGAATTGTAGAACCTGAAGAGAATTTATCGAAAAGAATATTCTTCGTTCAAATACTAATGTTTTAATCACTAAGTGTTGAACATAGTCGACTAATTTTTCAATAACGACCAACCATTAATGATATGTCGGAATTAAAAGCTACATGATGAACAAACTGACAAATGAAAACATCCATCAATGAAGATTTAACCTCCAATGATGTATAGAATCGTAATCTTCGTGGTCTAAGTTCAGCGGAACTGTAGAACGTTGAACTAGTTAACAAGATAAATCAAAATAGATACCAGTTGTCAAAATACCGTCAAAAAGTTGTAGATACATATTGGGGGTCTGCGCGATCAGTGATTACAGACAAACAATAATACTATTCACACACAATCAGCCGAAATGGCGTAGATGCATTTAACTTCTATCTTCCTCCCGATTTTGAATCCCAGTATCCCATTTTCACTCTGTTCTTGTATTCTTAGTGTACAGATTTTCGCATTACCATTGATAATATGATTATATCGATTCGTTTACCATCCATCTTATGATAACGAATTGAGCTAATGTTCTACCTTGATTTATTACTAACTTAGAAACTATCATTGTTAATTTCCTTTCATCATTCATAAACGAATTGCTCCTTCCCACGTGTATACAGCCTCTGCCAGGGAAGTCCTACTCATTGCCTCCTCGTGACGGGGGTGTTGTTCACGAAAATGAGAGGAAGAAAAGCGAATGTCCGGCACTTTAACCGGATTCCAAATCAATGGTGCACATGGGCTCCAGTATCCTGAGGGAACAAATGGCGTATGAACCAATCGTTGGTCACCAGCTACCATGGAAATGCATCTCCTTACGATGCTCCACTGCCTTGTGGATCAGACCTTTAGGGTGTGACCCCCTAAGAAAACCACCTGCTTCGGTTTGGGCACCCGGGCATTATCACAGCCCACACACACAAATATGGTGTGGCGCATATATATTTGGTGCCCTCTTGTACCAATACTTATGTGTTGAAATAAATAAATAAATAACCCTGTAAAAACATCATTATAATTCACAGGTTACAACATTCGACATACTATTTTTGTGTATCAGCCAATTTTTTAGTCAAAACATAATGAAGAAAAGAAGAGAAAAAAAAGAGGAACGAGATCAATAAAAAGAAAATAAACAAACAAACAAATAAAGGAGAACGGAATACATTGCAATTGATTGATGAATGAACTAATTAGAAATTAGACTTGACCATTGAAAAGATGAATCACAGTATGATTCTCTTTAAAATAAACTCCATCATCTATGATCCAATTGATATACACATATAGACTTTATTTATTGAATAGAATTGATGAAGTATAATATCACCAAGTGAATTTCACATTTACGGTGATGGTGGTGGTAGTAGTAATAATGATGTTTATGTATAGACATGGTGACAAGTTTTATTGGATTCAATTATTGCATAAAAAAATTTGTTTATTAATTCATTGTAATAAGATGATTTTTCATTGCGTAATACTGATTGACACGAGAGATACCATATCTATAAATAAATAGGAGAGAGAGAGATAGATAGAGGGGTATAGAGATGGAGATAAAACGAATCATTATAAACAATGACCGTTTTTCATTGACATCCTCATCATCATCATCGTCATTAATTACAGATTAGTTTGTTAGTAAACTATAAACAATGTGACATAAACATCAGTTACTGCACTATTACGACATACAATACTGTTATGACTTGATGTCCGGCTTTTTTTATCACGTGATTTATCCACCAATCAAAATACGACTTATACAATCGTGGCACTGTGTCAAATCGATGACATTCGACCGGTATAGACAGTCCAGCGTCCTTATTTGGTCCTATGTCCGCCTAACCCGTCCATTTGAAGTTCAGAACACCAAATACCAGCTTCCAATATGCCAATCGAATCATTTATTTCAGACATCATACTAGGTTTATATATCAATCAAACAGACCGCAACGCACCATAAAATAGGGAATAACATTTGTACACAATAGAGCCATAAAGTGTCTGTGAACGTGGGAGGCAGTAGTCAATAAACTGAGCATAGCTTAAGAACCGTAAATCGTACAGTAATAAATTATAGATCAAAATAAAGCTTATAATAAGAGGAATATAAATATACATAATTTAATTACTGAATAGTTATACCATAAGAATATATAGATAATATTAGTCAATTAATATGTCTCAGACATTACTCTTAATGTAATCTTCACTAGGATATAACAAATACCATAATGAAATTCTATGTATTGATAATGATAATAAGAAATACAAAGTATTAAGAATGTAGTTTATGTGAAGAAAGAAGAAGAAAGAATTGGTTCGTAGAAAGAAAGATATGAAGCGATTTTAATCTCTTAGTTTAAGGGAAGACAGGGAGTGTATACACCGACGCCATTGTGATCGATTCTGAGCCATGTCACCAAGAGTCCCATGACTGTTTAGGACTGCGATTGATCAGTGTCTCTTGTTGGCATATGCGCATCCTGTACGGATTGCCTCGACATTACCTTAGGTCATAAGCATTATAAGCAAAGATGGATAGTGGCTAGCCGTGGAATCCAGTTTGACGCGCGTTCCGTCCTATTTGGGACTACTCAGCTGAATGTACCTGCATCTAAGAGTTGATGTTCACTTCAGGACTCGAACTCTCTATCGTTCACTTCAAACGCCATCACATTATCCACTTAGCTATTGAGTCCTGATAGCCACTTGCTCGTGCAATGGGGTGAAGTTAAAATTCATTTGGTATTGTTTACTTGAATCTCCTCGTTGATGTTTATGACTACAATTGATCAGGCTCTTATTGGCATATGTGCATACTGTATGTATTGTCTCGATATTGCCTTAAGTATCACCCACCGTTTCCAACTATTAGTTGTGGTTATTGTGAGGATTTCAATCAGATAGTTTAACTCTACCGAAATGGTTTAGATCAATATTCAACGACTTCATATACGTACTTTCTACTTATTCCAACACCAATAAACATCATATATCCAGGTATACAGTGGCTGAGCATACGTAAAGCATATCTCTTAAATAGTCACAACCAATTGTTAGACGGAATAGTTCAGAATACTGACGCAAAGATACCAAATTTATTGTACTTCAGTACACGTTTAGCAACACCGTTTTATTCTACTTTTTTGAAAATTATTCTTAATCTTTCTGACTATCAATGGTACTATGATTGCTTTGATTCTTTGGCTATTCACCTTTTTAATACCATCTCATCAGGCTGATTTAGTATGATAACTTAAACTAACACACATATATGTCAGATCCTTTGTTGATTATGATTAATTGACTAGAGGTTAGACATATTGTACGTGACAAAAATGATAAACTAGTTGAGGATCTTGTAAATTTTTATCAACTGAGATGATTAGGACATCCTATTATGCATGCCCAACAACCGACTACCTTGACAAGCAATTCTCTCTAGTAAATTGGAAGGTAGGGATGGCTCAACCTGAACGTAGCAGAAGTCCATCAAGTCACTAATGGTTTTTGCAGATCCGACGCTTACATGATGTTCGGGAGCAGAAAACGCCGGAAAATAAGGCTGATTTAGGACACGTACGTGAATGTTCGGACTAGATATTCACTCTTCATCGGGTTATAGATAGGTATACACATCACATCATAGTTGTATTCCTTAACTTCAAAATGACATTCGCTTTCGACTTTATGTTGAACTGTTATCAAAAGAACCAGTGGCATCAGCCCATGAAACGACTAACTATCGGTCTGAGGCATGGGGTAGATACAGAGTGATAACGGCGATCAGTATTTAGAGACTTTAGGTGACATCGTTCAGAATCATGAACAATGGATCAGATGCATTCAGTTCTTATCTTTCTCTCTATCTTGAATTCCAATGTCCCTTCATACATACCTTTTCATTCTGTCTTAACGAATTGAATTCCTAATGTTTAATCTTTCTTTTTAACTTCGCTATGACATTAGTTCGATCAGTTATGTTATTTTCATTTACTAGCGCTTATCTCTAGTACGACAGCTGGTTGCAATGTACAATTTTATTGATGATGTTTGTCTATCTATCTATATGTCTGCAGTCATATGTAAACATTATTGGGCACTTTCAAGCTGACAGAAAATCATCTTACGCCTGTTACCACTCATAGAAAACAGGCCACCACCACCAACGAACTTTGTCCTAGGCTGTCCTTTACCAGTTCTCGCCAAGTACTGTTCATTCTTTTGATTTCTGTACCCAATTCCCGACACATTGTGTTCTTTGTTCTATCTCTTTTCCTCCATGCTTAATGATTCCATGTTAGAGATTGCTTCGTGATTCAGTTTGGTGATTTCCATAATATGTGTCCTATTCATTTCCAGAATCCTTTCTGGATTTCCTGTTCACCTGGAAGTTGGTTTATCCTTTCCCACAGTAGATTGTTTCTGATGGTATCTCCAATTTTCAGCTCCCTACAATAGGACTGTCTTGACGATTCTGATTTTGATGTTTGCTAACAGATATTTTGAGTTCCATATGCTCGTCAATTGTAGGAAGGTTTCCCTTGTTTTGCCAATCCGTGCCTTCACATCTGCATCAGATCATCTTTGCTTATCAATGATGCTGCTTAGGTACGTAAAGCTTTCCGCCTCTTCCAGAGCTTCTCTATCAAGTGTGATTGGGTTGATGCTCATTGCGTTATCTTCTCTCGTAAATGCTGAGGTCTACTGCTGCAGAGGCGACTTCTACAATGGATGTCTTCATCTGGATTTGTTGCTGTGTATGAGATAGAAGAACCAGATTATCTGCAAAGTCCAAATTATCTTACCATGCCTAAACTTTCTACTGCATTCCATGCTTTCCCTGAGATGTGTAGATCTTAGTAATCCAGTCAACCACTCCACCTAAGGCCCTTCTAGGGTTACTGCTGATCTCAAGTCTTAATTAAAGGAAGAGGGTTAGAAACCCCATCCCACAGAAAAGAACCTTGCTAAAAAAAACCCAGGGAAAGAATATAATCAGCTGGTTAGAATTGATAGAAAAACAATTATTACTTACGATAAATAATCGAATTTCGTCTGTTCTTGAACCGATAATATTACTGCCCAAACACCCCAGAACAAGTGAGCCGACTGTGTAAATGACAAAATAATCAAGAAACAATTAGATATTAACACATACCGTGATATTTATAAGTAAATATATTCCATGAATAACCAAACTGATCTAATAAAAAGGGCTATTTGACAAAGTTTAGGGTTCATAGTTATATAATATACTCTTGTGAGCCAGAGTAATTTGACATTGGTTTTCGAGAGTACCAGACACCATCCAGACTTTCACCTGACAACTTAAACAGTACAGCCAGACAACACACAGGCTTAAAATTTTTAGCCCAAATGGCACGACTTAATACCGTTTTCAGGAGAACCAGACACCATCTAGGCCTAGACTTTATAACCCGAGCAATACAGCCTAATCCCGCTTCACAGCAGAACTAGACACCATCTAGGCTTTAACGCTACAATCTGAATAGTACAGCTCAATCCCTTGGCGCAACCACACAGGTACCAGGCACCCTGGTGGATCAAACGTTAAGGGTAGTCAAGACCAATTACTAAAACCCTAGTCAGAATCTAGCTTCACTTACCTCGGTTCAAGAAATTGGTTACTACCATTAGCTTTTACACTTACACTGTGGCTCATACCCAATATACTTGGTGAGTGAGTTAATTTTAAAAAATTTTACACACCATAGAAATACGTCACATCTATGACAGTATAACACACTTTCCTATCTTCATCCTGATTGTTCAAAAGATTTGTAGGAAGTCTCCAACCTTATCCATTTTCTATACTACCGACTTTTCGTCAAACTCATTAATTATTAGCAAACAAAAGATACAGTTGGATACAGAAAGAGAATGTTTGTATAACACAAAAACCTTAGAAAATAAAACACCACTCTTTATCCAGACGTTGTGAACACCTGGATCTTGACTGAATAAATGAGACAGAAGAAGTAAGAAGTTCATTAGTGACAAGCTATAAAGATTAGTTCATTACACTATTATTTCCGACAGTATCTTTCACTAACCAATATTATTTATTATTTATTTATTTGGACACATGAATATTGGTACAAGAGAGCGCCAATATATATGCGCCACACAAAACAATGAAAATTCGAGAGGAATACAAAGAAAGAAAAAAAAAGCTAAGGAGCGCAACAAAAAAGAGAGAACAATAACGAAGAGATTGGTGTAAGGTAATGTGCTAGTAATCAGGGAACGCAAAGGTACAATCGGAAGAAATCTTTCAGGTAAGGGAGACACAACCACTTTTTATGAAGAAAGTAAAAGAAGGTTACAGCAGGATCGCCACTGGCTTCTATTCTGAGCCATATCTGATAACGTCTCTAGCCACTGTGTAGCACCATCTCTCAGACCCCAACCAGGGAGTCGTGAAGGACCAACACAAGCCAGTCCTTTGCAGCTTTCTTTCATGCCACGACACCATGTCATGCACTGACCACCTCTCCGCTTCTTCCAACCAGTCCCAGAGTCGGCAAATAATGCACGACGTGGAATTCTCTGGGACGACATTCGGAGAACATGTCCAAGCCACCGAAGTCGGTGTTTCAAGATGGTGACACCAATTGATATATCATCTCTGTGCCCGAACACACGATGCCGAACCTCTGCATTACTGACATGGTGTTGCCACTGAATGTCAGCAATCCTTCGGAGACAGCGATGATCGAACACAGAGAGTCGTCTAACGTCCTCAACTCGGAGAGGCCAGGTTTCACAAGCATAGAGCAAAACTGCTCTCACCGACGCGTTGTAGATCCGACCTTTTACAGCCAGACTAACATCACGAAGGCGCCAAAGGTGGCCCAGATTGGCATAAGCCGCTCTGGCTTTCACTATACGTGCATTGATCTCATCACTCACACCCCCACCAGCACTTATGCAGCTACCCAGATACACGAACTTCTCGACTACGTCTATCTGCTCACCATCCAGGGTGAGTACAGGATTGGAATCCTGCCAGTCTTGTAGAAGTACTTTGCACTTCGAAGGTGCAAAGCACATACCATACCTACGGACACTGATTGCCAACTGATTAAGTGCGGATTGCATGCCTTGGGCATTATCGCACAGTAAGACAATATCGTCCGCATACTCAAGGTCGAGAAGTCTTTCTCCAGGCAACAGATCCACACCACCATTACTTACATTCATCAGAGCTGTTTCCAGAATGTCATCGATGGCAAAGTTGAAGAGGAATGGTGAGATTGGGCAACCCTGCCTAACCCCACTGCTCGAATGGAACAATGGAGAGAGGTGGTTGTATGCCCTCACTCTGCCTGAGGTGTTTTTATATAGGGCTTTTAGGATGTTAATAAACTTCTCAGGCACACCCTTCTTCAATAGACAATCCCAGAGAACAGTCCTGTCCAACGAATCGAAGGCAGCCCTGATGTCAAGAAACACTACGATTGTTGGCCTTTGATAAGTATGGCGGTGTTCTAACATTTGGCGGAGGGTGAAGATATGATCAATACATCCTCGACCAGAACGAAACCCAGCCTGCTCCTCGCGAGTCAATCTTTCTCGGGTTTTGAACAACCTACGAAGTATGACGGAAGCCAATAGCTTGGACGCAATCGGAAGTAGACTTATCCCCCGATAGTTGTTACAGGAACGACGTGAACCCTTTTTAAAGATAGGGACAACTATCGACTCATTCCATGACGTTGGTACACTCTCTAGTTCCCAAACCTTTGTAAACAACGTCGTCAATTCCTTAGTCAAAAAGTCACCACCATCTTTAAAAAGAGCCGGAGGTAAGTCATCTGGGCCAGGTGATTTGTAACGCTTCAAGAGTTGGAGTTCCTTGCGGACTTCCTCCTCGTTTGGTGGATCAGTCGTCACCGGCCATGGAGGGCAGGACAGTCTGACCGATGTTGCCGGAGCAGCAGGCCAGTTGAACTGCCCTTCGAAAAATTCTGCCCATCGTCCAAGACGTCGATGGATGTTAGTGATTGGCATCCCATCATCCTCGCAGATTGTTTCACTCACACCAGACTTCTTGCTGCCAGTGGCTCGGATGAGCTGGAAGAGCTTCCGGTAGTTACCAGATGCAGCTGCTGCTTCCAGCTCATTAGCACGCATCGACCACCAGGCTTCTCGGTCCTTACGCAAGCTTTGCCCAATTTCCTTACGTAACATCCTTCGTTTATGGTCAAACTCACGGTCACCCGGAGTAGACCGACGGGCTTCAATGAGTTGTAAGGAACCAGAAGAAACCCAGTGCTTAAAAGCGGGACGTTTCGCAAACCCACAACTGACTGTTCCCGCCATTTTCATGGCGTCATGCAATTGCAACCAATGCTCATCTATACTTTTCGGTGGAGTGGTAGCTAGCCTAGAGGCTAGCTCGGTTCGATACTTACTTGCAACAGAAGTTGCAACCAGCTTGCTAACATCAATCCGTTGGTGGTGGTCACTTCGTTGTCCACTGAAAAGTAAGGCAAGATTGGCGCAGACCAAGGCATGGTCAGAGTCCAGATAGGTACTCCAAAAGGAGCGGCAGTCTTTACACAACCACGCCAGCGGTAGCTGATCGCGATGTGATCAATCTGAGTCCAGGCTTGAGATGCAGAGGGAGGACGCCAGGTGGCACATCGGCGATGACTGTGCCGAAAGTTAGTGCTAGCCAGAAACAGGTTGTGGTCTGTGCAAGTTGCAGTAGACGGTCCCCGTTATCTGACCTGCGACCAACGAGTCCCCATCGGCCACCTAAACGACTCTCTTCTGTGCCTAGACGCCCGACCTGAGCATTCAAGTCTCCGGCTAGTACTACAATATCTGTCGAACGCACTTTCTGGAGAAGAACTGATAACTGGTGGTAAAACTCATCCTTGATTGCATCCGGGCTGCAATCTGTCGGGGCATAGGCGGAGATGACGAAAAGACATCGTTTCTCACGCCGATTTCTTCTCACTTTGATGGAACTTTCTAATCTAACAGCACATAACCGACTGTTAATGGGGATCCAATCGACTAGTGCTGCCTCAGCTCTAGCGCTTAGTGCGACACCAACGCCAGCAAGACCAGACGAAGATGCCACAGGGTCCCCGGATAAGCGCACGTAAAACAAGCTTTTCGAAGCGACAGATGGAGATCGAATTTGTAGTACTTCGCCAGAGTCTTGAATACGGGTCTCGGATAGACAACACACGTCGATATTAAGACTTTCCAAAGACATAGCCAGCCCTATCTGTTGTCCGACCTGCATAAATGTGCGAACGTTGAAGGCAGCCAGTTTGAATGGTGCACGTGGTTTCAGAAAAACTGCTTCAGTACTCATATTCGATGGTAACATACAATTTTCAACCGGACAGTGACTCGAGAACGTATAGATACAGTCGGATTTCCGCCAAAGACGAGCCGCTGTATAAGTATAAAAGAGGGTGAATAATCTGGGAAATAATAATAATAATAATAGTATTAATAATGACAATAATAGTAATGATAATTATTTGAATCGACTGATTGTTTTTCGGAGCGATAAAAGTAGTTGCCAAAGACATAGAGTTCATCGTTCTTTCACTAACAACTTACGATAAGTTATGACTAAGATGATAATGAAGAATATTTGTAGCTCCTGATGAAAATTTTGAAGGTGTTTAGTTCTCTTATATGGAAGACTTATTCGTGAAGTTTTCAATGTCAAGAACATTATCAGCACACAGTTCATTAAGAATGAAGTTATTTTGGATTTCGTCACAATTAACTGGTTGCTTGTGTTCTGTTAACCTAGAATTCGGTTGTATATAGGTAAGTTGGTCGTTATTTATTTTAATGTTAATAACTTACTTTTTAATATAGTATGTGCTGATCATAAGTGATTGATCACTGGGTAGTGATCAATGTTATGTGTGTCAAGTCCTTCTTAGTGAAGATAGGGTGCTATCGAATCCGTCAGGGAGCACCAATTCCCTTAAGATTACAGGTACATCTTGCTGACGAGTGCCAAGTAGCACGAAACCCGGGTCCACGGTTTTCTATTGACTACCTCCAACAACCAGCTAACAATATGTGCTGATAATGTTCTTGACAAGAAAAACACTGGAAAGCTTCACGATTAGATCGTCCAGTTCACAGAATACGCTAAACAAAAAAATCATTTGAACTTTGCCTGTAGCACTTCTAGGGTTACGACTGGTTATGTTAAGCAGCCTGTTATGTGAAGGACGTTGACTGCTTTCAAGACAAATTCCCTTGCATATCTAACGTTCGGATCATTGGGCATACCAAGGTCATCATAAAAAATTCAAAAACTGATATTAAGTAGAAAGAATAGTAGAAACCAGACAACTGTCTCGTTAATGTTTAGGAGTGGCTATTCAGTAAGCACCTACAATCCCATCAAGGATTTAACTTAGGATCGATGTGTCTTACATCCGGCATGACTCAAATTGAGTTGAAATTCAAAGGTCTACATTATCTCACTTTCAAGTTAACGGACTCCTTAGGCTATGACTTCTCAATAAGATCTTCAGAAATCCATCTCGAGGTTATTCATCAATTAAAATAAAAGTATTACTTAAAAAAATCAAGAAGAGTTTGAGTGGAGTCAGTAATTATCACTTCCCAAATGAATACTTCTTGAAATAAGTGAGAAGAAAACTGAGTTCATAATGGTCATGCCGACCTTGGAGCGTAATCGCAGAACCTAAACGATATCTGCTTGAGGTTGATTGAATAGTCTTTTTGTCAATAGTTTCGATATAAAAGCTCCGTGTTTTTATGACCTTACTGCCGGTGCACTACTTTGGAACTGACACTCATTGATCTTCTTTTCAATGTAAAGAAGTAGTCTATCCAGAGATATCAATTATTTGTAGAAAATACTATATTGAGGTCACACACCTTCAGATCCTATATGTTGCTCTTGATCTTACTGAATACTCTCTCTAATCGATTTCTTTGGCAAGATAAATGACTATAACTAGATTTTAAAAAATCATATTTATTATATGCAAAGATGGATAGTGGCTAGCAGTAGAGTCCAGGATGCACGTTTCGTCCTATTTGAGACTCGTCAGCCGGATGTACCTCCATCTTAGAGTTGACATTCACTTTGGGACTCGAACCCGGAATTCCATCACGTTATCCACTTAACTACGGAGTCCTGATAGCCACTTGCTTGTGTAATGGGATAAGATGCAGGTAGATCTAGCTGATAAGTCCCAAATAGGACGAAACGCGTGTCAGACTGGATTCCACTGCTACCCACTATCCATCTTTACTTATAATGCTTGCGAATTCAAGCAATATCGAGTCAATCCGTACAAGATGCACATATGCCAATAAGAGAGACTGATCAATTGCAGTCTTAAACATCAATGGGAAGTTTCAAGTGAACAACAATACCAAATGAAGTATATTTCTATTACCAATCCGCATGTATATCTATATCTATATAATACTTACCAGAGCAAAATTATTCACTTCAATCAACCATTTCTCAAGTAAACTTTCATTTTCACAATGATTATTATTATTATTATTATTACTATTGTTATGATCTTGATCTATATGATTCGAATATGAAGTGATCATTATAGGAGTAGTGGAATATCCATTATGAATAATTTCCGCTTGTTGATTAAATTTTTTTTCATAATAATTTTTAGCTTTTAAATATTTACTTATCCACATACGTTGATATTCTTTTGTTGGATAATTATCAAAATTGACAACATTGATACCTAATCATAATAGAAATAGGAAATACAATAAATGATTAACAGTTTATAATACCCATTTAGTAAAATTTGTTTTTATATGATTAAGACTGCTAGTAATCGATAAAGATTATTAAGCTTTTGGTTGAGATCCGTGTCGGGTAGAGACAGTACAATGGAAGATGGTTGCGCGATTTCGTGGATTGGTTGAGGTTAGACATTGACACCGTTGGATGCCGGCCAGCTCAGCGGTCTAGAAGTTAAGTGTTCACGCGCTAGACTGAAGGCCATGGGTTCGGATCCCACGAATGAGATCGTGGATACATGTTGCTGAGGAGCCCCGCAATAGAACGAAACAGCGGTTCAGTGCTTCCAGGTTTTCAATGATGGTCTAACACTAATCGGTTCATGATCTTGATCAAAAAGAATGTAATTAATTTGAGAGCGATCTCGAATGCTATGAGAGATAATGAAAACAAATATCACTTCCAAGTTGCTTAAATTCCTTCTTTGAGGATATGGGAAGAAAATTGGGTTAAAGGGTGATCTTGGTGACCTGCGGACGAGACTATAGTTTTCAGGTGACAACTTCTTGAGGTCAGTCGCACACTATCTTTATGAGGGTAGCTTTCGATGGATCTGTTTTTAAGGCCTTACCGCCTGCGTCACAAATTCGTCGGGCAATATGTGGAGTGTGATTTTTAGCAGCAACCTTCAGTAAGCCCAATCCTACGGTTGTGTGAAAGTTACATTACTAGAGATGTTGATCTTCTGAGGAAGACAACTTATTCTCGTCTGAGTATAGTATACTTGGTAGCACGATAATGTTCGTGGAGCTTAAATCCCTGTTTTTAATTGTACCACTTTCAACCAAATCACCTGGGATAATATAACCCGAACAATAGGATAATCCAGCAAGTATGGTTTGAATAGGTCATCACGATATGCAAACTCGACTATTATGTCAAAGTAGGAGCTACATTCGGGCTGTACTATCTTTTATATATGACACACATTATGCAGTATACACGTAAGTGTATGTGCCAGGTATGTTTCTTCATTTACTGCTTTGATAACTATTATGAGAAACACTCATGACTTCATAAACAGAAACACTGCGCTACGTTATCGCCTAGACATAAACAAGCGAAAAATGGCAATAAACAAGACAAGTAGTTCATAATTAATTAACAGTAATTAAGGATTATTGTCAGAATGGGGATTTGTGGAGATTGTAGTAATTTTTAATAGTTGAATTAATGAGTTGGTCTAAGCTAGACCATCATTGAAAACCTGGAAGCACTGATAATAATCATATGCTCACTAATGACTAGCTTCAAGATGGATTTCCAGGAGTTCTAGTGAGAAGCCGTAACTAGTAGAGTTCGATTCGTGTCGGGCAAAAACTGTTATCCACTTCAGACAATGGATGAAGGGTTGTGCAAGATCATAAATGGACCGAAGTTAGACATTAACACCGTTAGATGCCAGCCCAGTGGTCTAGAGGCTAAACTTCCGCGCGCAAAACATATGGGCCCGGGTTCGAGTCTCACATGCAAGATCGTAGCGGCGCAGTGTTGAGGAGTCCCATACTAGAACGAAACACCCATCTAGTGCTTCCAAGTTTTCAGTAGTGGTCTAGCTTAGACTGACTTATCCAGTCCGACGGAAGCTCACGATAAAGAGAAATAAAAAAATTAGGATAATGCAAATGATTAAATAATTTTATACAACAGAACTATAAACAATAATCATCCATCAAAATAATCCGATAAGTTTCATTAACGATAATGTAAATTGTTTACATCAATAATTAAAATGTTAAAATTATCAGTTGTATATTGTCTATTTTTTATTTATTTATTTAAAGACATAAACATTGGTACAAGGAGGCACCAAATAGATATGCGCCACATAAATCATTCGATGTATGTGAGGGCTAGGATACTGCCTGGGTGCCCAAACCAAAGCAGGTGGTTTTCTTAGGGGACTACACCCGGAGCCTTCGACTTAAAGGTACGATCCAAAAGGCAGTAGAACAACGGCAGCAGATGCAGTTCCATGGTAGCCGGTGACCAACGATTGGTTCATACACCAGTTGTTCCTTCAGGATCCTGGAACCCATGTTCACCATTGATTTGGAATCAGGGTTTTCCAACTTCCCTAGGTGGACTCTCCGTTTCCACCAAGCCCGCTTAAAGCGCCAGATATTCACTTTTCGTCCTCTCAATTTCGTAAACAATACTCAAGCCGCGAGAAGGCAGTGAATCTATTTAATTTCACAAATTATTTACACATTTAATATGAATATAATCATGATTAATTAATCTAGAATGTGGTATAGTGTGGTGTTTACATGAACTAATGATTCATTTGTACTTGATGACTGTTTGATTTCGAATTCTAAATACAATACGTTCGTTCGTGGTTAGCTAGTTCTTCTTGGTCTAGATTGTGTTATTTCTGGGATTCTTAGTTTGTATAATAATCATCACATATACTTTACTAGAGACATAACTGATAGGGTGGATATAGATGAATCTTTCATTTCGGAGGAAAGAAAACCCTTGTAGACTATGTCTATACGCCTCAAATACTTTAATTGAGGTAGAATATGTATACAATATATGTATATAATATGTAAGATGACTTTAAGTAAAAAAAACTGGTAAGAATCCCCACTTGACAGAGATTGCATGTTACTTGAAGTCATATTAAAAATAAGTACAGCTATGGAGAAACAAATAGAAACAGGGTATAGAATGCATGAAATAATATGAAAATTAGTAGCACTAAAGGTTTGTGGAGACTACTGAATGCTATTGACATCACGGATCTACTTAAGCTAGACATCTGTTGAAAACCAGAAAGCACTGGATAGCTGTTTCATCCTAGTATGAGATTCTTCAGAAGCTCACATCCATGACCCCATAGAGGATCGAACACATGACCTCTGATCTTGTGGCCAACACTTGACCTCTAGACCAACACGCCGAGATCCACTGATGTACAAGTGGTCTGGAAGTTAAACGTCCCCTCCCGAATCCGGTTCTGAGTTCAATCCCTAGTTTCAGGATCATGGATGCACATGTCTGAGAAGCCCGACTCTAGGACGAAACGGCTTTCCAATGATTTCAGGTTCCAATGGTTGTCTTAGGTTTATTCGCAATCTTAACAAAATTCAACAATCTTCACAACCTTAATATTGATGCCTATTTATATTTCACTACCAACTCATGCCTAGTCAATGCATTAATGCGTTGGATGATTGCCGACCTATTAATGCTACCACTATGCACTGCCCGACTTTCAATCTATTCAGTTTAAAGGGTTTTGTGAAAGCTAGAGAGTAATGGAAAGTCGTTTTGTTCAATTATAGGACTCCTCAACAATCCTTTCTACGCTTTAGATAATCTTCGATAGAAGTACTGAAATGTTTGCATACTCTTAGCAATACATGATGCTATAATGATGATTTACCAATAGACAATATCAATATTCGAGTCTCTATTAAATAAAAAAGTGTACGTACATGCGCAGATATGTTAGGTGGTTAGAGGTAGCCAGGAGAAAACCCTGCATAAACCTGGCTTCTTGGAAGATGGTAATCATCAAGAGAACGTACCTGCAGCCTTGAAGGGATTGATGTTCACTGGCGGATTCGGAATAGGAGTGATTAATCAACATAAATATCACAATTCTACAAAACAGGTCAATCACCTCTCGAATAGCTCAGTGGTAATGTCCCAAACTGTAAAAAATGCATAACGCAGGTTCAAATGCACCAAAGAAAATCATTTCCATGAGGTCGCAAACACTCATTGTTGACGAGTACCAACTAACATGAAACAGAGGTTTAGTGTTTCCTGATAAATACCTCTAACCACCCTACATCTCATCAACACTGTGCTAGCGATATTATATGATCTAAGTTGCTGGTCACATATGGATTTGATCAATAGAATTCGACTGTTATTTAGGACTAAACAAACATAATATTGGTCATTATACTCAGAGATGACAAAAAGAGTCCTTCTAATCAATGTATTTAATTAATTATTTATTATAATTATCGATTATCACTTACCGGCAAATTCACAGAAATGATTCCCAATATCAAATGCTGCATGATTAAATCCACAATATTCAAAATCAATAAAGTGGACTGATTCTTTTTTATGACAAGTAAAGGTAAACAGGGAGAGAGAGAGAAATAGAAATGTTAAACAACCTTCTATCTATAACATTTTAATGTAAGAAAAAACATTATTCTTACGAAAAAGCAAGAATGGATGAGGTTTTATTTAAATATGGCTTCAGGAAGTATTTCCTGGAGTTCTAGTAAGAAGTAGTGACTAGTGGAGCACAACCGGGTCTGTTGTGAGATAGTAACTCACTGAAGACGACAGTGGACGGTGGCGCAACTTTGTGGATTGATTGAAGTTAGACATTGACACCGTCGACTGGCGGCACAGTGGTCTAGAGGTTAGGCATTCGTGTGCGAGACTAATAGGTTCTGTGTTGGGATCTCGCGAGGCGGGGTCGTGGATGCCAGTTGCTGAGGAATACCACACCGAAACGAAACGGTCGTCCAGTGCTTCCAGGCTTTCCATGGTAGTCTAGCTTCAATTGATTCATGATCGCAACTATTGAAATATGTAGTTGCCTATCTGTATGCTTTTGTGAAGTACGCTACTACATGATTACATAGTGTCTACTCATTCCACACGCATATCTGAACACTACGCTGAATTGTTATCTAAGAATACATGAAAATTAGTCATCAGCTTATGAGTTAGAGAAGATAGAGAGAATGAATGCAACTACGTCACTGTGACTGATTTGTACTATGTTGCCAAAAGTTTTAAACCATTGATAAATGCTGTTGTGAAGGCAATAGTGCGGAAGTCTGAAAATACCAACATGTTTCAGATAAGCAATCAATGAGTTTATAATGTGATACAATGTCTTTACCATCCCGACCCTAGCTTGTTGCCAACTTAATCATATGTCAGCTAGCACTTTACGTCTAGATAGAAGAGGTTAGAGAATAAAAGATGACAAATGCGATTATCGAACTGGGACTTAACAGATATACGGAACATCCTGATGGTTCTTCGACTAAAGCATAAACAAATTTTGGATTCATTGTTTTCATATGATCTTTACGTGACACTGTTTGTCAGTAATCAACTGATACATTACATGAGAATGAGTTGTTTGGTTGTGACCGAACAATTCATTACATTTGGTGGCAATACCATTTAAGTTTTGTTGAACTTCAGTGGTGTTTTAGGGTGCAGGAATAGTAATCTAACCAATGCCACAATATTGAAACACCAGTTTCGGTGACCCGACTAAGTGCTACGAATCCTATCCAAACAGCTTCCCCCATCAGGCATTATGTTCATAGGCCAGTTTACTATATAGATTACACCTCGTGGAGGAGCATAGGCCGACCACCAGCACTCTCCATCCAACCCAGCATTTAGTCAATTGCAAATACATTTCAGTCCTACAAGAAGTAAGTTGCAGCCCAGATATATCATTGGTAACGTCTCTGACTGTGAGGCTGAGTGACACGAGATTGAATCCGTCTGGAAGCATTAGTTCCCTCAAGATTGCAAGCACAACTTGCTGAGGAGTGTCAAATAACACGGAACCTAGGTCCAGGGCTTCCTCTCGATTATCTATAACTAGCACCATAGATCTCAATATAGTGACCGTGATGTTGAGTCACCTAGACTAGTGGCCACATTGCAACTTGGTCATTGGAATTTGATCTGTGCTAAAAAGAGAACCGACATAAATGAAGTTGGTCACGACTCAGTGATCAATCAATTGTAAATGACGTGAATTTCGTAGCCATCTTGCTAACTGAAATCCATCTTTTAAATAGCATTGCCGTTCATCCTATTATTGACTATACTTCGCTTCCTCTTTATTTCTACTGGTTGGCGTTTTTTAGCGAGTTAGTTTTCTACGGGATGGGGTCGTTAATCCCAACCTTCCTCTTTTATCCGGGTTTGGGATCGGCATTAACCCCAGAGGGTTCCAAATGGAGTGTTTTATTCCTACTAAGCAAATCATAAGATTACTAAAATTTTGTTAACAATGC
Organism: Schistosoma mattheei; assembly: GCA_944470405.2. Classification (NCBI taxonomy): domain Eukaryota; kingdom Metazoa; phylum Platyhelminthes; class Trematoda; order Strigeidida; family Schistosomatidae; genus Schistosoma; species Schistosoma mattheei. The sequence continues at coordinate 1,235,877 of OX103950.1, forward strand.
TAAAACCTTACTAGAAACGATAATCGTGAATTCCTTTTTTCTAACACCACTTGGAGAACTACAGCTAGCATCAAAGAAGCACAGGTATTTATAAACAGTTGTCTACGCAACATACTCCACATCCATCAGAAACAACATACTGTGAAAAAGGACAAGCCAACTTCCAGATGAAGAGGAGATTATGAAAAGACTCTGGAAGTGAATAGTAAACATTGTGGAAATCACCAAACTGCATCACGAAGCAAGACTAAACATGGAATCATTAAGCATGGACGAAAAGAGATAGACCAAAGAACACATTGTATCGGGAATTGGAGACAGACATCGAAACAATGAAAAGTACTTGGCGAGGACTGGAAATGAGAACCCGTGAAAGAGTTGGAATCCTTATTGGTGGCCTGTACCTAATGGGAGGTAACAGGCGTAAGCAAGTAAATAAAACACACTAATCCAAAAAACCTTTCCACTTCAATGATGACGTTCAGTGTTAAATATGACTATTAATACTACCGAAATGCAGCAAAAAGAGGTATTTCAACTTACTTTCATCCGGAGGCATGACAATATTTCCAGCTAATAAGTCATTATGACATAGGACAACTGGGGAAATAGGGTTTTTAAGTAATTTCTCTAAATACGCCACTTCATTCAAGAGGACTGTTTTTGAAGGAAATTCATTTTTAAATCTAAAACAAGAAACAAATTTCTTTATTACGATTTAATCATATGGTTCCCATACTGACGGTATCTTAGTGATGAAAACATTCCGTATGCTGTAGGTCCCAAGCATGCTCGATCTTCTTGTTGGAAAGCCGTGTTAGTACTAATTATCAACATGCAAATGATGTGTAATTCAATTTTGAATAGTTTAGTCTGGTTCTTGGTAAATAAGTTACATTTGGTCAGGCATTTTAGATATATTAATGCATGTATTTTGAATCATAACTGAATAAAATACAGTAGATAATTAATACACCTTCTATCTCCAACTTCTAATATGATGATAGGTTAGAAGGAGCTCAAAGACCAATAAGCGTTAAGGTTTTGGCCGTTGTTCATTGATCGATGTGTCAGTTATTAAATAAAAGGTCATTGATCCTACTAACAATATAAATAGACTAATCAATAGTTGAACCAGATAATACAACTGCTGCCGTAATAACGGCCAAACCACATTGGACCTAATACAACCCAGGTCTCTATTCCTCCATTCTTTGTTGCATCGTATCTATTCATCTGTTTACGTAATTGTTATTTTTTACGATTTTATTCAGTTCCGATGTACACTTTCTATGATACACCGAACCCACTATGGAGATGAGAGGAGTGACATAAATAAGAATGGTTAATTCCCAAATCGAACTACAATGTACAGAAATTGTAGTCATATTGGCATATACGATTGTCTTTCTGATCCAGACAAGAATATATAGGCTGAGACTTTGAGAACGTCCGTGATTGACTCACTACAATAAAGTAACTCGTTTATAATATCTCGCCAACCACTTAACCTCGAAATGATTTGCGATCACGGATACATGATATGCATATATTTTCCCATTCTATCAGTGCCATATAAGTGAATAATTACGGTGGATAATTAAGTTCCACAGGTTTTTAAATACTAATTGAATCAATGACGTTCTATAAAGTTAAAACAATAGTGGGCGTACTTAATACAGAACGGTTGAAAGCAATCGTCAGGAAGTCCAGATGGATCTTTGTTTTGTACCGGCCATAACTTACCCATAAACAGCATCTGGATGGAATTAATAATTCTCGCAGGATTTGGGCACGTGTCATTGTATTACAGTTAGAGGTGTTCGCATTAGTTATCATAGCAACCATAGTTAATTAGATAAACTGTAATTTAAACTCTTTTTATAGGGGAGGACCGATAATATGTCATAGATTTCAGTAAAGTAGATTATGAAGGCTTCGAATGTCTGGATTACACTGATCAATACTACTGCTAAAACTCATCATTGTTATGTAGTAGGTTACCCTGATTCTAAGTGGCCGAGAGATTTTATCTAACCAGCTGATTGGATACATAATGACTATGAAAAAATTAGAATGGCAACTAGACACAGGAACCAAAAAAATAATCGAACCTTCTCTATTAAGCCGTTTTTAAGTAGATGTTGATATGTTGAGCAAAAATTAAGCTTCATGGTGATTGACATGGCGAGTATAAACATGTAAAATATATATGCTCATATGTCATTTTTAATGCAAACACCAGGTGCGGAATTGTAAATGAGGCACGCAATTGGGGGTAGTCGACTTTGCACTTAGTCAAGGGTGTCTACGATTTATATACATTATAATTCTTCTCATTGATTTCATTCTTGTTAGTAAACCATTGAAAGTGTACATCGAAATTGAATGGGATCGCAATACACAATACACTTAGTCAGGTCTTAATTTACTGGGATTTGGATAGAATCTACGAATTCTATATCTCGTAATCCATTGTCTGTTAATTGAGTTATACTTATGGTTATTTTTATCTTTAATATTTTATGCATCAAAGCAAGTTATTACATTATCAGAGTCTGACCAAAGACCTTGTATCTCAGGCGCAAATGCTTTACCTCTAGATTACTGGCCGGCCATCCAATAGTGTTAAAAACTAACTTTAATCAATTCATGTGATTGCTAGTGAATAGCTTCAAGGTGTGACTTCTGGAGTTCTAGAGAAAATCTGTGACAAATGGAGTTGTCCACCACATGCAAACGATAAAGATTGCAAGATTAAACTGACTGATTGAAGCTAGACAATAACACTGTCGGATGACGACTCAGAGGTTAAGAGGTTAGGAGTTCGCTTCCCAAGTCGAAAGTGTTCAGTCCGATTCTTAGATGTGGATCAAGAAAGTACACTGCTAAGGAATCCCATATCAGGACAAAATAGCCGTCTAGCGCTTTCAGATTTCCATTAGTGTTCTAACTAACATCAGTTTAAGATAATGAACATTATACAATCTCCCTGTACAAGTCATATAAAACTAGCCCATGGAGTGAAAATAATAAAATCATAATCCATAATAATAACAATCAAAAGACAGTTGTAATGATAAAAGAAAAGTTGATACCTTTCAAATTTTTGATGATCATTATTATAGCCAGTTGGTAATTTTTCAATCCATTTCCGTATTGTTGGAAAAAGTACAGGTTTTGTATAAAGTTTTGATGAATCATTTACTTCACTAGGGAATAAACGTAGCATAGTTTCTCGAGTTGGTAAACTATGCAATCTAGCCACTTGTTCAATTATTAATCTTGATTTATAGAAATAAAAAAGAAATAAGTAAGATTCAGATAAAAAAAAGCAAAAATTCTATAATCAGAAAGGGGTTTTTGTGGATATTATAGTAGTTTAATGGTTGAATTCATGAGTCAATTGAAGCTAGACCACCATGGAAAACCTAGAAGCAATGGACGGCAATTTTGTCCTAGTATGGGACTCCTCGGTGGCAGTGCGCATTCACGATCCTGTCTCGCAAGATTTGAACGCAGGACTTATCAGTCTCCTGGATTGGTCGAAGTTAGACATTATCATCGTTGGATACTGGCCGGCTCAGTGGTCTAATGGTTAAGCGCTCGCGTGCGACTGATAGGTCCTTGATTAGAATCTAGCGAGGTGGGATCGTGAACGCGCAGTCAGTCAGTCAGTAACAACGCAGAACTTCGTACGTACGTACATCAGTTCGAGTTGCCACACCACATTAGCACAGAGATGCACTTGTCGATTCAAATCCCGTAGTGGTAGAGGTAATAAGAGTATAAGCAGTAATCGGGAAGATTAGGGTTTGGAGATGTTATTTAAAGAGTATAATCCAGTGAAATAAATTTGGAAAGAGGAAAAAAGGGACATGAAGGATTCAGAAGATTAGAATTTGGGAGAACACAGAGAGTGGATGCACCTGCGCCATTGCAAACGATTTTGAGCCATGTCATTCAGGGTCTCTAACCATCGGTTGCTATCATCTCGCGGTCCCCAACCAGGTAGTCTACACCTACCAACATGACTCAGTTCACTTGTCAGTGACTTCATGGACTTGTGCCATGTTTTGGTTTGGCCGCCCCTAGCTTTCTTCCAACCTACTCCTATACCACTGAACATAGCACGTCGAGGCAGTCGGTCGTTGGGCATACGTAACACGTGTCCCAGCCATCTCAACTGATGAAGTTTCACTACTTCATCAATTGATTTGCCATCCTTACCTAGTACCCGTTTCCTAACAACTGTGTTACTTACTCGATGGTCCCATGATATACGAGCAATGTTTCGAAGACACCTATGATCAAATACTAGTAACCTACGAATATCCTCTACTCTTACCGGCCATGTTTCACTGCCATAAAGTAGGACGGAACGAACTGCTGCGCAGTAAACACGTCCTTTGGTTGATAGACGGATATCTCGCCTACGCCATAAATGACGCAAGTTGGCAAAAGCTAGTCGAGCCTTCTGTATCCGTGCTGAGATTTCGTCACACACCAAACCACAAGGGCTGATGAGACTTCCAAGATAAGTGAAGCGGTCGACACACTCAACTACTTCACTCCCTATCACTAGTTCGGGTGTCGATGTAACCCAATCCTGAAGCAACATTTTGCATTTCGAGGGAGAGAATCGCATCCCGAACATGCTTGCATTGTTGCTTAGAGTGGTCAGAAGACTCTGCATTTTGTCAGCGTCTTCACCAAATAAAACTATGTCATCAGCATATTCTAAGTCAACAAGTGAACCTCCCGGTAGAAGTTCAACCCCTGGAAATTTAGATGAGGAGAGTGTTATCTCTAAAAGTACGTCGACCACAAAGTTGAACAAGAATGGGGAGAGTGGACAGCCCTGACGAACACCACTTGAGGTAATCAATTCTGATGACAGTTCGCCATAAGCTCTCACTCTACCAGTTGTGTTCGAGTAGAGAGCCTTTATAAGGTTAATGTACTTCTTTGGTACTCCTTTCAGTGACAAACACTGCCATAGAACCTCACGATCAACAGAGTCGAATGCCGCCTTAAGGTCGAGAAATACTACCATTGTGGGGCGTCTGAATGTGTGTCTGTGTTCTAGAACCTGACGTAGTGTGAATATCTGATCTATACAACCACGTCCAGGTCGAAAACCGGCCTGGTTTTCTCTAATCTGCTCTTCACGAGCTTTGATTAGGCGTCGAAGTATTATTGAAGCTAATATTTTAGACACTATATTAGTCAAACTGATTCCTCTGTGATTGTCACAAGAGGACTTTTGTCCTTTCTTATAGACTGGCACAATCAGTGATTGAGACCAGTCAGATGGGATTACGTCCAGTTCCCAAATTCTACCTAAGACCTCGGTTAATCTCATTGCTAATACTGGACCACCATCCTTAAAAATCTCAGGAGTAAACCTGTCAGGGCCTGCTGCTCTCCCTCGTTTCAGATTTCCTATGGCTTTTTCAACTTCGTAAAGGGACGGAGGACCTACATTAACTTGCCATTCAGGTTGACTAGAGATCGTGGGAACGCGCACTGTCACTGAGGAGTTCCATACTAGGACGAAACGCCTGTCTACTGCTTCCAGGTTTTCAATAGTGATCTAGTCTCAATTGACTCATGAATTCGGTCACTAAAGATTGTATAGATAAATTTACATTGGAACATATTACGATAAAATAAAATCAATATATTAGAAACCAAAGTGTCTGATAAGTCTTATAGCTGAAAGCTTGATTCGATTTCCCAGCCGCTTCTAATAACCCAAGGTTAAATCTACATGGTAACGTGGACACAAGAGAAAAGGAGTGAATTGAGTATGGAACGATTTACTTCAACGTTAGTTTATATACAGAAAAAAAAACGAGGGTATTTATAGTATTACAGAAATGCCTTGGGCTACTGGAACGATGCTAAATATAGTTGCAGCATGGATAAATAACTGATAGGATGTTTCTAAGAAGCTTCAGTTCAGCGCTGACTGGATAAAATGTTTTTCAGCGTTTTTTGAGCCCCTATGGACGTTTCCGAGGAATATTTTGGATCTACTCAAGTGTGTCAAATACGTTCAATGATAACTAAACCAAGTGAAAGCGAAGTACAAAAAGCTTTCATTAATTACATCGCAATCGTCAACAGATATAAGTTAGACTACCATTGAAAACCTGGAAGCACTGGACGGTCGTTTCGGCCTAGTTGACTCTCCCAATCCTCGACCGTACCAAGGCATTAATATGCTTTAATCAATGAAGTTGACATGAATATTTTCAAAGTGGAAGGAAAAATTATTAAATTGAGAACATGATACAAAATACATAAATAAACATCGTTAAGACTGATGTATATTTCTGTTTAAAATACTGACAATAATAATATAGAATAAATAATTTGGTATTATAGTTACCAATAATCAAATTTCAGAAGAAAAAAAGGGATTGCGTAATTGTAATGAGAATAGCAATAAATGATTGTATCATTATTTTAAATAATTAAAACTTTAATTAATACATGACTTATCACTTCCCGGTTGCCCACACCGTAGAAGGGTTCTTCTGGAGGTACTTGAAAAGGAAATTGGATCAGAGGTGGTCTTAGTGAACTGAGAGCGTGACCGCAGTGCCCAAGGGACAACTGCTTGAGGTCGGTCACATACGACTTTTTTATGGGAAATTTTTATGTTATCGCCGTACTAGTTGAGACCTTACCGCCGGAGACGGATATCCGTGGGATAAGGAGAGGTGTGCATTTTTAGGGTCGACCTTTTCTAACCACAACCCTCCTTGTGGGAAGGCAGCATCGCTATTATGCTGGTTGTCTGAAGGAAACACCTTACTGCTGTCACACCTTTGTACAGTACGACTTCGCCTTCGGACCTTGGGTTTGTTGCTTTTAGTCTTACCGCTCTTCAACCGACTTGTCTGACATGGTAGGACCTTGAGGGACGGTTGTTCCAGCCAGTATAGCTCGGTTGCTTCATCATGATAGGCAAGCCCGACCACCACGTCGAGGTAGCAACAACGGTCGGGACACAATAGAAGTGGTAGCTTTTCATATCAAAAATTTAAATACATCAATTCTGTGACTGTTCGATTCGTTGTACAAAAAAACTTGGTCACCAAATTATAAATATAAGTAGAATATATTAAGATTAAGTATAGTGTCAATGACATATCAAATAATAAACAGAGGTGGTTAAGCAAACTATATTGAAACAGTAAATACATCATCTAGGTTCTAACATGTAAATAGGTCAATTAAGGTCAATACAAAAAGTTATGACGTGATTTGAACTATTGACTTTTGAGTAATCTGTACCATATTTTATTGATATTATAATCTAATGATTGTATATATCCTTCTGACTTGAAAGTGTAGTACATAATCGATAAGCAAATATGAATTAAGTGTTCTTAAGACAGTACGGATATATTTCTTCTATATTGATCAACTACAAACCTAACATTATTGACGAGTACTAACAAACAGCATAGAACTCCGGCTAGAGATTTCTGGAAATGTATATTAAAGCACATACGCATACACTTACACACACACACAATATTGACATGTAATTCTTCTGTTGAACTACTGGATTTATTACAAAATATGTTCAATTGATTTCGACCATTAAGAAAGATTTCAGTGATAAGACTAACTCTTCTATGACATGAATCATACACTTCATCAAAATTAAAAAAATAGTATGGTTAAGACAATGTTCACTAATGTACTATTTATTTAGTGTATTTGACACGGTATAAGTTAACATACATTGATATAATTTTAATAATTGAGATTATGAGTCAACTGAAGCTACACCACCATAGAAAACCTGGAAGCACTCAAATGCCGTTTCGTTTTATTGTAGGACTCCTCCTCAGCGGTGCACATCCACGATCTCGCATAAAAAGATTCAAGCCCAGGACCTATCAATCTCGCTCCAGGCGCTTAACCAACTAGACCACTGGGCAGGCATCCAAATGTGTTCATGTCTAACTTGAACTAATCCACGAAATTGAGCGACACATCCACCAGTGTCATCAGTGAGTTATTATCTCACAACAGACCCGGTTGAACTCCACTGGTCACTGCTTCTCATCAGAACTCCAGGAAATACCTCTTGAAGCCAGTCACTAATGAGCATATGTTGATTAATATCAGGAGTTTTTGTGGATATTATAGCTTCAATTGACTCATGATCTCAACTATTAAAATTATTATAATATCCACAAAAACCCCTTCTAGACTGATATAGTCAATGATGTTTCATGTATTTATGCAGTTTCTTCCAGAGCTACCATAATCATGGGTTGTTATTATTATAATTTATCAACTCTTATCAGAGAGTTCTGTCAGAGTGTAATCAACTGACACGTCCGACACATAGATGCAACAATCAATTCCTAATACACCTACTTGATGACTATCAAGATGTGGCATGCATACTTGGGCTAGCATACACTAGGACTTTACTTTCATTATAATTGATTGATTGATTGATATCATCCTTTCAGTCGACTAATTTCAGAAATCGTCCTATAAAGGTATATCAAAATGACTTTTTTTTAGGAAATCCATTATTCCCCCCCCCAAATGTGGACATGATCAGTTAATAATTGCGGTTCTGGATTATGTAACTATTGAGTTACCTTTTAAACCCAATGTCCTAAACTTGGAACCTGAATAAATGATTCACAAGGATACGATTTTTTTTTAAAAAATGCCATAAATCTTATGCCATTTTATTGCTTGTTTTAACGTTCTACGAGATGATTCACTGGAGAGACTGATCGAGTGAATTATATACTGCATACAATAACACATCGATTAATTCTACTGGATACTTGAATTGGATAGGAAGAAATGAAAACCACAGAGAGACAGACACACAGACACAATGTAAACCATGTACACAAAAAAATCTAGTAAAAAGTTGCCCTTTCCGCTCCCCCCTCACACTTTTCAACATTTACTGAGACAGAAAACCAATACACATGAGAATATTTAGAAACACAAATGGGAAATGGGGGAACAAATTATCGATCTGAAGTAATATTGTTCAAGATATAGAAGAGGAAAACGAATAAATATATACTAGCTCTGTTATAATCCATTTTCAGCTTTATCATCCTGCGTAACTAGAAAATCAGAAGTCCAGTTACAGATGATGCATAAAACCTAAATAATAACATCAAAATATTAAAGAAAGTTAGTGAATGCCTGCGACAAAGTAGGGTTTACTGGTCCAAATTACGTTGTTTAGTACTTCCACTGACTTATATATCATGACGGTTATTTACCGAAGAGGTTCTCTTGCTGGAGTGTATAATACAATTAGTGTGACAAACAGGCTAATAGTAATAACCTGATTATTACGAAATGAATCATTAATTTGGCTTTCCAACAACATTGATCAATCAATCATTCATAACGGAGCTATAGTCATTTCCTCCCTATCATCGTTATCTTCAGTCTTAATATCTTATCTAATTATTTAGACAATTTTGTTAAGTTAATGTGTATAATTTCTTTATCCAGATGATAAGCTCTAAACCAAATAGAAATTCCTATACGGTGTTCACGAAACAGGTTCTGTACAAAATAATTTCAATGATACATGAATTCACCCTGGGAACCGATGTCAAGTTGGTGAAGCCAACATAAAATCTGGAAGAAATCCCAATTAATCCAAATAATCACATCACAATCAGACGAAATTAACAATATGGACAGAATGGGAGTCGAGTCAAAAACCGTGTTTACGAGTAAAAAAACCAAACAGAGAAAACGATTCGGAAAACGGAATAAATATAAAGAACAAAACTGAATGTATAGATGGACTATTATTGGATACAGAGATCACTTTCTTATATTAACCACGCCTGAACCAATCACTATGATGACTGAAAGAAATGATTTACATTTATATAATAGGTCTTTGAAAGGGTCATAAACTATAACGATTTTACAAAGTGTATACGAAGGCCATCTTATTTTTAGTGTAAAACATCAGAGCTGTAGTTAAACTATTGTTGTTGAGTTCTCTGAGCTAGATGGTTTAATGGCGCAATTTTAATTATCTTTATTAACATTCATTCAGTCAGTCAGCTAAAACGTAGGACAAGGCATATATATCCATCACTCCAATTTACCATACCTAATTAGCACAAAAACATGAACACCGAATTCATAGAAGTAGTTAATTCAGTGGTGATAATATACCAGGGAAAGATTACATATAAGGATATAGTACAGGAAGAAAGGATTAGTTCGTAGAAAAAAGGATATGAAGCGATTTCAAACTCTTAGTTTAGGGGTAGACAAAGAATGTATACACCGACGCCATTTCGATCATTCCTGAGACATGTCACCAACAGTCCCCAACAATTAGTTACGATAGTCATGCGGGCCCCAATCAACCAGTCTGTAACTACCAACATGGCTCAGACGAGAATTTAGTGACGCCAAGCACTGATGCAACTTTTCGTTTTGTCAGCCCCTAACTTTCTTCCAACCATCTCCAACACTAGTCAGCATTGTGCGTCGTGATAATCAGTGTTCAAACATACGTAACAGGTGGTCCAATAATCTCAGTCGATGAACATTTACAACGTCATTAACTGATTTACCATCACTTCCTAATATCGTACGTCTAACTTCACTATTACTTATCCGGTGATCCCAGCAGATGCGAGCAATATTTCTAAGACATCTGTGGTCAAATACTAGTAGCTTACGAATACTTCCCAACAGCACTCAAAGCTACTGTATTCATTTCTGAACATTATCAGCAGTTAATTCATTCAGAACTAAGCTAAAAGATAGAATCATAGTTGAGAAGTTTTCAATAGTATATTCTAGGAAACAATTTATACACAGATTTTATATACTAAGAATATTCAGTTTCCAGACATATGAGTCATCAACAATTTGGTACTTATCTATGACAGAGATTGTATTATAGAATATTTAGGAATATATCTATTCTATACTAACGAGTAAATGTTATTAGTAGTAGGAGTATATGTTTTTCTGTTCCCATTAAAGATATATCTTCATTACAGGTTAATGAATTTAATCTATAATATTTGTATATTTTAAGAACATAAATCAATAGAAAATACGCTAAGGTAAAAGATGACAATAGAGGAATTAGTTCTAGTTTTGCTGAAAAGAAAGTACCTGTTCGTTGCTGCAAAGCTTTCCTGCACTGTAGCTAATTTCAGTACATGATATAAACCTAATCCTAACTTCTTATCTTAACTCCTGACTTTAATTTCCAACACAAATTCTGATGTCATATGGTTAATATCAAAATTGTTCCATGTTGTCCCTTATGCTACAGTTTCATTGAAATTTTAAATTAACTCAGATTAACAATCCTCATCATCGACGGACAAGGAGGTTCAGATGCAAACGTAAAGGCGAGAATAGGGACTGTAAGGAGCTGGAAAGGATTGCCCAGGACAGGGTTGGATGGAGAATGTTGGTGAGCAGCCTATGCTCCTTCACGAGGAGTAACAGACGTAAGTAATAAGCCTGTTGGCTTGTTAAACAACCAAAAGTGTATAATTTCATATTTAGATGCTTTTGTTACATAATAAACCTAAAATAAAGTCTATGGGCTATTTCATTAAAAATAATACATATCAAACAATAAACTTACTCGCTATACTTTGGCACTGAAAATTTATCCACACTTATAGTTGATCCTTTAATAAATGAATAAACTAAACCATTTTGAAAAACTGCATATAATTTTTGTTCACCACCAAGTTCATGTAATAAATGCATATGTTTTATTTCATCCCATCTATTCACAATAAAATCGGCTAATCTTGTTCGAATTCTCATAAGAATAGTTTTAGGTTCATCTATTTTATTATTATGATCAAAACGTAGAACTATATTAGATAATCCTTCTTCTAATGGCTAAAAAAAGAAAATCAGTCATTATTATGGTTTCTAATTGACATACTTTCATTTTCGTATATTCTTTTGACCAATTAGGGAAAACGGATTTCAATATTTTCCATATATTTTCTTGATCATTACCATCTAATACACGTATATCCAATATTGGGATACTATCTGGTACGAGAGGAATGACTGTCATCCTGTATTTATCCACGCAATAACAAATGGCCAATATACATAAATCTATATGGAAAGATTTAAATATTTAAATCGTTTGTCATACGATTTGAAGGTCAGATAATATGATTGGTTGTAAATGAAACCAATACTCGCTCTCTGATTGGATGAGAATGATATGAGCTTCACAATATATAAATTTATTTTCACGTGACCATGGCTAAAGCTTCCATATCATTGGTCAATTTGTTATGCTTTTTTTAATTTTTTTTTATTTTTACAGCGGATCGTATCATGTCTACCAAGTAACGATTGAAATTTATCGTGTCATCTAAGAGACTTAAATTTTTGAATGAACCAATCAGATTTACAATTAAAGGTCTTGGATTTTTGGCGCGAAATTCTTTATCCATTTAATTAAATAGGGTCTTGACATTTTAACTGAGATCAGTTCGTGATGAAAATCCTAAATCTAATCCTTATCATTCACATAAGTTTAAAACCCTTATTTAACCCTAATCAGTAGGTGGACATTGCTCACCATTGAAAGTTAATACGGACTTGAGTCACTTAAAAGTTTGTCCAGAAAACTTTTCTCTTAATTTAATAGATAGAAAAATAAGTTTAATGTAAATTCTTTTTAGGGGATCACACCTCAAGACTTCGACCTGAAGGTCTGATTCACAAAATAGTGGAGCAACGTCAGGAGATGCAGTCTCATGGTAGTCGGTGACTAACAATAGGTTCATACGTTATTTGTTCCCTCAGGATACTGGAGTCCATGTGGACCATTGGTTTGAACTCAGGATTTTCCGACTGCCCTAGGTGGATTCTCTGTGTCAACCAACCCGGTTAAAGCACCGGTCATTCGCTTTTTCTTCCTCCCAATTTCGTAAACAGCACTCGTGGTGCGTAAAGGCAGTGAGTAGAACTTCTCTGGTAGTGGTTGTATGCACGTGGCTGTATGAGAGCATTTGGAGAGGGAGAGTTCACTCTCCCCACCATCGACCGTACCAGGGCATTTGGGGACAATCCATATAGATGATACAATGAAAATAATTATTTATCATAAATAGTGAATATACCCAATTTGCACTAGATGAGTTAACCTATCGGGACTTACTGTAGTGAATGAGAAAACAAGCTACGACAATTGAATGTATTTAAATACAAAATTATAGAACATCTTAGTAAAATTTGAAAACCATACAGTAAATATTTCATTTGTAAAATGTCAATCAATCATTTCAGACTTCACTGTTCTTTCATTTCTACACTAATCATTCTTTGTTCTCATTCGCTTTTCCTTGTTCTTCTTACTTTCCTACCACCAGGTATTTCACTTTCGACTGTTGATACATACTACTTATATCTGTCGACATCAGTAACACACACCACAATTGTACTATTTCTTTTTCCTTCAAGTTATTTATAGAACGTTAATTTCATATGAGATTCATTGTTTTATAATTAATCGATTAGATGTTGCTGGGATTCTCTGGTTTGTTGCTGAGATCTAATAATAAAATTGGACACTTTATCTAGTAAACTGAGAAGCGTAGCAGTAATCTCAGGATGGAAATTCTGCTCAAGCTATTGCTCGGTGAATTATGCATCTTATCATTCCCATCTTGGAATTGAACAAAAAAGAGCTCTTTCTATTGTAGATAATACTATACATCACATAATAGTTGGCTTTAAGGTATATCGCTCAGGAGATGCAATGGTTCTCTAATGGTTCTATAGGTACCAACGGCTGGCAAACATATAGCTGATTAATGTCCATGTTTAACTCACCAGGTCAGTATCCCAATTCGTGCGAAAAGTTACTAGTCGTTAGGAAAAAAATCAATAGGGCATAATTGGAAAAAACGGTCACTGTTAAATGTTCGTTGAAATAGATTGTCAAAACGTTTTTCTATTTGACTCGGTTCACCTACTTCGGTGGTGATGTAGTCTGAAACGATTGTTATGTTTTAATATGTCACTTTAGTAAATTTTTCTGTAACTAATCTTTTATATTAATCGTAATTATTGAAAGTTAAGATAGAGACTATAAGCCATGTCATGTGTCAGTTGTGTTCTCCCCAATTTCTTAACATCCCATTCATTCTAAAAAGTCACTATTATTTATCAACTGAAATTTCGTTTATATGTATCTATTCTACTTTCTTAATGAATGTTCTACCTATAAGAGCTACTACTGAGTCTTTAGAAATCTGAAGGATAATGAAATAATCAAAATACACTTTTCAAATCATCAATGAAAGTGACCAGGCAAAGAGGAATAATGGCTAGAAGTGAAATTCAGGATGCGTGTTTCGTTTTTATTTGGGACTCGTCAGCTGGATGTATCTACATCTCAGAGTTGATGTTTACTCCAAGACTCGAATCAAGTACCGCTTACTTCAAACACCATCGGATTATCCACTTAGTTACTGAGTTCTGATAGTCACTTGTCTGTACAATGAGGTGAAATTTTAAATTCACTTGATATTGTTTACTTGAATCTTCTTATTGATGTTTAGGACTGCAATTGATCAGTCTTTTATTGGCTTTTTATTCACTATTCATAACTATCACTCAATCAAATGTCTGGTCGTAGACATTTCTAACTTTAATCATGGTTATCCATGAAGTCTTTGTAGGTTACTTACTTATGCCTGTTACCCACATTGGAACATAGACCTCCGACCAGCATTCTCCAACCCATTTTGTCCTGGACCTTCCTTCCTAGTTCTCTCCACTTGTTGTGCATTCTTCTTATGTCTATCTCCGTTTCGCAGTGTAATGTATGCTTTGATCTTCCGCTTCTCCCTTGACCTTGAGGATTCTATGTGATGAGGGATTGTCTTGTGACTCAGTTGGGTGCTTTTCTCAATGTATGTCCTATCCACTTCCAGCGCTTTTTCATGACTTCTTCCATCGCTAGGATATGGTTTGTTCTCTTCCTACAGAAGACTGAAATCGTTGTAAGTATTACTTATAAATATAGAAATTGAAAGTTAAATTCCTTTTCTAAATTAGATCTATTCAATTCATCCTTATCGTACCATATTCAATGATGATGATGATTAACCTTTAAATAGATTGTATGGTATTCTCTTTTTGGTATTAAAAGTCTCCATGATATAAGTTGCAAGATAGAAAAATTGTTATCTTTAATGAATGAATTAATTAATTTCATAGAATCATATTAAGTAGGTTTAAATGAACTGATTGAATACAGTAATCACTACAGTTCAATTGTGTTATGTCCTTTTGCTCCGGTAATTTATCATACGACTAGGATTGTCAATAGAATACTAACTTATATCATTATATTAATGATAAATAAACTAGTACAAGAGACCTAGAGTCAACTTCAAGTTGTTATTAGTTGTATGAGATAGTAACTTCTTGTCTAATCCAGTAGGTTCAGTCTATAACATCAATGTTAGACCTCGCTATATGAATCATATATTTCAAACATACTTGGTTCATATAAAAGCAAATGAGACCGCATCATTCATCTCTGGTGGTTGTTTTTGAGTGTTCTCAAGGGCTATTGTCATTGGGACATTATAAGGTAGGTCGCCATTGTTAACATTAACGAGTTTGACTGTTGTGTAGGCGGAATAGATCGACGTTGGCTTATTCATGCTGTGCATAGTTGATTCACGCGATCACTGATCGGAATAACTATATATGTGATATGAATATGTATATAAATGGTGCGAATGGTCCACTAGGGTGTTTGGTAACTATGTGGTTGCGCCGAGGGATTGAGCTGTACTATTCGGATTGTAGCGTTAAAGCCTATATGGTGTCTGGTTCTGTTGTGAAGCGGGATCGGGCTGTATTGCTCGGGGTTATAAGGTTTAAGCCTAGATGGTGTCTGGTTCTCCTGGGATCGGGATTGAGCCGTACTATTTGGGCTACAGATTTTGAGCCTGGCGGTGTCTGGCTCGCCTGTTAAATGGGATTGAGCTGTACTGTTTAGGTTGTCACGTGAAAGTCTGGATGGTGTCTGGTTCTCTCGAAAACCAATGTGAAATTCTCCTAGCCCACAAGGGTATATTATATGGTTTGTATACAAGCAAATGAAACCGCATCAAATCATAATATGCAAATTGATAATTATACGAGACCAGGCCAAAAAGCGACTGTGACTGTGACAAACTGTAATCAATTGACTGGGCATAACTCAGGAATAGTAAGTCATAGATTAATAGCCGATAGGTTTAATGGAAGCTTATAATAAAAGGAATATGAATATATATATGACATAGCTACTGAATGGTTATCTAATAAGAATATATGAGATAATAGTCTATAAATAGATCCTAGTAGTTACCATTAATTGATTCTTTGTTAGAATATGACAGATTTCTTTTAAAGTAAACAAATAACTCAATGAAATGATTTCATTTGCTGAGAAACATTGAGGTCAGGAAGTAATTGATATTTAACTATCATCATTATTTTTTTTGCTGAGCTGCATCACAATATAATGTTCAGCTTGGAAATGGATAAGAAGTATATATTCAATACATTTTTCTGGATTATACTTCTGCTTTTGATTCTATCTTAAGACAACTTTTACTTAACAAGTTAATCAGCGTCAACACTGACAGTTCGATAACGAATTGACTATGTTCCTACCTCTCTGAAAGTGGACAGTACACTGTGTTTGGATGGAAGCATTCAACGTCTCTACTGTGCCAGGAAGGTGAGCGACAAGGAGATGTTCTTTGTTCTCTCCTTTTTTCTCTTTTTCTACTGTATGATCTGCCGTCTTCCACAGAAAACACTTTTGTGAAATAGGTGGGTGATCTTGCTGTATGTATGCCAATTCCTACCTTTTTACATCCCATTGAAATGAGTAAGTCTTTTTCTCGTATTGAATGGTGATCTTTGTTAATGTCATGCTGTTGACTTTAGAATGAGTCATGACCAGCACCATGTTGGGATTCTATAATGCTCGTACCATTGGAGACTCTTTGATAAACACAGTGTCCAACGTCAATTATCTTGGTGTTCCCTTTTCCTCTGATCACTCTTGGTCTTCTCATGTTTTACTGTTATCGAAAAAGTTTTCCGTCTGACTAACTACATACAGAGGCTGCAATCTTTTGGGATTACTCGACATTTACTCTTACTTGTTAATTCTTGCATATTACCTATTATTCTTTACTGTTCTCCATTATTCTTTCCTAGGCTTTTGAGAAGAAATTTTGTTGTATTGCGGAAAGTGTTGAAGGCAGTTAGCAGGCTGTGTGGCGAGTTTTTCGAGATGATTAATAAGATGGTTGTGGATAGACATCTAAAGTCCAAAATAGTCCTCAGCACTAAGTTCCAGGACTTTTATGATCTACTCAATGGAGAAGGAACTACTATGGAGAGCAACTGAAAGGGGATCAAAGAGGCAATCACTTCAACATGTCATGAGGTCCTGGGTCACAAGAAGCACCATCACAAGGAATGGATCACTGTTGATACACTGGATAAGATTCAAGAAAGGAGGAACAAGAAGGCAGCAATCAATACCAGTCGAACAAGAGCAGAAAAAGCCAAGGCACAAGCTGAATACACAGAAGTAAACAAACAAGTGAAGAGGAGCATCAGAACCGACAAACGTAAATATGTGGAAGATTTAGCAACGACGGCGGAAAAGGCTGCAAGAGAAGGAAACATGAGACAATTGTATGACACGACAAAGAAACTCTCTGGAAATCGCCGCAAACCAGAACGACCAGTGAAAAGCAAGGAAGGCAAGGTAATCACCAACATTGAAGAACAACAAAACAGGTGGGTAGAACACTTCAAAGAACTCTTGAATCGACCAGCTCCACTGAACCCACCCAACATCGAAGCAGCACCCACGGACCTCCCAATCGATGTTGGCCCACCAACAATTGAAGAAATCAGCATGGCCATCAGACAAATCAAGAGTGGCAAAGCAGCAGGACCGGACAACATTCCAGCAGAGGCACTAAAAGCAGACGTAGCGGCAACTGCAAGGATACCCCACATTCTCTTCAATAAGATTTGGGATGAGGAACAAGTACCAACAGACTGGAAAGAAGGACTTCTGACCAAAATACCGAAGGCGATCTCAGCAAGTGTGATAACTACAGGGGCATCACTCTTCCCTCAATACCGGGAAAAGTCTTCAACAGGGTATTGTTAAACAGGATGAAGGACTGCGTAGACGCCCAACTTCGTGACCAACAGGCAGGATTCCGTAAGGATAGATCGTGTACAGACCAAATCGCAACTCTACGGATCATTGTGGAGCAATCAAATGAATGGAATTCATCACTCTACATCAACTTCGACACTACGGCGTGCCTCAGAAGATAGTCAATATCATACAGAACTCATATGATGGATTACACTGCAAAATCGTGCATGGAGGACAGTTGACAAAGTCGTTCAAAGTGAAGACCGGTGTTAGGCAAGGTTGCTTACTCTCACCCTTTCTCTTTCTCCTGGTGATCGACTGGATCATGAAGACGTCAACATCTGAAGGGAAGCGCGGGATACAATGGACATCTAGATGCAGTTGGACGATCTAGACTTCGCAGATGATCTGGCCCTTCTATCCCAAACGCAACAACAAATGCAGGAGAAGACGAACAGTGTGGCAGCAGCCTCAGCAGCAGTAGGTCTCAATATACACAAAGGGAAAAGCAGGATTCTCCGATACAACACAGAATGCACCAATCCAATCACAATTGACGGAGAAGATTTGGAAGATGTAAAAACCTTTACATATTTGGGCAGCATCATTGATGAACAGGGTGGATCTGATGCAGATGTGAAGGCGCGGATCGGCAAAGCAAGAGCAGCATATTTACAACTGAGGAACATCTGGAACTCAAAGCAACTGTCAACCAACACCAAGGTCAGGATTTTCAATACAAATGTCAAGACAGTTCTACTGTATGGGGCAGAAACCTGGAGAACTACGAAAGCCATCATCCAGAAAATACAGGTGTTTATTAACAGTTGTCTACGCAAAATACTTCAGATCCATTGGCCGGACACTATTAGCAACAGCCTACTGTGGGAGAGAACAAACCAGATTCGATGGAGGAAGAAATCAGGAAGAAGCACTGGAAGTGGATAGGACACACATTGAGGAAAGCACCCAACTGCGTCACAAGACAAGCCCTCACATGGAATCCTGAAGGTCAAAGGAAAAGAGGAAGACCAAAGAACACATTACGCCGAGAAATGGAGATAGACATGAGAAAAATGAACAAGCATTGGATGGAACTAGAAAAGAAGGCGGAGGACAGAGTGGGTTGGAGAATGCTGGTCTGCAGCCTATGCTCCATTAGGAGTAACAGGCGTAAGTAGGTCAGTAAGTAAATAATACTCTGTGAAGAACAGGTTATTAGAGTTGACCTAGTCAACAGCCTGTATTCTTAAACATGTTTCTGAGTGAAAATTTGTACTGATTCAGATCTTTTTTGTTCACCTTTTCATATTGTATCAAACATATAATTATTGAATGAAGCCATTATTATCACTACTATCATGTGATTGGATACAATGATGATATTATTGCAATTCCATATGAAAACATCCAATTTACATTCCTTTTTTATAATTGCAATAGTGTATCCATCTATTGAGATATATTTAGAGAGACAGAGACAGAGAGAGAGAGAGAGAAGAGAACAAGATCGTGCTACAAAATTGCAATAATTTAAAATATGTGGATGGTTATTACATCATTTTATAAATTTTAATTTTGCTCTACTCATTTGAACATTGTACAGTTCATTATGTAAAAATTAGAAGAACTTCTTAATAAAGATTTTCATTGTACTAAAATATGAACATAAATATTTTGATGGATTATTGATTAATAACTTGTAAAAGAAGCTTTCCTGTAACTGATTAGTTCTAATTGATGAAATATAATACTCAGTTACTTACTTACGTACGCCTGTTACTCCTCGTGAAGGAGCATAGGCCGCTCACCAGCATTCTCTATCCAACCCTGTCCTGGGCAGTCCTTTCTAACTCCTTCCAGTTGTTATCCATCCTTTTCATATCTGCTTCTATTATCCGACCCAATGTGTTCTTTGGCCTTCCTCTTTTTCTCTTCCCTTCACGATTCCAAGTCAGGGCTTGCATCATGATGCAGTTTGATGATTTGTGTAATGTATGTCCTATTCTTTTCCAACATCTTTTCCTAATTTCTTCAGCTGGAAGCTGGTTCGTTCTCTCTCAGAGAAGGCTGTTACTGATGGTATCCGACCGATGGATGTTGAGTATCTTGCGTAGACAGCTATTTATTAATACTTGCACCTTCTTGATGATGGTTGTGGTAGTTCTCGAAGTTTCAGCTCCGTACAGTAGAACTGCCTTGACGTTGGTATTGAAGATTGTAAATTTGATATTGGTTGACAGTTGTTTTGAGTTCCATATGTTCTTCAATTGTAGGAATACGATCCTTGCTTTGCCAATCCTTGCCTTTACGTCTGCATCTGAACCTCCTTGTTCATCGATGATATAACATTCAGTACAATGACCTAATTTATTAAGGTGATCATATGAAAAGTATACTTGCTTACTTACTTTCGCCAGTTACTCCCAATGGAGCATAGACCGCCGACCGGAATTCTCCAACTCACTCTGTCCTGAGTATTCATTTCAAGTTCTATCCAATTCTTGTTCATTCTTCTCATGTGTTCTTTGGTCTTCCTCTCCTCCTTTGAGCTTGAAGATTCCATGTGAAGGTTTGCCCTGTGACGCAGTTTGGTACCTTCTTCAATGTGTGCCCTATCCACTTCCAGAGCTTCTTCTTGATTTCTTCCTCCTCTGAGATCTGGTTTGTTTTGGCCAACGGATCCGAAGTATTTTGCGTCGACCACTGTTAATAAACATTTGTATGTTCTGAATGATGGCTTTCTTGGTTCTGAAAATTTCCGTCCCATACTATAGAACTGCGTTGACATTTATATTGAAAATTCTGACTTTGGTGTTGGTTGACAGACAGTTGTTTTGAGTTCCAGATGTTCTTCAGTTGTAAATATGCTGCTCTTGCTTTGCCGAGCCGCATCTTCACATCTGCATCAGATCCACCGTACCTATGAAAACTATAATACTATAATACTATTTAAAAGGATTAATACTTCATGTTTCATGGCCAATCAAGAAAATTCTGTACTTTTATTGGGGAGATCCAGAAAACTCCTTGAAAAAAGCCAAGAAAATCTCTGAAAATTTTGAGAAACATCTTATCCAATCAGAGTTCATTAAAAGTTTTGCCAGAAACATCAAGAAAGTAGAAATTCACATGTAGAGTTTCTGAATGAATGATTACTTATACTGCTACTATATTTAGTAGCATTCCAAGATTTTCGGGAAACCCAATGACATCTAAAATACTATAATAACCCTATATTTTCTTTACGTAGACGAACCTCTGGAGTAAAGTGTTTCTTGCATATTTCAAGCCTTTTCTTTCGTCTTCAAATTGCTGTGTAGATCTAAGCTGGGGGTTACTAGAATAGTTTAGGAACCCAATCTAGAGTTAAATGAGCAAGACTTTTCAACTTCGACCAATAATTGAGAGATTTCATCTATATAACAGATATATGGATCATATTTTCATTATTTAAGAAGACATCGACCTCAATGAAAGTTTGAATAGTTGAAATAATTGTCACCCATCAATTTAATTCACTTTAGAAGCAGAGGCAAACAATGAATTTCATTTTCTTGATGTCTGATTGAAAAGAATGCCGGATGGTTTTTTACAGAGATCTATATACAGAAAACCAACTTGGAATGGTCAGTTTACGAATTTCCATAGCTGGGTCCCACTGAGTAGAAACAGGAACTTAATTCACTTTTTATCCTCAAGCATCAAGCGAATATGTTCAACTGACACGATAGATGAGGAACTATTTCATCTTCGACAGACTCTCATTAGGAATGGTTATCCACCTAGATTCGCCGATAGCAACTTAACACCTAGACATCATCATGAAAAGGCATCGATAGTACAAAAGAAAACCCTTTTTATGAATGTGGAATTTAAAGGAGACGAGGATGCTGAAATCTTAAATAGACAAATTTCAAAATCTTTGAACAAAACGTCCTACACAACCAAGCTCCATATTGTTTCCTGAAGCTGGCCTACCATTCATGAATGTGTTAAGAATAAACTTCCGCTTTGGGCCACACCATGTGGGGCAGATTAGATTGACCGCACAAGGCGACCACTTTCCAAACTGATCTCAGAACACTATCTGGCTTGGCTTTTAAAAGGACAATGTAAAACGATTCCTAGTTCTATACAGGAGTATTTAATCAACTGTGGACATATCACTCCAAAAGAGTCTTCTTTTAAACTAATCTACACAGTCAAAGGAATTAGATCGAAGGAAAATTGAATCAATATTTTATGCATTGCTAATTCATTGGCAATCAAACAACTCTAGCCTGAACTTTGCATGCAAACACGATTCATCCAACCACACATTCCTTCCTTAGCCCTAATTCCTTTAATGGGTATGTTTCAGGTTTTCTTTTTTACTTTCTTCTTCACTTTTGTTTGATTATTATTGAATTATTGTTTTGTAGTTTTAAGCTTTAAACAGTTATTATTGCCCTTAACTGACCCATAAATTATTTTCTTCTTTACCCATTGATTAGTATGTAACTGTACTGTTTGTTACTATGTTAAGCCCATATACTCTATTCTAGTTACTGAACAGGCTAATCTATTTATTCTACTTGAGTTACGTTTTAACCTTGTTCATTATTCACTTATCAATCTTGACTGTTTTTATATGAGCGCATATCTGTGTGTACACTTCTTATCGTACGAACAGGAATTCCATGTGTGTGAATTCGAGATCCATTCATCACTACTCGTTATTGAAAAAAAACTTGATGATTCAATATGAATGAGACGTTAAATTCGTTTAGTTCGGTGAATTGAAACAGAGAATAGTACTGTTTATTATTGGTTAGTTTTGTTGAATGGTGTCATGTATTAATGGAAGACGTTGTAGATTCAGTTAAACTACATTTGAAATTATGGATGAATATGAATATATGAAATGGTAATATATTTCACAATTATTGACTAGAACTTGTGAGATAGTAACTCATTGAAGTTGATAGTGGACGGTGGTGAACTTTCGTGGATTGGTTGAAGTTAGACATTAACACCGTTGAATGTCGGCTTAGTGGTCTACAGGTTAAACGTTCTCGCGCGAGACCGATAGGTCCTGGGTTTGAGTGTGGCATGCGGGATTATGGATGCACACTACTGAGGAGTCCCATAATAGGAAGAAACGGCCGTTCAATGCTTCCAGGTTTTCCATGTTGATCTAGCTTCAATTGATTCATGAATTCAACCCTTAAATTACTAAAATCTCCACAAAACCCTCTTTTGATTTTACTTTACTGTTTAATACAAAAAAGTCATTAAGAGAAATATTTTTTTGTTTTTTTCAATGAAAATTTACTTCTGATATTCTAATGCCTTGAACTTCTCCCTTTCTTTATATTCTATTAAATCATATGTGATATTTGATATGTAGCGTTGGTTACTATCTTAAACCCATATACTCTATTCTAATTTCTGGATAGTTCAATTTATTCATTCTTCTTGAGTAACGTTTTAACCTTGTTAATTATTCACTTATCAACCCTGACTGTTCCTATATGAGTGTATATGTATGAACTTCTTATCCTATTCATCATATATCTATAGTTTATGTTTGTGTAACTATAAATATTGATTAACGCTTGACTAAAAGGGGAGTTGGCTTCCATACCATCTCCGCTACGCGTCATTTCGTTTCGTTCTCTTCTATTCGTTTCATCCCTCTGATTTCCTGTCCAGATCAGTGAATGTACCAAAATATGCTCATTCCAAAATTCATTCTCTTGATTGACTTATTTAATTCTACTATTGACTAACGTGATCAAAGTCGATAATTATATACGAGGATTGACAATATGTATACTTCGATGACAATCAGAAACGATCTGATTGGAGTCAGATCTTGGATCATTAAACAATCTCATTTGATATTTAGTCTTGAATCAACTTAATACTTCAATATATTCCATATTATCTATTCTTGATCTGATGGAAAGAAAAGTCGATCTTCGATTGAATTACTCATTATGAGTTTTATTCAACATTCAACATCCGTTTTGATTCAACATGAGGATCATTCAGTGTAGTATTTGATTTGTTTTCCCAGTATGATATTTCCTTCTATATAATATACGATATTCTTGTATTCACTTGACATGAACTATGTTCAGTAAGTGATTTGCTATAACTGAGTATGTGATTTCATCCTAATTATTAATTAAAATGGATGTACAATCAATATATAAATGAGTGTATTTTAGACTATTATGATCATCGTCGTCGTCGTTGTGTTTTGGGATTAATAAATCATCACTTATACCAGTCTTGTGTTCATACTTTCGCATCATGGTAATTGCCGTGGTCCCTCGTTCCGAGTATAAGTGACCAGCGTTTTTGTGGCACAGCAATCTGTGACAACCGAATATAACAATTCTTTAGAGGAATAAATGGAAGCTTCATTGTGACTTATAAAACCAATGTCGTCTTAGAAGAAAAATATGTTTGGAGTTGTACTTTGGTGTAGATGAAGCAATAATAAAGTACTGTTGAAAAATGTATTATTTATAGACGGGTTTTTTTTAAGCATGTTTAAAAGATAAATGGATAATTTATTTTTGTATTATTTGTTTGAATCTTCCCATTGATGTTTGGTCAGTCAATCAGTCAGCTACAATGTAGGATCAGGCACATATATGTGCATCGATCCAAGTTGTCATACCTCATTAACACAACAATATGAACACCGGATTCATAAAAGTAGTTAATTTAGAGGTGGCAATATATAAAAGAAAGATTACATATAAGGATATACTACAGGAAGAAAGAATTAGTTCTTAGAAAGAAAGATATGAAGTGATTTTAATCTCTTAGTTTAAGGGAAGACAAAGAGTGTATACACCGACAGCATTTCGATCATTTCTGAGACATGTCACACACAGTCTCAAACCATTGGTGAGGATAGTCACGCGGACCCCAACCAAGTATTCTGCATCCACCAACATGGCTAAGACTAGGAGTTAGTGACTTCAAGCACTGATGACACGTTTTGGTTTGTCCGCCCCTAACTTTCTTCCAACCATCCCGAACGCCGGTTAGCATTGCACGTTTGGGATCGTTATTGATCAGTCTTTGAGTGAATATCATCTTTGTATGTCGGTACATCCAGATGATGAAAACCAAATAGGACAAAACATGCATCCTGGATTCCTTTTGCTAACTACCATCTATCTTTGCTTAAAGGTTAGATGACAAAATTTTTCGGCCAGATTATTAGTTTTTTTTGGACGAATCAGTCAGATATAGGATAATAAGGTCTCGGATTTTGGCACGAAATCCATTCATCCATTTGGCTAAATAGAGTTTTGGCATTATAGCTGATGTCAGTTCGTGATAAAAACCCTAAATTTAATTTCTAATCTTAATTATCAACAATAAATCATAACTGTAATCCCCCACAATATTTCATAACCCTGATTTGGTCCTAGTTCCTAGGTCAACACTCTCAAGGTCACTTTGGGGTCACTCAAAGGTCATCTATAAATTATAATCTCACCAATTTTTCTATTACAAACATGTTATACAGAATAAAGCATTAATATCCTATTTATTAATTATTTTAATAGATAACATCATTTAGAACAGAATTAAGATAGATGACTTTAGTGTATACAATAAAGAATTCTCCCGTAATATATGATGTTTTTCATGTGTGTGTGTGTTCTCAGTGACGTTGATATTTCTATGTCATCCACATGTCCATTACACAATACACATGGTTATATACAGATTGTGGAAACCTTCATGGTCAAATCTCTGATTTAGATGATAGCTTGTGAAAATCTATTTGTGTGAAGATGAGATTGATTAACCAGCAAAACTATGAAGAAGATTAAGAAATAGAAGCAGATATGAAAAGGATGAATAGGAACTGGAAGAAGCTGGAAAGGATTATCCAGGATAGGGTTGGATGGAGAATGCTTGTGAGCCGCCTATGCTCCTTCACGAGAAGTAACACGCGTAAGTAAGTAAGTAAGTAAGTAAGTGTGGATTATAACCATCAAAGAATACTGTAATATAGAATGATATCACCAAGACTAATGCTATCTATATACATTTCATTATGTTACATGATTATTGATTGTGTTTCATATGATCAGTATGAAAAGACTTTCAAAGCCCATCTTGTTGAATAGTATGAACTTGTTTGATTATCATGAATATCCAGTAATTTTGACCAAAAATAATGATGCCTATAAGCTGATGTCCATTCTATATTCATTTTAACAACATAATATTGTTAATTATTCCTATCATCACAACCTTAGCGTTAGATCCCTTAAACTAAATCATTGTTATCCTATTGATAACTTTTTTGAGGTGCAGATACTGTAGTAAATGAGAACACTGGCGGGGATTAACCAAATGCATTTCAGAAGTCAGTCAGTAACAACGTAGAACTTCGTACGTACGTACATCAGTTCGAGTTGCCATACCACATTAGAACAGAGATGCAGTGGTCGATTCAAATCCCGTAGTAGTAGAGGTAATAAGAGTATAAGCAGTAATCGGGAAGATTAGTGTTTGGAGATGTTACCTAATGAGTATAATACAGTGAAATAAATTTGAGAGGAGAAAAAAAAGAGACAAGGAGGAATAAGGAGATCAAAATTTGGGAGAACACAAAGAGTGTATGCACCTGCGCCATTGCAAACGATTTTGAGCCATGTCATTCAGGGTCTCTAACCATCGGTTGCTATCATCTCACGGTCCCCAACCAGGTAAATGCATTTTAGCACAATATTACAGAATAACTTCATAAAATCTGAAATCCGTACAGTGAATACTTCATTTTCAAAATGTCTATCTAATGTCTCAGACTTCGTTGTTCTTTTGTTTCTAAACCTATCACTTTCTGTTTTCGTTCTCTTTTCTTTGATCTTTTTTAACATTCTGCCACCAAACATTTCGCTTACAATTGATGATACATACTACTTATATCTATCGACATCAGTAGCACACATCACACTTTCACTTAATACAAAGTAAGTAGGTCATTGAATGTATAAACAACTTTCAACAAATGACTTCATACACTTTATACTGTTTATATTACTAATGCATTTGTTAGTACTATTGATTAATTTGCAATAAAACAGAGAACTGCAAATCCAAAAAAAACAAACAAGGATTCCATGGACTGATATGTGTTTTGAACTCTGCCTGGAGCCCCTCTGGAGCTACCGTAGGACTCAATTCCGAATAAAACAGGAGGGTTGAATATGGGATTAGCGATCCCATCCCGTAGAAAACTAACTTGCTAAAAAAACGCTAACCAGATATGTGTGCTTTATAGTCTATTCATAATTTATATTAAACAGTATAAAAATGGATACTTTTGAAATAGAAATTACACAACAGGTAATTGAAATGTTGACGGTAACCATTTCTTCATTAGATAATATTGTTTCATTCTTGAATCAGCATAACTATAATAAATCAATAAATGAATCAATCAATATATGGATGAATGAAACAGAAATCATTGATCATCATTATCATAATTGTAAATATCGATTGATTAATTAGTTTGAAGTAGGAAAAGTATCAAGTACATCATTCATGAATTATTCTGTGTGATCCTTGGTTTTTCTGTCATTCTATTACTGTTTACTGATGAAATGAAAGAATTCCTATGAATCATCGATGATTACTTGAAAAATTCTCCAGAGGATAGATTACTTACTTACGTATGACTGTTACCACTTGTGGAGGAGCATAGGCCGCTCACTAGTATTCTCCATACAACTCTGTTTTGGACAATCTCTTTCAGTTCTTTTCAGTTGCTATTCATCCTTTTCATATCTACCTAAGATTCCCGATGCAATATGTTTTTTGATCTTCCTCTTTCCTGATTCCCTTCAGGATTTCAAGTTACGGTTTGCCTCGTGATGCAGTTTGATGATTTCTGTCATGTATTTCCTATTCACTTCCAAGGTCTTATCCTAATTTCCTTTTCAAATGGAACCTAGTTTGTTCTCTTCCATAGTGGGCTGTTGCTGAGAATATCTTGTGTAGACAATTGTTTATAAATAATTGTACATTTTTGATGATGTTTCAAGTAAGCAGCCTTGTCTGACTCCGGTCCTCAATTGGAATGTATCTCTCAGCTGTCGTCCATGCACGAATTCGCACTGTAATCCGTCTTATGAATTTTGGATGATGAGAGGACAGATAAAAAAGTGAAGATGCATCGATCATTTAACATTCCTTCGAAATTCCTAAAAAATGACTAAATAATTGTACACTTATAGATTCGATTGCCAATGGTTTCTACCATGTTTTTCAAAAGATTCTTCGATTTCAATGTCACAAGTAATCTTAAAAACATCTATATTTTCTATAAATGAACTAATTAACTTTCATAGTCAAGCTTTTTCGGCACTTTTAGATCCGTATTTTCTGTTTGGAATTCAAGAGTAGATGGAATATTTTAGTGGACAGGGAAGCGGTTAAGTAGTCCACCAGAGTTTAAGCGTTCAAGTACAATAAGAATCAGTAGCAACAATCTATTCAATAGCTTAGGGGTAAGCGAACTATCTAGCATTCCGTTTTTAATTGAGATCATGAATCGATTGATGTTAGACCACCATTAAAAATCTGGAAGCACTGGACGGCCGTCTCGTCCTATTATGAGATTCCTCAACAGTGTGCATCCAAGATCTCGCTCGCGAGATTCGAACATCAATCGATTCATGATCTCACTCAGAAACTTAATAATCTCCACAACCCTATACTGATAATTACCGCTTTGTTACGCTCTATGCCTGTGAAAAACTATACATGAATTTAGAAAGTGTATGAAGACTGGAAGTATTTAATCATAGCTGTCTGTCAAACATTGTTTATTTTCATGAAAGCACAGAGAGAGAAATACTAAGGCTAAAAGTATGTTATTGAGTAAATATAGCAAGTCAACTTTAATCAATCAAGAAAGCTAAGACAGGTGTTAATATCGTTTATTCGACATAGAATTTCGGCTAGAAAAAAGGTGAGGGTAAAATGATCAAGAAATGACAACTATCCATGGATTTCTTAACTGACGCTTTAATTCACGTCAGTAGATGCTAACTTCCTGATCGAAAGTCGAGTGACATTCATAGTCAAGTATAGTAGATGTTGATAATTTTCTTTCTTGTTGTCTTTAAGCGGGGCTCTGTCTTTATGATAACCGATTGAATGAAAATCAAATGACAGATGAAACCCTTTACTCTTGAATAAAATATGTGAATTGATATGCTGAACGGTAAACAATAGCTATCCTAGTATCTCTTAACACCATACCTATTGTTTCTAAGCATAACGAGTAACCTAGTGTGACTGAACTTGAGAATGTAAACTATCCACTGTCAATGAATTGATTTGGAGGTGAATTATTCATCTTGATACTTCACAGCTTTGAGTTCGATTTGTGATCAGGTCATGGATATCTGCCGTTGTAGATT
Source organism: Schistosoma mattheei (assembly GCA_944470405.2). NCBI lineage: Eukaryota > Metazoa > Platyhelminthes > Trematoda > Strigeidida > Schistosomatidae > Schistosoma > Schistosoma mattheei. The sequence goes on from OX103950.1 coordinate 1,265,589, forward strand.
CTCCTACTAGGATAAAACATCTATCAGTTACTTTCTGCCTTCTAGAGTTTGTTTCATTAAAATCCTCCCACCATTTCAAAGATGGGAAATGACTTTGTAATTTATCCTTAATCGAAAAGAAACAAAATAACTTACGCTAGAAAGTCCATAGAATATAAGTTTTCCGATGCACATATTACTGCCCAAACAGCCCAAAGTAAATGAGATACCTAAAATTAGGGGAAGAAAAGTGTAGTTCACTATAGTGCAACGTCATATATTAATCGACTAGTTAAAAGGCCAAAGATTTATCCGCAAGTGAGGAGACACCAAAGTTAATTGCCCACAAATTCCCTGGTATGGCTAAGAGTGGGGAGAGTCCGCTCTCCCTCTCCAAACGCTCTCACATGGTCACGAGTATATAGCCTCTACCAGGGAAGTACTACTCACTGCCTTCTTGTGGCGTAGGTGTTGTTTACGAAAATGAGAGGACGAAAAGCGAATGTCCGGCGTTTTAACCGGGCTGGTGGATATGGAGGATCCACCTCAGGGAGTTGGAAAACCCTGACTCCAAACCAATGGTGCACATGTACTAAAGTATTATGAAGGAAAAATTGGCGTATGAACCAATCATTGATCACCGACTACCATGGGACTGCATCGCCTTACGATGCTTCACTGTCATGTGGATCAGACCTCCAGGTCGAAGGCTCCGTGTGTGGCTCCCTAAGGAAACCACGTGCATCGGTTTGAGCACCTGAGCAGTATCCCAGCGCTCACATAAATCGAATGATTTATGTGGTGTATATCTATTTGCTGCCTCCTTGTACCGATGTCTATGTGTTCAAATAATAATAATAATGATAAATAATTAAGTAGTTAGTTTTCTCTCTCTCCACAGTAATGTCACACAGTGACCTAACTGAAAATTATTATTTGGTATTATAATAGCTTTTATCTTAACTTATAGTTTATTGCCCCAATTTACAAATATCTGAATATGTGGTTTTCAATGATAATATGTTTTAATCGTTGGATTCACGAATTGATCTAAGCTAAACCACCATTGGAAACCTGGAAACTTTGGACGACCGTTTCATTCTAGTATAAGATTCATCGGCAGCAAACATTTACAACCCCAGTTCAAAGTTTTCAACGGTGATCTAGCTTAGACTGACTCGTGCATTCAACTAAACGTTTAGACACATAATCATTCAGACTTTAGATAGTTGTAAGTAGTTGGCAGGATGCACTGGACATAAAGTCTAACCGAGTCCCAAGTATATCAGAAGAGAACACAACCTGTTAACTGGGATGAATAAGCATAATTATAATTCATCACAATTTTTTTTACCCAGCCAAAGTAAAATTGATAACAGACTCAATGACGTATGTTGACTGGTTTGAAATCTGGGAAAACTATCTAACTGGATTATTCAGATCACATAGCAACATAATCTAAGATACATAGTAAATGAATGTCCATTTTTCTGGCTCGAATCTGCTGAGATCACCGGGTAAGTAATAGCAAGGTTAGACTCATGGTATTAGAGGATGACGATGCTAAATCAGTTGATGACACTGTGAATCTTCATCGAACGAGATGGTTGGGTCACATATTTCGCATGCTTGAACACCGGTTACCGCGGCGCACAATTCTGACTAGTGTTGGAGATGATTGGAAGAAAGTTAGTGGCGGCCAAACCAAAACGCCGCATCAGTGTTTGAAGTCACTAACTTCTGGTTTGAGCTATGTTGGTGGATGCAGACTAATTGGTTGGGGTCCGCGTGACTATCGTAACGAATGGTTTGAGATTGTTGGTGACATGTCTCAGGAATGATCGAAATGGCGTCGGTGTATACATTCTTTGTCTACCCCTAAACTAAGAGATTAAAATCACTTCATATTATTCTTTCCACCAACTAATTCTTTCTTCCTGTACTATATCCTTATATGCAATCTTTCTTTTACATAATACCACCATTGAACTAACTAGTTCTATGAGTTTGGTGTTCATGTTGTTGTGTTAATGAGGTATGGTAACTTGAACTGATGCATATATGTGCGTGGTCCTACGTTGTAAAAGACTAACTAACTGGCTTATATTACGAAATAGTAGTGTTTAACTGAGTCTCTTATTATCACTTACCTTACCCATGATCGGCAGCCTATACTCCATTGGGGGTAACAGGAGTAAGTAATTAAGTAAGTAAACAATGATTTCATTTTCATCAAATTGACTATTGTAATTGTAAAGCAATGATTATGCCGACATATAACTTTCTCATTTCAAACTAATGTAATACAAAGTAAGCTTATGCCTTTATCTACATAATCAGTCTGAACATTTAGGACTATCTATTGGCATTGAAAATGTTTCTATCTATACTGATTATTGATCTAAATTTAGATTAAAATGTTCTAATACAGATTTTCACATAGGTCTTTATCATTTGAAAAGTCAATTCGGTGAGACTATAATTTATGAACGAACCCATCATGTATAAGATAAAAGGTCTTGAATTCGAGTGTGACATTCATTCATCCATTTGGCTAAATAGCATTTTGGTATTATAACTTATGTCAGTTCGTAATGAAAACTCTAAATCTAATTCTTAACCTTAATCATCAACTGCATATCATAATTTTGATAGAGGTTTGTTCTCTAAACTGGATGGTTTGGTCGTGGAGTTTTCATCGTTCTTCTGAACGACATCATCAGCACAAACTTCAGATAGAAGTGAAGTGTTCGAATCTATCCATTTGTGTATATCATAATTCCAATTCCTTACACAGGTTTATAACCCTCATTTAGTCCTAGTCATTAGGTGAACACCCTCAAGGTCACTTTAGCGTCGCTCAAATTTCGTCCAGAAATTTTAGTTTTACCGTCAATTCAACATGATTACATTTAATTGAAATCTATCATACAAATTAAGGGACGAGTTTTCTGTTAGAACCATTTCGTCATCGTTGTCGTTATCATCATCATCATCATCGTTGTCGTCGACGACGTCATGTATCGATCTCATTTCAACCTGAATCACTTTATGATATACCAAAACAATAGAAAATATATCCAGTATAAGTCAATCTATTCGTTCTAGTGATTAAGTGTTTGTCTAAGTTCACCTAACTCCGCTTGGAGTCCTTCTTGGGGCTACTGCCGGTCCCAAGCCCGGATAAAGGAGAAGGGTTGGGCATGGGGTTAGCGACCCCACCCCGTAGAAAACTTACCTGCTAAAAAAACACTGACCAGAAATTATTCAAACCTAAGTTTATCTCAATCCATCTCATTACCTATGTGAACTTATTCAACACATCGTTTAACTTACTAATGCAAAACAATTAATCTCTTTAATCCATTGATTAATATAATCTTCTTTAAATCTATCCCATTGTAATTCATTATAATGAAGATCTGATTTTGAATTAGAATATTGATAATAGGCTGTTAAATAGATGTTTATCCATTCTTTTTGATAGTCAATTGAAGGATAACGTTTAAACTCTATTGCATATGGTCCTGTAATGAATTGTTATAATGACAACAAAGAAAACAACAACAACAATAACAACAACGTTGGTTAACAATATAAAGAAAAAAGAAAAGTATATTTTAAACAAAAATGGATATTGATTAGCAATGGGATTTAGGTTGAAGAGTGTTTTGTTCTTTTGAGGACTCATCAGCTGAATGTATCTACACCTCATTGTCTTAAGACAATAGTAATTCAACTGTAATAAAAACTTACCAGTAAATTCACAAAAATGATTACCAATATCGTATGCAGCATAGTTTAAGTCACAATATTCCATGTCAATCAGGTGAACAGAATCTATTAAGGGATAAAATAAAGATACAGAGATATGTACACTAAAATCCATTTTCTTTTTTTAGTGTAATATAATGTATATGACTAAAATGATAAGAGATCAATAAAATATGGAAATATTTGATCGATTTGGTGAGAAATTTTATCGCTAAGTTATATCTGATGGATACTGGCTAGCAATGGGATCCAGTTTGATTCGCGTTTCGTCCTATTCGGGACTTGTCAGCTGGATATATCTGAATCTTAGAGTTAATGTTCACTCCAGAACTCGAACCTTCAACCGTTCACTGCAAACACTAACACGTTATCCACTTAGCCACTGAGTCCTGATAGCCACCTGAGTACAGTGGGGTGAAGTTTAAATTCACTTGGTATTGTTTACTTGAATCTTCCCATTGATATTTATGACGGCAATCGATCAGTCTTTTGTGGAGATTGTAGTAATTCCAATAGTTGAGATCATGAGTTAATTGAAGCTAGACCACCATGGAGAACCTGGGAGCACTGGACAGCCGTTTCGCCCTATTGTGGGACTCCTCGACAGTGCGCATCCACAACCCTGCCTCACGGGGTTAGAACCCAGGGACTATCCGTCTCGCACCAGGCGCTTAACCAACTAGACCAGTGAGCCGGCATTCAGCTGTGTTACTGTTTAACTTGAACTAATCCACGAAATTCAGTGACACATCCACCATTGTCATCAGTGAGTTACTACCTGACAACCGACCCGGTTGAACTCTACTTGTCACTGCTTCTCATTAGAACTCTAGGATATATCTTTTGAAGCCAGTCACTAGTGAGTATATGTTGATTAGTACCAGAAGGCGTTTTCTGGAGATTGTAGTAATTTCAATAGTTGAGATAATGAGTCGCCTGGCGCGAGACTGATATTCCCTGGGTTCGAATCCCGTGAGGCGGGGTTGTGGATGCGCACTGTCGAGGAGTCTCACAATAGGGCAAAACGGCTGTCCAGTGCTTCCAGGTTTTCCATGGTGGTCTAACTTCAATTAACTCATGATCTCAACTATTGGAAATTATATGTTACTCAAGAAAGAAGTTAGATCAAAGCCAGATTGGTTGATTGACTAGGTAACTAGAAGTGAGTATTAATGTATACCAATACAATTAAAGTAATTTAAATAATTATGAACTAGATGTGAAAACCGGTTAAACTAGTTACACTACTGATCTATTATGACTATCCTTAATTTTTGTTGTACATACGCCAACTTTACTAACACGAAGGGTTACAAGTGAATATACTGTATGTGTTTATATTGTACTACATTATGTTAGGTAGAATTTCCAATGTTTTTACTTATTGAAGTTTTGAGTCTCAATAGAAATAGACTTCAAGTGATTACACTTAAGTTCTGAGGTGAATGTATGTCAGTAGTAATATAATACATATGATACATCTTAAATTCGAACGCTTGGTAATGAATTTCTAGCCTCTTCCTAGATCTCCATTATTCCCCTTTAGTTTAGTATCGAACAAGGGAGGAAAAATGTGAAGTACGAACAGATGTTTAACATTAATGTTTACTTGGGTTGATAAGTAACTTTGACCTTCTCTAAACTTCTAAAAGTGTATTAAACCTAATAACAAAAAAAGTAGATGATCATTCAGACAAAGTGTGTCAAATAATCCACCGATTTTCTAGATGGTCTTAAGGAGTTCTTAATGGATACTGATTTTAACAAAAATGTTTTTAAGCTTTTCGTGACTTTCAAAGAGTTAACTGAAGGATATTTGTACTCACTTTCATCTGGAGCCAGTATAATGTTGGCTGCATTCAGATCATTATGGCATAAAACTACTTTAGATATAGGACTGTTAAGATATTGATCTTTCAATATGATCACTTCATTGAATATATAAGATTTACTTGGAAAAATTGATTCATATCTGAAAAGTTATAAGTAATAATTATAAAACAAAGAAAAAAATATGGAGTAATGTTGTAGTTCCATGTAGTTTGATTTATTCATCAAAACAGTTAGATAACTTTATCTAAAGTGGAATCATGAAGCAATGAAGTTGATGCCCTTAAATGCCTTGGTACGGCCGAGAGTGCGGAGAGTCCGCTCTCCCTCTCGAAATGCCTTTACATGGCCACGAGTATATAGCCTCTGCCAGGGAAGTCCTACTCATTGCCTTCTCGTGGCGGGGTTGTTGTTTACGAAATTGAGAGGACGGAAAGCGAATGTCCGGCTCTTTAACCGGCTTGGTGGACACAGAGAGTCTACCTAGGGAAGTTGGAAAACCATGATCCCAAACCAATGGTGCACATGGGCTCCAGTATCCTGAAGGAACAAATGATGTATGAACCAATTGTTGGTCACCGGCTACCATGGGACTGCATCTCCTTATGATGCACCACTGCCTTGTGGATCAGACCTTCAGGTCGAAGGCTCGGGGTGCGGCCCCCTAGGAAATCCACCTGCTTAAGCTTGGGCACCCAGGCAGTATCACAGTCCTCACATATATCAAATGACATTGGTGTGGCGCATATGTATTTGGTGCCCTCTTGTACGGATATCTATGTGTTAAAATAAAAAAAAATAAAATGAAGATGATGAAATGTTTCCCTTAGGATGAGAGATGATTATTTAGTTTACATTATGGATTAGATTAAATTAGATAATTCATGTTATTCAAAGAGTATCGGACTGAACCACTAAATAAACGAATAATTGTCCGAAAATGCTTGAGAAACTACACACACACACACACACACACATTGAACAGTGAAAAAATCTGTGGCTAGTGGAGTTTGACTATGTCGGATTTGAGGAAGGTAGGTACTCATCGAAGATAGTGAAAGGTGTTCGTGCAATATCGTAAACTGATCAAAGTAACACATGTGCATCCTTGGATCCTAGATCAATGGCTTAGAGGTGGGACGTTTTCTCTTGATACCAAAAATCCTGGGTTCGATTTCAGCGTGCGGATTCGGAGATGCACACTGCTAAGATGTTTCATACCAAGACGAAACAGCCGTCCACTGTTCCCAGGTTTTCATTGGTCGTTTAACCTCATACATTTTGTGATCTCAATAACAATCCTCATACTGGAAGATATTTTGTATTTTTGAAGTTTTTTTAAGTTGTGAAATGAAAGCTTCTTTGTATTCTAACTAGTTTTTCTGTACAGTATGGTATTAATTTCTTCCTCTTTTCCGCTTCCATTCAAGATTCCAAGTTATGGCTTGTCTTGTGATGCAGTTTGATGATTTCTGTTATGTATGTCCTATCCACTTCCAACGTTTTTCCCGGATTTCCTCTTCAGCTGGAAGCAGGTTTGTTCTATTCCACAGTAAGCTGTTTCCGATAGTATCCGGTCAACGGACATTCAGTACATTCTTGATGACGGTTATAGCAGTTCTTCATGTTTCAGCTCCGTTCAATAGAACCGTCATAATATTATTGTTAGGATAGTCGGAAAAATATACCAATAATTATCGTGTTAAGTCTATGGTGTCCTTGGACCTTAAATGTACATTTCTTATTGGTCGATGTTTATTTCACTTGTTAAATATTTTGTAAATGTTGTTTCCTATTTTATGGTACGATGTGGTGTGCTTGATTGGTATATAAACAAAGTATGTCTGAAATACAACGATTCATAACTCAGAGGCTGTGACTTGCGTTCTTGACTCAACTGGCTAGGACAGACTGCGAAGCGGGACCAATCAGGGCACTAGGTCGTCCATACGTGTTTTCCGTGTCTACTGTAATCGATCGATATAAACGCTGTCTAGCATAACCTGCAGTCCCACACGCGTTACAACAATTGGCGACGGGGTAGAGAGAATTTTGAACCCTGTAATTGGACGAGATTCAGTATAATTGTTCTGACCAATCAGTATCCAGATTTTTCGTCGGCGTCCTTGGGAGTCATTGGTTGTTAGTTGATTACAGTATTTCTCATTACTCTGCTGATTCAGAAAATGACTATCCCCTCCGATCAATTGCAGATACTACTAGATCGTTACAGAGAGAGCCAGTTGAATGTTTTGGACTATATGCGCACGCGACTGCTAAATCTCCCGTGTTTCGGAGATGTGAAAGAGGTTGACGAATTAATTTCTCACCTGCATACTGAACTCGAGAATGACTGCAGGACATATGAAGATGAAAACAAAAGCCTCTATGAATCCCTTACGATCAGTAATGCAAACGAGGCAGTCGCTCATGATCCATCCAGAGATCCAGAATTGTCCAATTCAGAAGTATGCCCTGTTGTGGGTTCAAATCCCACTGTGCCTGAAACATGTGAGGTATCCAGCTTACAAGAAGAACCTCTCGTGCCAGAAAATGTTTCCCGTGCATCAAATGATGGTCAGAAATCTGATATGAATTTCAAAGATGCTGTTTGTTTTAGTGACCTATTATCCAGTGATCGCATTTTGAAGAGGTCTGAAGGATATGTTGCACAAAAATCAAACCTTAATGACGTCATGTCTGGTGTCGCTAATCCTTATCATCTAGTCAGTTTTAGTGAACCCTCTACTCAATGCGCGAAATATGCTTTAAATAGAATCAGACTGATTGTTGCTTGGGTATATGAGGACCCAACGTTATTTCGCGGGGGAGGACGGACGCAGAAAATTTTAAAGTCCAGATATTAACTCCGGATCTTTCAAAAAAGGGGAGGTGTTAGGATAGTCGGAAAAATATACCAATAATTATCGTGTTAAGTCTATGGTGTCCTTGGACCTTAAATGTACATTTCTTATTGGTCGATGTTTATTTCACTTGTTAAATATTTTGTAAATGTTGTTTCCTATTTTATGGTACGATGTGGTGTGCTTGATTGGTATATAAACAAAGTATGTCTGAAATACAACGATTCATAACTCAGAGGCTGTGACTTGCGTTCTTGACTCAACTGGCTAGGACAGACTGCGAAGCGGGACCAATCAGGGCACTAGGTCGTCCATACGTGTTTTCCGTGTCTACTGTAATCGATCGATATAAACGCTGTCTAGCATAACCTGCAGTCCCACACGCGTTACAACAATTATTATTAAAGATTCTGACTTTGATATTAGTTGACAGTTGTTTTCAGTTCCATATTTTCTTCAATTGTAGGAATGCAGCCCTTGCTTGGCCAATTCTCGCCTTTACATCTTGATCGGGTCCTCCTTGTTCATTGATGATACTTCCCAGGTACGTGAAAGATTCAACATCTTTCAAAGTTTCACCATCAAGTGTGATATTTATGTATATGTTGAAACAACGTTCTAATTCTGTCTGTTGTCTTAATATTGGTGTAGATATGAATTGAATAACAAATGAAGTCGAAGATAACGATAGTTACTAAGATGACTGTTATTTTTAGAGCCATAATTGTTAGTCAATAATATCAGTGAAAATGGCTAATAAGAAAACCTTTGCAAAAGTTAATTTACTGAAACTAACGACAGTTTCGAATTCTACAATTAACTTATCATAGAATTGGAAATGAGGATAGATTCCTTTAATTCACATTTGAGTTGACTTGTGGTGCGTGCTACTTATATTTACATAAGTAGTATATAACGTGAGTCAAGAATGTAATGTCTGGCAGCAGAAGATGGGGAAGATCAAGAAAGGAAGAGAGGGAATAGAAAGCAATTAGTATGGAAATGCAAGAACAACGAAGTTCAAGACAGTTATTGTACATTATGCAAATTAAGTGTTTTAGTATGGTTTTTCTATTTTACTGGTTGAAATCATGAGTCAATTGAAGCTAGACCGCCATGGAAAACCTGGAAGCACTGGACGGCCGTTTCGTCCCAGTACGGGACTCCTCAGCAGAGCACACCCACGAACCCGCCCCCCGCGGGATTCGAACCCAGGACCAACTGGTTTCGCGCGCGAGCACTTAATCATTAGACCACTGAGCCGGCAACCAATTAACTCTGTAATTTTGTGTTAAATATAATTCGGTTGTCCTCGCCTGCGTTCTCCTTCACTTCAGATCTATCTGCAATAAATAGTCCGTTTTTCCATTGTAATTCGCTGGTTGAACGAATACACTCTTGAACTTCAGAAGGAATGTTTAATATACTTCGGTCTTGTAATAGAACAAGTAATGGAAAAGTTGAAACATCTGAAACTTCTTCAAGCATTAGTACTATTTATTTCATTGCTGAATAGTCGGATAATTATATCTCTATATTCCCTTACATATTTCTTCATAATTATTCTCCTATTGATTTTATTCTTTATTAATTATGACTTGGGTATATGTAATGTAAACATTTTCTAATTTGGATATCACTAGAGGTATCAATTTATTTCCTAATTCACAATTTGCCTCATTGGAAAAGTTCCAAATAATTGTTGTCATTCAAGGAATAAAAAATAATATCGTCAATTCTATCTGTATTTCTGTGACGACGGTCCACAGGTGAACTTGAAGAAGCTCTAAGAAGCTCAGAAAGAGCTGAAGATATTCCATTCAATCATCTTTTAGAAAAATATTCCAGAATCCCGACGTGTAGCTTCCAATTGGACAAATGTTAATATCCCCCTGTATGAGAATTGGAGGACTGTAATCATGATTTCGTTTTTATTAAAAACTATAAATACCTGACAGTATTGTATCATGATTGTCACTGTTTGAAATAATATTCCTTTCACTTGACTTCTGTCTTCTCATTTGAGATTTCGGGGGGGTTCTAACGTTTGAGTGCTCACGTTATACGCGGTATAGTAAGATTCTAAGCTCCAGATATAACAATTTCATATACAGTACTCAAAACATGATTGATGTAGCATGTATGTGAAGATTCTTGAACTTTATGATCTGCATCACTAACTAATTCCAGATAACCGTTGAAAATCAGGAGCTACTAGACAGTTGTTTTGTCATTAAATGGGACAACCTGGTGATATCATGCAACAAGGGATCGAACTCACAACGTCATGACAAGCGCTTAACATTTAGACGCTGAGTCAGTAATCGATAACTTACATTTTCAAATCCAATCATTTCGTAATAGTTCACAATGACCTTCAAATGTCGTTGATGTGCGAATGTCCTGCTTCCGAACTGAACTTTTGACCAGTCAGTCAGCTACAACGTAGGACCAGGCATACATATATCCATCACTCCAAGTTAACATACCTCATTATCACAACAACATGAACACCAAACTCATAAAAGTAGTCACTTCAGTGATTGTAATAAAGATTTTGTATAAGGATATAGTACAGGAAGAAAGAATTAGTTGGTGGAAAGAAAGATATGAAGCGGTTTTTCAATCTCATAGTTTAAGGGAAGAGAAAGAATGTATACACCGACGCTATTTCGACCATTTCTGTGACATGTCACACACAGTCTCTAACCATTAGTTACGATAGTCATGTAGACCTAAAACATGAAGTCTGCATCTACCAATGTGGCTCAAACAAGAAGTTAGTGACTTCAAGCACTGATGCGGCGTTTTGGTTTGGCCGCCACTCACTTTCTTCCAACCATTCCATACACTAGTCAGCATTGCGTGTCGTCATAATTAGTGTCCAGACATACGTAACAGGTGGTTCAACCATTTTAGTCGATGAATATTCACAGTGTCATCAACTGATTTACCATCATCATTCTTTAATACCCTGAATCTAACCTTAGTGTTACCCGGTGGTCTCAGTATGACCACCATTTTGTAGCTGTATATACAGATATACTTATATAACAATTAGTAGTATTAACAGTAATATAGTTAATTTGTTTTAAAAAAAATATTCTTACTTTTTTAATTTTCTTGATAAATTAATAAATTCATCATCAAGTCTATTGATCCATTTGAATAATGTTGGAAATAATTGGGATTCTGGATTCATTTTCTTATTTTGTTGTTGTATAAATTCATCAATCGATAAACAATGTAGCTGGGCTAATTGCTCTGCAATTAATCTATTTTTGTATAATGTGAAAATCAATAATATTTTTGTATCTAAGTACTAATTAGTTTTAATAATGTTTACATTAATAATAATAATATCCATTAGTAGGTATTTTGGTACGACCGGGAGTTCGCTCACCCTCTCCAAATGCTCTAACATGGCCACACGTATATAGCTTCTACCAGGGAAGTCTTACTCACTGTCTTTTCGCATCACGGGTGTTGTTTACAAAATTGAGAGGACGAATAGCGAAACTCTGGTGCTTTAACCGGGATTGGTGGACACAAAGAGTCCACTCAGAGGAGTTGGAAAACCATGATTCCAAATCAATGGTGCACATGGGTTTCCAGTATCCTGAAGGAACAAATGGCGTATGAATAAATCGTTGGACACCGGCAACCATGGGACTAAATCTCCTAACATTTCTCCACTGCCTTGTCAATCAGACCTTAAGTTCGAATGCTCCGGGTGTTGATCCCTAAGATAACCATCTGCTTCGGTTTGGGCACCCGGGCAGTTCCACAGCCCTCACACAAATCAAATGAGATTTGTGTGGTGTATATTTATCTGGTACCACCTTGTACCAGTATTTATGTGTTCAAATAAATAATATAAATAGTCAGTAACAACGTAGAACTTCGTACGTACGTACATACGCACGTACATCAGTTCGACGTACCATGCCACATTAGCACAGAGATACAATTGTCGATTCAAATCCCATAGTGGTAGAGGTAGTAAGAGTATAAGCAGTAATCGGAAAGATTAGGGTTTGAAGAGGGACATGAAGAATTCAGAAGATTAGAATTCGAGAGAATACAAATAATGGATACACTTGCGCAATCGCAAACGATTTTGAGCCATGTCATCTAATTTCTACATCTTATGTCCTATCTCCATGATCTGTAAAACATACTGAAACTTGATTGATAGAAACTGATTGACAAACGTGACACTTATTGATTAATCAAGTATAAACGCTCAAGTCTTATAAGAGTTCAATCCCGTCTCACATAGTCAACTGATAACATCTCCAATTGTAACTCAATGTGACGTAACCTCGAATCATACTGCGAGCATCAATCCACTACAAAATAATAAACCTGTTCGACTGACTAGTTGCAAAATAGCACAACACCTAGATCCATGATTTCCTACTTACTATGCTCAATCATTTCTCAATAAGGTGAGATATTTGTACATTATCATAAATTCATTTAAATGAGTATTTGATTGAGTTATAGTTTTGTTTGGAAGGAGTTCCAATGTCAAGCAAACGAATATCAATCTTTATCATATTGTTTTAAAAATCAACTCTCTCTCTCTCAATCAATCAATCAATTGTCAATTCATTTTAGAATGTGATATAATAATTTTTCTTGGATCATGAATCGATCAAGGTTAGACTACCACCATTGAAAACCTGAAAGCACTGGACGGTTGCGTTCGTCCTATTGTGTGACTGCTCAGCAGTGCTCGCGTCTTCTGGGATCACCGAGTAAGTAATAGTGAGATTAGACGTAGGGTATTAGAGAATGATGATGGTAAATCAGTTGATGACACTGTGAATATTCATCGACTGAGATGGTTGGGCCGCCTGTTACTGATTATCACAACACACAATGCTGACGAGTGTTCGGAATGGTTGGAAGGAAGTGAGTGGTGGACAAATCAAAACGTGGCATCAGTGCTTGAACCCACTAACTTCTTGTTTGAGCCACGTTGGTGGATGCAGACTACTTGTTTTGAGTCAGTGTGACTCTTGTAACCAATATTTAGAGACCGTGTGTGACATGTCACAGAAATGGTCGAAATAGCGTCGGTGTACACACTCTTTCTCTTCCCTTAAACTATGAGATTGAAAAATCGGTTCATATCTTTCTTTCCACCAACTAATTCTTTCTTCCTGTACTATATCCTTATACAAAATCTTTATTACAATCACTGAAGTGACTACTTTTATGAGTTTGGTGTTCATGTTGTTGTGATAATGAGGTATGGTAACTTGGAGTGATAGATATATGCGCCTGGTTCTATGTTGTAGCTGACTGACCAACCAACTGACTGCACATCCATGATCCCACTAGCGGGATTCGAACCCAGCTCCTTCGATCGATTCGTGATCTCAATAAAAAAACACCCTAATCATCTTCAACTACTTACTTGCCATATTTTATATCATATAATTTTTCCAATGAAATATCACAACCATCAATGTATGAATATACAAATCCATTATTAAATATTCCATATAATTGTTGAAAACTTTTGAATTTTCCAACTACTTTCATATATTTCATTTCATTTGTTCTATCTATTAATGATGTTGTTAAATTACCATAAATACGTATAATTAATGATGGTATTGCAGATAATGAAGCTGAATATTGTCTCTTATTGTCAATTAAGATTAATTGATTTGAATAGCCTTTATTTAATACCTGTTAAAAAAAAGATTTACAAATCATGAATTACATAATTATCAGAAAGGGAATATAGTAAGTTTATGAGTCCATTGATGCTAGATCACCATGGAGAACTTAGATGCATTGAACGGCTGTTTCGTCATAGCACTGGACTTCTCGGCAGCTCGCACTCATGATCCCATCTCATAACCTATCGGTCTCACGTGCGAACGCTTAACCAACCTCTAGACCACTGAGCTGGTTGGTATCCAACGGTCTTAATGTCTAACTTCAATTAATTCATAAAATTGAGCGACACATTCACTGCTGTGTTCAGGGATTTACTATCTCACAACACATACGAGTGAGATGGTTGAGAATATTTGTAGTTCAGTTAGAAGTTTATGCTGATGATATCGTTCAGAAGAATGATGAAAGCTCCACGATCAAACCATCCAGGTCAGAGGACAAAACTCCATAAAAAAAGACCCGAGTGAACTCCATTGGTCAGTGCTTCTCACTAGAACTCAAGGAAATACCGCTTGAAACCAGTCACTAGTGAGCATATGATGATTATGATCAGAATGGGGTTTTGTAGTGATGATAGTAATTAATAAACGTTTGTCAGGAAAATCGGTTTGTAACTGGTTTCACGTACAAAACACCAGACTCCGCAAAGCCATCCATTCAAGAAGGTCCCGATTTACAATAATTAACAAACTTCTTTCATCATCTTCCTGTATAGCATCAGAGATGCTACCGATCATCCAACAAAATGTGTTAAGTTTCTGTGCTATAACCATTCTCGTCCATCTAATTGGTGCTGCCACTTTTCCATCATAATCTTCTTTATATCAGAATAATAATTTAAATAAGTTAGGTATTCTAGTGTTTCGCACATACTCTTGTACCAATGAAGACTATGGTGACGTTAATTCAGTGATTTTTGTAAAGACAAAATAAAAACCACATTTCCGCTCTCTGATTTGTCACACTTTATATGTAACCACATTTTAATTCAATATCAGTTTTTTTCTGTATCACTGGTTAAAAAACGACGATAATTGTTCTGATGATGAATATACGAATTGACTACCGCGTTGCTTGAAATATAAGAACGCTACCCACGCCATCTGTTCTTCTGCTTTATTGGCCAAGGTCTTTGATTGAAGACTATAATAGTGTTATAACATCCTTTTAGGCCTTCCGACGCTACGTTGGACTTTTGGCACGGATTATTATTATTATTATTATATAATACTATTGGACTCCGTCTTGCTCATCACGCGGTTGGTACAATCACTTGAAGAGGAATCTTGTCAATCAAGTGAACTCAATTTGTGGTTGTTATATCACGAGGCAGCTTACAAGTAACATTCATTCCATAATAACTGTTATTATCTGTTTGTTTAATATACCATTTGTATCCTAACTGTATTTTGTTATCCTTGGTTTTACTCGCAGACAGACACCTAGGGCTTTTACTGTTAACTCTCTTGGTATATTATTATTAACCTAGTGTATCGATATATCTCATGAAGACGTCAACATCTGAAGGGAAGCACGGGATACAATGGACATCTAAGATGCAGTTGGATGATCTAGACTTCGCAGACGATCTGGCCCTTCTATCCCAAACGCAACAACAGATGCAGGAGAAGACAAATAGTGTGGCAGCAGCCTCAGCAGCAATAGGTCTCAATATACACAAAGGGAAAAGCAGGATTCTCCGATACAACACAGCATGTACCAATCCAGTCACAATTGAGGGAGAAGATTTGGAAGATGTAAAAACCTTTACATATTTGGGCAGCATCATTGATGAACAGGGTGGATCTGATGCAGATGTGAAGGCGCGGATCGGCAAAGCAAGAGCAGCATATTTACAACTGAGGAACATCTGGAACTCAAAGCAACTGTCAACCAACACCAAGGTCAGGATTTTCAATACAAATGTCAAGACAGTTCTACTGTATGGGGCAGAAACCTGGAGAACAACGAAAGCCATCATCCAGAAAATACAGGTGTTTATTAACAATTGTCTACGCAAAGTACTTCAGATCCGTTGGTCGGATACTATTAGCAACAACGAACTGTGGGAGAGAACAAACCAGATCCCAGTGGAGGAAGAAATCAGGAAGAAGCGCTGGAAGTGGATAGGACAGAGATTGAGGAAAGCACCCAACTGCGTCACAAGACAAGCCCTCACATGGAATCCTGAAGGTCAAAGGAAAAGAGGAAGACCAAAGAACACATTACGCCGAGAAATGGAAATAGACATGAAAAAAAATGAACAAGAATTGGATGGAACTAGAAAAGAAGGCGGAGGACAGAGTGGGTTGGAGAATGCTAGTCGGCGGCCTATGCTCCATTGGGAGTAACAGGCGTAAGTAAGTAAGTAAAGTAAGTTTGGTTAAAGCAACGGAGTTGTATCATTATCCTTCACATACTCTATTACATGGTGAATGAGTATACATGTTTAAATCAAGACATGGCATCAGATCATGAAATCGTTGATTGTTGGTCTAATTCATATCGATAGATACAAATTACCTGGTTAAGATTCTCATGATTAGTTTTCGAAGACTTTGTGTGATATATCTTGTATAAGCTCCTTTTGCTGGGAACCATAGCAAAACTGTCTATATCCTTCATAAACTCTTTGACAACTTCACCCTATTCAATGGTCAACTACAAATACTTCTTCAAGATGAACGATACATGAGATAATGATTGTTCGTAAGCTTAGACAAATTACCTAGTTCTTACCTTGACAACAATATTCTTTGTTTCATATTCTGGTAATAAGAATGTAATTAATTTTTGTACATTCACATGATCATTAATTCCATGAATTGTAATATTGAATATTGGTATATTCACTTCATTAATTGTTTGAATCATTTGTAATTCTTCTGTAATCATTTAAATTAAAATGACCGGTCTTTCCACTTTTATTATTTAAATCTATCGTGACCTTGAACAGATAGAAAATGCTGATTGGTTAAATAATGTTAAACTATATATATACGCGCACATGCACATGCACACACGCACATGAATAAACATACATAATTATGTGCGTCAATGTCTAATTATTTCATACGGATTGAAGTATATCGATTTGTGTCAGAAAAACGGAAGTATTTAACAGTTTAGGGGTTGTGAAGATTGTGAAGTTCTTTTTGAGTGAGACTATGCACTAATTGATGTTAGACCACCATAGAAAACCTGAAAGTACTGGACGCTTGTTTCGTCCTGTTGTGGGACTCCTCAGAAGTGTGCATCCACGATCCTGGGATTCGAATCCAGGGCCTACAGTCTTGCATGCGAACGGTTAACCTAATGGACCACTGAGCCGGCATCCAATGGTGTTAATGTATAACGTCAACCAATCCACGAAATTACGCGACCATCTACCATTGTACTGAGGTAGACACTTGTTTCTACCCGACATTGATTAGCTCCACTGGTCACGGCTCCAATGGTGGTGGTCTAACATCAATCGGTTCATGATCCCAATCAATAAAAAGAAGTATTTAGGTTGATAAACATGATAATAATAAAATACATTGAAAACCTGGAAGCACTGAACTATCGTTTCTTCTTAATATGAGATTCTTCAGTGGCAGTGTGTATCCGCCATCTTGTATTTGGGAATCGAATTCAGGACCTTCAGTCTCGTGCGCGAACAATTAACCTCTAGACCATTGATCTGATATCCAACTGTGTTAATGTCTAACTACAACTAATCCACAAAACTGAGCGACCATCTTCCATTGTACTGAGGTAGACACCTGTCTCTATCCGATACGGATTAGCTCCACAATAGGACGAAACGTCCATTCAGCGCTTCCAGGTTTTCAATGATGGTCTAATACTAATCGCTTCATGATCTCAATCAAAAACAAAATTTAACTTGACACTATCAAATGTATTGAAATTTAGTTAAATTGTTGATGATAAGAAAGCAATAAACTGGTAATATTACAGTTTCAGTTTGGTAAAGACAAGTGGGTAAGTGACCTATGTTAGTCTTGGCAATGATGGTCTCTTAACTGATTCAACTTTGTCTTGAAAGAGTTAACAAATGCAGCTTCAATCATGTGTTGAGTTAATGGATTCGATTCGTTAATGATTCAATGGGAGAATCGATGGTCAGCTGACAAGCAATTTGTTCTGATCTTTTGAATATTTTTTTAGAGTGTCCTCGTGAATCACCTCGTGTGTCACCTCTGAATCTTCCATGAGTAGAAAAATTTAATTTCTGACGTTATGCAGTTTGGCACAAATAACTGAATCAGACTAACATAAGTTTTTCATAGTACAAAAGAATAAACCACAATATGTGAGACATTATTGTGTGTTAACTTGATGTTGTTTACTTCTGTCTTCTCATTGTTATTTAGGACTGCAGTTGATCAGTGTCTCTTTTTGGCATATATGCATACTGTAAAGACTGCCTCGATATTGCCTGAAGTCAAAAGCTTTATAAGCAAAGATGGATAGTGACTAGCAGTGTAATCCAGTTTGACTCGCGTTTCAACCCTTTTTGGGACTTGTCAACTGGATGTACCTGCATCTTAGAGTTGATGTTCACTCTGAGGCTCGATTGCAATCCTAAATAACAATAGAAAGATAGAAGCAAGCAACATCAAATGAATACAACTTCACTCATTGCACAAGCAGATGGCTATCAGACTCAGTAGCTAAGTGCATAATGCGATGATGTTTGAAGTGCATGGTACTGGGTTCGAGTCCCAGAGTGAATATGAACTTTGAGATGCAGGTACATCCAATTGACAAGCCCCAAATAGGACGAAAAACGCGTCCTCGATTCCACTGCTAGCCACTATCCATCTATGATTATTGTGTATGTTTATATTTATATGAGTGAGTTTGAAAAATCTTTAGTATTTGTAATTAGGAAGAGTTGAGTTATGTATTTAAATATATCTTAGTGATGTGAGAAATTGGTTTTCAAGGACACAGCAGCATTTTATTATCCATACACACACACACACAGTTACTTCAGATTATCATCTTTCAAAACCTCAATAGGCTTTCACTTATTTCTTCTCAGTTAATGATATCTGAGTTAGTTGATCATTACAAATAGTGTGAAATGCTATTGGATAAGTTATGGAATCTTAATAGTGAATAATCAAAACAACATTTATTCTTCCTTGATTTGAATGAATTTTCATCAATACATTCTTCAATACTGCCCGCAAATGCCCTATTACGGTTGAGGGTGGGGAAAGTTAGCTCTCCATCACGAAATGCTCTCAAATGGCAACGCGTATATAGCCTCTGCCACGGAAGTCCTACTCACTGTCTTTTCGCACCACGGGTGTTGATTACGAAATTGAGAGGACGAAAAGCGAATGTCCGGCACTTTAATCGAGTTGGTGGACCCTCCGTGTCCACCCAGAGAAATTGGGAAAACCATGATTTCGAACCAATGGTGCACACGGGTTTCAGTACCCTGAGGGAACAAATGGCGTATGAAGCAATCGTTGGACACCGGCAACCATGGGACTACATCTCCTAACATTTCTCCACTGCCTTGTGGATCAGACCTTTAGATCGAAGGCTCGGGGTGTGGCTCCCTAAGATAACCACCTGCTTCGGTCTGGGCACTCGAGCAGTATCACAGCCCACACACAAATATATATTCAGTGCCCCCTTTTGATTTATACATAATTTTTAGTTATAGGTTATAGAGATTGTTGAATGTCATTCAAATCATAAACTTATCAATGTTAGACCATGAATGAAAACCATCCAGTAGTTCCAAGCTTTTACCGGTGGTAATGTATAGATTTTATTAGTATTTCATTAAGTCAAAATGAAATGAAATAATTTAAAATTACATTGGATAGTTTGTCAAGATTAGATTTTATCAAAGAGTTATACCATCATAGAAACCTATTGAGAATTACCTAGTGTAGGAAAGTTATTTCAGTTTAGTTCTGAAATGTTTAATAATATACATTGATTATTTCACATGAAATCAAATCCACAATATTATGGTCTTGTTTAAAGAAACAATAATCATTTTAACGGAAGTCTGTAGTATGATCTGATTCTATGGTTCGAAGACACTATGGTACTTTATTTCGTGTTCAAACTTATTTCCAAAAAACTTACGTACTTACTTACTTACTTACGCCTGTTACTCCTCATCGAGGAGCATAGGCAGCGCACCAACACTTTCCATCCAACCCTGTCCTGGGCAATACTTTCTAGCTCCGTCCAGTTGTAATTCATCCTTTTCATATCTGCTTCTATTATTCGACGCAATGTGTTCTTCGGTCCTCCTCTTCTCCGCTTCCCTTCAAGATTCCAAGTTAGGGCTCGCCTCGCGATGCAGTTTGGTGATTTCCTCAATGTATGTCCTATCCATTTCCATCGTCTTCTCCCAATTTCCACTTCAGCTGTAAGCTGGTTTGTTCTCTCCCGCAGAAGGCTGTTGCTGATGGTATCCGACCAAAGGATGTTGAGTATCTTGCGTAGACAACTATTTATAAATACTTGTACCTTCTTGATGTCCAACCCTCCCTCTTTGACTAGACTTGGGACAAGGATTAACCCTTGAATAGCTACAGGTGGAATATTGAGGGAAAACGGAAAATAGGAACACAAAAGAACACACTACATCGAGAATTGGAAGCAGACGTCAAAATAATGAATAGAAACTGGAACTAAGTGGAAACGATTGCCAAGGACAGAGTTGGATGAAGAATGACGATGAGCGGCCTATTCTCTCCCAAAGTCAAAATTTTCAATACAAATGTCAAGATATTTCTACTCTACTACGAAAGCCATCATCCAGAAGATACAAGTGTTTATTAACAGTGATCCTACGCATAATACTTATGATCTGTTGGTCAAACACTATCAACAACAACCTACTGGGGGAGGGGACAAACCAGATTCCAGCGGAGGAAGAAGCGCTTTTTACACTCTTGAAACTTCCTCAAAATTAAAATTTTACAGATTGAAATCATGAGTCAGTTGAAGCTAGACCACCGTTGAAAACCTGGAAGCACTGGACGGCCGTTTCGTCCTAGTGTGGGACTCCTCAGCAGTGCACATCCACGATCCCGCACCACGCGGGGCTCAAACCAGGACCTACTAGTTTCACGCGCAAGCACTTAACCATTAGACCACTGAGCCGGTATCTAACGGTGTTAATGTCTAACTTCAACCAAACCACGAAGTTGCGCCACCATGTACCAGTGGTCTAGTGGTTAAGTGTTCGCGCGCGAAGCCAGTAGGTCCTGGGTTCGAGCCCCGCGTGGTGCGGGATCGCGGATGTGCACTGCTGAGGGGTCCCACACTAGTACGAAACGGCCGTCCAGTGCTTCCAGGTCTTCAATGGTAGTCTAGCTTCAACTGACTCATGATTTCAGTCTGTGAAAATTTCTAAAAATCTCTACAAACCCCTTCTGATTAAGATTCTAGTTTTATAAAATATGTCTGTACAGTCTTTTATATGTTAGATAGTAAACATTTTAATTGTCAAAGGTAGTTTTATACAGTCCCTCCATTGCAGGTGTATTTGGCAAATTTGTTACTATTCATTGCTTCTTACTTATAATAAGTAAGTAGTATACTTTGTTATTATAAATATTTTACCAACTAGTTTCCTCTGAAGTATTAAATTGTGCAAAATTTCACGGAATTAAGATGGAAGGAAATCTAATGTACTTATCAAATGAAAGTGTTATAAATGTTGGATATCATTCAAATTTATATGAGATTCAATGCATTGGATTTATTTCGATATGATTTGAGTTAGATAGTCTACACACAAAATACTTCACTTACATAGTTTAATATAATCTAATGGAGTTTTGTTCTCTGAGCTGGATGGTTTGGTCGTGGAGCTTTCATCGTTCTTCTGAACGACCACCATCTTACTATAATCTAATTAAGAAAGTTCAGTAATTTCGTCAACAAAAATAATGTAAAATCGGGAACCTTAATGAAATAGGTTTAGTGTACTTGGTTTCCTGATTTAACAAAGTTGAGTAAAGCAAACATATCTTTATGATTAGTTGTTTGAGTCCTAACGACCTATGCCTAATTAGTTACTTGCTCTTGTTATCGCGCGTGGAGAATAGGTCACCGATGGGGATACTTCAGCCAACTCTGTCCTGGGCTCGCCTTTCCATTTCTTGACAAGTTCCTTCCATTCTTTTGATATCTGATTCCTATTTCCGGCTCAATTTGTTCTATGGCCTATCTCTTCTCCCTTAAACTTGGCAAGTTAGAGTTTGCTTTATGATTCGGTTTTATGGTTTCCATTATGTGTGTCTTATTCACTTCCAGAATCGTTTTACAATTTCTTCTAGTCCAGTTTTAATCATTCAACACGGTAGCCAGTATCTAACATCTCACATAATCGTTTTGAGGACAGTTGAATCAGTTGAATCAGTCAGAACAAAAAAAACACTCTACTGTTGTTGAGTTCTCTGAGTTGGATGGTTTATCGGTGAAAGTCGTTATCAAGTTGAGGTGGATGCTCATACTACTGTCCAGAAAACGCTTAAAAAAACATTAAGAAGCATCTTATCCAACCAGCATTCGTTTAAAATTTTTGCCAGCAACATTTAGAAAGTGAAAAGTCACATGTCGAGTTTTTGATTGGATGGTTACCTATGCTACCACTATGTTTAGTAACGTTCCAGAATTTTCCGGAAACCCAAGACCATCTAAAATACGATACATACCCTAGAATGATCAATTCAACCCTGTCCAAGGTCATATTCAGGACATAAAGTCAGTTAGACTTATCGTATATGATAACGTTGATTATAGGTAGGTTTAATCACGTAGCAAGTAAGAATTTACACAACTGTCCTGAATACTAAAAATCTTGAAAACTTAGTAGTGATCCATTTTAATTAACTATGTTACTCAGTCAATAGTTGTAATAAAGCTTAGTAATTATAATTATTTAGTGGCTGAATTCATGAGCTAATTAAATCTAGACAACCATGAACAATCTGGATGGATTGGACGATCGTTTTGTCTTAGTATGGGACTCCTCAACAGTGCGTACTAGCGATCCTGCCCTCAGGCTTCAAACCTAAGATCTACTGGTTTCGCATGTGAATGCCTCACCTCAAAACCAATGAGTCGGCATCCAACGGTATTAGTGTCGAACAAATGAAGTCACCGTCCACCATTGTTATCAGTGAGTTACTATCTCACAACAGACCCGGTTGAATTCCACTGGTCACTGCTTCTCACTGGAACTCCAGGAATTACATCTTGAAACCAGTCACTAGTGTGTATATGATGATTATGATTAAAATGAGGTTTTGCAGAGATTGTAGTAATTTCTAATAGCGACATTCATGAGCCAATTGAAGCTCATCAATGTTATGTCCCGATAAGCATAATGAATGGTAACTTTTAGGATCCATTTATGGACCAATACTATGCGCATATTTTTATCATTTCATTGTTATGTAAGTAAACTATTCATATTCATATTCCTCTTATTATGAGTTTTATTTTGATCTATGAACTATTATGATACGATTTACCATTGTTGAGTTATGCACAGTCTATCAATTACGATCTCCAACATTCACAGCCACTTTTGGCTAAATCTTGTATTAATGTTGTTTTCTATTTTATGGTACGATGTGGCCTGTATGGTTTGTATATAAACCCAGTATATTTGAAATACATGATTCATATTGCAGAGGTTGAGATTGGTGTTCTGGATTCGAACAGGTAAGCAGGGCTAGGCAAGAAGCAGGACCGATAAGGACTCGAGACTGCTCGTACTGGTTTTATGCATCACTGATCCGATCGATAATTCACTGCTCTCTATTTGTCAGTCTCATTACGTTATGCAATAAACAGGGTACGCAGGTCACAAGTTATAACAATTAAGTGACTAAAATCTCTACAAAACCCCATTCTGTTAATTATAATTCTATTCTGTTTATTTAATGGTTCAAATTTATTAATTGTAATGAATTTCCAGCAAATTATCTGTTAGACACCTACTAAATACTCATCTTGCAAGAAATCAAATTGTAAATACAACAGACAGTTATGTAATTTATGGAATATCGGGATCGATGGTAAGTGATTTAGATCGGTGAATAATTTCGTAGTTGGGAACCATTAAAGACTATAGATTGTTTAGCTTGTAAACTGTGCTTAATGGAGTATCCCAGGGTACAGTTCTAAGAATAGTGTTCTTCTTCTTCTTCTTCTTCTATATAAATGACATGCTTAATCTCTTATTATGATGGATTTCGCTCTATGCTGACGATATGGAGAGTGATAAAAAATTAAGATGACAGTTTAAAGCTTCAAAATGAACGATAGAAATTATCCAAGTGATCTATAGTTTGACAGTTGCAGATAGATGAGTTCAATTACATTATGATCAATATTGGTTATCAGAGTATAGATCAATAAACGGTGGGTAATGTTGATCTATTTGTTATCCAGAGACATATAGATCTGAGAGTTATGATCAGTTAAGATTTGAAAATAACTATTGATTTATCTGTTAACCATTTTAAAACTTGCTAGTCAACAAGAAAGTTGACGAGACTCTAATTTATGGACGAGCCAATCAGAGGCGTTTTAGAGATTTCAAGGTTACGGCGCCAACTTCAGCGCTTCATGCTAACGTACATTCGGTTCACAGGGAATTTTGTGCAAAACGTGATAATTGAGCAGCTATAACAAATAAAACGACGGGACTATAATTTGTGGACGAGTCAATCAGGTAAAAGATAATAGATCTCGGATTTTAACGCGAAAGCCTTTCATCCATTCGGCTAAATAAATTCCTGGCATTATAGCTGATGTCAGTTCGTGATGAAAACCCTATATATGATTCCTAACTAAGGCAAATTATGATAATTATTGCGAACTGGATAATAAAAACACCAGTAACACTGGCTGCAGCCAGGTACTACAATATATACGTGTGTTTGGGGAGAGTACAGACCCCTACATAGGCTTGGTTGTGTGCATCGTGTCGTTATCCACAAGTAGCATTTTGTGCACTCAACAACCGGAGTGCACATAAACAATATTGAAGCTATGAGGTGGAGGCTGAAGAGTATTTGAGAGTTTATCATGGCTCTAGAGGATTACTATTAAGGAGTCATATGGATAGTTTCCTCTACCGTATACATTGTGATTTTAGAACTTCTAAACCTCCTTCTAACCTTGACAAGTTTTTTTTTCGTATCTTCCAAAATAGAGAATTTATGATGACATTTAAGTAAACTTAGCAAGCGTAGAACAAATTACTTGTCAACGGACCATTAAATCATCAACGATTAGGAATCCTTATCCTCAACATGTGGTTAAAACTTCACCTGTCAACATATTCAAAACAAAATTGGATCAAGTAAGAGACTTTAATTATCAAGATTAACCACACAGGCTAGCCATTCTCTTGTCTTTTCCTTACTCAAACTGAAACATATTTACAATCATTCTTGTCCTAACGATAATTCGTCTTTTCGTCAAATATATTTTATGTATGAATTCTTCTTGTTTCTCTCTCATCACAGATGAGAATGAAGAGGACCAGAAAGTATCAAAACCACCCTGATGGTACTTTTGACATTTTTCCAGTAATCAGTTTTTATAATAAGTTGTGTGTGTGGTTGATAGACTTAATTGAGGTAACTTTAGAACAGAGAAATTCATGGCAATAAATGCCCGTGTGGCGACTGTAAAATGACCAGACTTTTTACTGTTGAAATCATAATTCGATCTAGGCTAAGCCACTGTTGTTTCGTCCCAGTACGAAATTCCTCAACATTCTTCATTCATGTCTAAGCCATACACATGTGAATCCAGCACATCCAATCTCGTGTGTAAATGTCTAATCTTTAGACCACTGATTGAGAATTCAATGGTGTTAATGTCTAACTGAACTTAATCCACGATCTTCGCAACCCACCATTGATTGCCTGTGATGGATAACCGTCTCACACTCGACACAAACTAGATTCTATTGCCTAAAGCTTCTCAATAGAACTCTAGGAGTTACATCTTGCAGCTTCATTTTTCACTGATAAAAATACTGAATTCTTTAAGGACAACATTGATTTAGGGTAGGCCTTTACACTTAGATATTCGGAAAAAAAGATGCATTGTGACACGTATCAAATTGTACATATCACTAGATCAATTGTAAAATAAATAGAATTGATCTACTCATTTGACAATCTTTTATACTCAGAGATTGTTTCATATTTGATGACTGATCAATCAAATAACTATTACTGCCCTCTCTTTTACGTTTAATATAAGAAACATGCACTGACATTCAAATGAATGTATTTGGTTGTTGTTGTTGTTCAATCCTATTCAATTTGAGGATATTTCCAACAAAAAGAATAATGAATCATAGATTCCATAATCAGTTATTAGAAGTTCCACAATAGGATGAAACAAGCGTCCAGTGCTTTCAGGTTTCCGATGGTGGTAGTCCAACATCAATCAAAATCTTAATAATCTCCAGAACCGCATACTGACAATCAGAACGTATGCTTCGTGAGAAAATTCTCGGAGTTCTGTTGAGAAGCCAAGATCAGTGGAGCTAATCTGTGTTGGGTGGAGACAGGTATCTAACTCAGTACAATTGAAGATGGTCGCGCAATTTTATGGATTGGTGCCGGCTCAATGGTCTAGAGGTTCTATGTTCACGTGTGAGACTGAAAGCCCTGAATTCGAATCTTGCGAGTGAAATCATGGATGCACATTGCTGAGGAGTCCCATAATAGGACAGAACAGCCGTCCAGTACTTCCAGGTTATCAATGGTGGTTTAACATTAATCAATTCTTGGTCTCAATCAAAAATTTAATCATCTCCACAAATCCCATATAATTTAGAAGTCATTAAATGAAAGAATCACTTTGTTTTTAGGGATCAATTTCATCTTTTCAGTTGTTTTTATTCAAAAAGAAAATTGACTTAGAATTGATAAATTTTGGTTGAAAGCGGAATCCAGCATGTACATTTCATGCTTTTAGACACTAATTGGTTCAAATTATATGGATCCTAATGTTTCTATTGTCAATCAATCAAGGAATAAACACAAGTCTTTACGAATAGTAACTCAAGTCTTTAGGTATCTGTTTTTATCGTTCTAATTTGATAGAGAGTAGTAGATTATTATGGAAATTTCAGGTTGAGGGTGTATAAAGCCAAATATTATCAAGAACCCTTTTTAAAATCAGAGAAAGTTAACATCATTTGTTGTTGTTGTTGTTTTAATAAGATCTTGTTGATTGAATTATTTCACAGTTCGGATAGATCAGTGGTGACCTATTCTATTTCTATCCCGCACTAGCATTTCCAACTTCATTCAGTTCACTACATTATATAATCATATTGTGGTGTGTGCAATATATATCGACATAAGTAGTATATAACGCTAGTCAGGAATGCCCCCAAATGCCCTGGTACGGTCGAGAGTGGGGAGAGTCCACCCTCCCTCTCGAAATGTTCTCACATGACCACGCGTATATAGCCTCTGCCACGGAAGTCCTACTCACTGACTTATCGTACCACGTATATTGTTTACAAAATTGAGAGGACAAAAGCGAATATCTGGCGCTTTAACCGGGTTGATGGACATGGAGAGTCCACCTAGAGAAGTTGGAAAACCCTCATTCCAAACCCATAATGCACATGGGCTCCAGGATCCTAAAGGAACAAATGGTGTATGAACCTATCGTTGTTCACCGGCTCCCATGGGACTGCATCTCCTCACGATGCTCCACTGCCTTGTGGATCAGACCTTTAGGTCAAAGGCTCTGTATGTGGCCCTCTAAGGAAACCACCAGCTTCGGTTTGGGCACCTGAGCGGTATCAGAGCCCTCACACATATCAAATGAGATTTGTGTGGCGCATATATATTTGGTGCCTTCTTGTACCAATATCTATGTGTTAAAATAAAAAATAAAAAAAGTCAGGAGTAGAATGTCTGGCAGCAGAAGTTCAAGAAGATCGAAGACGAAAGAATTGGAACAAAAAGCAATTGGTATGGAAATGCAAGAACAGTAAATTCTGAGACGGTTGACTGGTACTTATAAAAGGAACAGTCAAGTTTGAGACAACTGAATGACATTTTGCAAATCAAGTATTTACTGTACGATTTTCAGATTTTATTAAGATCTTCTGTAATTTTGTGTTTAAATACATTCACTTGTCCTCATTTGTGTGTTCTCGTTCATTACAATCTGAAAAATTACAATTCTCAACGTTTATCGTTAAGATAGAAACGTGTAAACA
This sequence comes from Schistosoma mattheei, assembly GCA_944470405.2. NCBI lineage: Eukaryota > Metazoa > Platyhelminthes > Trematoda > Strigeidida > Schistosomatidae > Schistosoma > Schistosoma mattheei. The sequence continues at coordinate 1,294,011 of OX103950.1, forward strand.
ATTGTAATATAGATCATGAGTCAATTGAAGTTAGAGCACCATGGAAAACCTGAAAGCACTGAACAGTCATTTCGTCCTATTGTGGAACTCTTGATCAGTGAGCACCCACGACCAGTAACCAGGGGCGTTCAACCAGGTCTGTTGTGAGATAGTAATTCACTGAAGGCAATGGTGGATGTGCCGCTCAATTTCCTGGGTTGGTTGAAGCTAGACATTAACACCGTTGGATGCCGGTTCAGTGGTCTAAATGTTAAGCGTTCAAGAATGGAACCGTAAGGTCTTGAGTTTGCCTGTTGTGAGGCGGGATCGTGGATACGTACTAGTGAGTAGTCCCACAATAGAGAAAAACGGACGTTCGGTACTTTCAAGTTTTTCATGGTGATCTAGCTTCAATTGACTCATGATCTCCAATATTATTTAATCCGTATTAAATAGAATCAAACAAACATGCCAACTAGGTACTTCTTAATCATTGACTACTGATTGATAAATCAACGATAATTTTTATCCGATTCATTAAACTGATGCCAAATTCACTATTTAATTCAATGAGATGATCTGGTTTTGTATTGAAAGATCATGTGTATTTCAACATGATTATTCAATCAATCAATCAATCAATGAAATTCGATAGAAGATGTCTAATGAAGAAAACAAAAATAATCACGACACTGTAATTGCTTATTGCCAAGAAATGACTAAAATTATCATTAATAAACCATTTGGCAGATATTTATGTTCAACTTATGTATACATATGTTACACCGCAACTAGTAAACATTATACCATCCAACCATTGATTTGCTTAATAGACTACCCCCCCCCACACACACACATGATCTTAGCTTGGAGAGTCAAGGTTTGGTATTCGTTCCATGAGACCGAAGGTCCTAGGTTCGAATCCACTCTATCAATAACAGTTTTAACAGTTATTAACTTTAGAAAACAAGAACATACTACTCTTTGAATTAGTGAATCTTTTCTTAAATAATCAATACCTCAACTAGTAAGTAAGTAAGTTAGTAAGTAAGTAAGTAATTAAATAATCCACAACATTATCATAGTTCAATGATGAATGTGTTATACTTGGTACTTTTGATTGTTCATCTAAAGGTTTAGTAGTAGTAATATTGGAGGTAACATTTTCATTTCATTTACATTTTGCATTTGATATATTAGATTGTGCTTAACTGACTTATTCACAGTGGTCAGTTAAAATGATATTTGGAGGGGGGGGGAGGGATGGGGATGGAAATTACACTCTAATATAAAGAACTTACTAATTGAGTAAATAGAAAAGTATGAATAGACATAGTTCAACATTGAAAATGTTATAGATAATCTTCATCTTTGATGTTCTCATAGATATTCATATCCAATACTTATTTAGTACAAAATCCCAAATAGTGACTTATTATTCACCAAGGTAATAATTATTTGATCCATAGAAACAGCTACTTCTACTGTAAATTCACTTGATATTGTTTAGTTGAATCTTCACATTGATGTTTACGACGGTAATTAATACGTTTCTTATTAGCATGTGTGCATTGCCGTGATATTGCCTTAATTCACGAACATTATAGGCAAAGACAGATAGCGCCTTGCACCGGAATCCAGAACGGTCGTTTCGTCCTATTCAGGACTCGTCAGCTGGATATACCAGGATCTCAGAGTTCATGTTCACTCTGGGACTCGAACACAGTACCATTCGCATCAGACGCCATCGCGTTACTCACTTAGCTACATCTAATACATTTAGACACGTTATCCTCTGCAAAAAAAGTCGGACGTAACACTATCCGAAATACATCCTTTGAATAACAAACTACTAGTTAAATCATAATCTATAGAGAAAAGAGCAATAAAGAAATATCAATACTCAGTCGTTTTTTATTGTTTACTTTCAACAAGATTTTGTGATGATCGCAGGAGATATGTAGATGAGGTGAAGTTTTATTCTTTGAATTAGATAATTTTGATCATGGAACTTTCATGGTTCTTCGTCAGTGCAAACTTCACATAGAATTCATTTTAATGCCATGAATTCAATATCATATTTTATTTTACTATTTTTTTTAGTTGTCCAATGTTCTTCACTTCAATCTATCATGTGATGTCGGCATTTTGTTCTCTTTTTCTTTTTTTATACAAAGCGGAAGAAAATTTTCTTTTGTTCTAAGAAATTTCTAAAAGTATCTTGGTTAACCAATGACAGAATGTTTTTTCTTTTTCTTTTCTCGCTTTCAACAACCTTGTTTATTTTGATTTTAATATTACTTTTTGCTGACAATTTGTAATATACAGATCAATTATACTTTACTTCAAGAAGCTAACTTTTTTAATTGTGATCATGAATCGATTGATGTTAGATCATCATTGAAAACCTGGAAATACTGGACGGCCGTATCATCTTATTGTGGGACTCCTCCATGACAGTGCACATCCACGATCCCGCTAATCCAGGCTTTATCAGTTTCGTGCACGAACGCTTAACCTATAGACCAGTGAGATAACCGACATTGAATGGTGTCAATGTCTAACATCAACTAATCCACGAAATTGAGCGACACATCCACCATTGTCTTGAGTGAGTTACTATCTCACAACAAACTCGGTTGAACTCCACTGCTCACTGCTTCTCACTAGAACTCCGGATTCTGGGTTCAAATCTCTCGAGGTGTATCGTGGATGCACACTGATGAGGAGCCACACGATAGGACGAAATGGACATCCAGTGCTTCCAGACTTTCCATGGTGGTCTCGCTTCAATTGAATCATGATCTCAACTATTAAAGTTACTGTAATATCCACAAAACTCCTTCTGATATTAATTTTGTAATTCACAAATCAAGTGTACTTTACTTCAAGACGCTAACTTTTTTTAGTTGAAATCATAAATCAATCGATAGGAGGACGTTATGGAAACTTCTTCGACAATACGGAGTTCCTGAGAAGATCGTCAACATTATCAGGAACTCATATGACGGACTACAGTGGAAAGTCGTGCACGGAGGACAACTGACAGATGCATTCCAAGTAGGGACCGGAGTCAGACATGGCTGAGTACTCTCTCCCTTCCTTTTTCTTCTGTTGGTCGACTGGATTATGAAAACCTCGACATCTGAGGAAAAACACGGAATACATTGGTAAGCTCAGAATCAATTAGACGATTTAGACTTTACAGATGACCTAGCCCTCCTATCGCATACACACGAACGAATGCAGACAAAGACAGCCAGTGTAGCATCAGTCTCTGCATCGGTAGGCTTCAACATACACAAGGAGAAAACCAAGGTCCTCAAATTCAACATGAAGAACAACAATCAAACCACATTTGATGGCGAAACTCTGGAAGATGTAGAGTCCTTCACATACCTGGGAAGCATCATCGATGAACAAGAAGGTTCAGATGCAGATGTGAAGGCAAAGATTAGCAAAGCAAGGGTCGCATTCCTACAATTGAAGAACATATGGAACTCAAAACAACTTTCAACCAATATCAAGGTGAGAATCTTCAATACGAACGTCAAGGCAGTTCTACTATATGGAGCTGAAACTTGGAGAACTACAACAACCACCATCAAGAAGGTACAAGTATTTATAAATAGCAGCATATTTACAACTGAAGAACATCTGGAACTCAAAGCAACTGTCAGCCAACATCAAGGTCAGAATTTGCAACACAAATGCCAAGACAGTTCTACTGTATGGAGCGGAAACTTGGAGAACTACGAAAGCCATCATCCAGAAAATACAGGTGTTTATTAACAATAGTCTACGCAAAATACTTCAGATCCATTCGCCGGACACTATCAGCAGCAACCTACTGTGTCAGAGAACAAACCAGATCCCAGTGGAAGAAGAAATCAGGAAGAAGCGCTGGAAGTGGATAAGACACACATTGAGGAAAGCACCCGACTGCATCACAAGACAAGCCCTCACATGGAATCCTGAAGGTCAAAGGAAAAGAGGAAGACCAAAGAACACATTACGCCGAGAAATGGAAATAGACATGAGAAAAATGGAAAAGAATTGGATGGAACTAGAAAAGAAGGCGGAGGACAGAGTGGGTTGGAGAATGCTGGTCGGCGGCCTATGCTCCATTGTGAGTAACAGGCGTAAGTAATTAAGTAAGTGTATATGTTCTTCAACTGTAAGAATGCGACCCCACAGACATGAAATTCAAAATGAAAAAAAATTTAATAAAACCAACAATCACCAACACAACAACAACTCAAAACCAAATTTTCTTGTTTTTTTTTTTAAAAAAATCTAAAAATGTTACATTCCAAGTATCATAGAATTTGACTAAAGGAATGATAATTAAATTGGCATTACATTTGGATACTTCACTTTTAACCATATTTGTCTAATATTCATTATTATTATTATATTGTAATAATCCAATATTCTATTAGTTATAAGGTTGATTATACTTGCGGTATTGTATTCTAATTTAATGGAATTTAGAAACAAGCGAAAAAAAGAAGAAAACAACAATAACAACAAATAAATAAACAGAATAAACCTTAAGTCATTTTCTTTCTATAGTATTGATGAATTCATTGATGTTTCATTTGTATAACTTTGATTACATCTTGCTTTTATTTTACTGAGGAGTTCAAAAAACGGAATATCTTCCTTTGAATGTAGCCTATGTGAGAATACCCGGTAACGATAGTAGATAAAGAGATATAGAAAAGTTGATAGATGGATAGATAGATACGTGTATAAATGTACAGTGGTGAAGCTGTGATGTGTGCTACTAATGTCGAAAGATATAAGTAGTATGTTGTTTCTAGTTACCATTCATTCCTTTTATAACTGCTTCCATTTCCAGATGTAATGTGTTCTTTGGCCTTCTTCCTCTTCTTCTTCTACGTTTCCCTTCAGGATTTCAAGTTACGGCTTGGTTCGTGATGCAGTTTGGTGATTTCTGTAATGTATTTTCTATCCACTTATAACATCTTTTCCTGATTTCATCATCATTTGGAAGCAGGTTTGTTCTTTCCCACAGCAGGCCATAGCTGATGGTATCCAGTCAACGAACATTCAGTATCTTACATAGACAATGGTTTATAAATACTTGTACTTTGTTTATGATGGTTGTAGTAGTTCTCCAAGTTTCAGCTCAATCTCCAAAAAAATCTTATCCTATTAACCTTAAACCTGTCATCGTAATTATAAATCACCAGTTCTAATATGAAACAATTTGTAGACTAATAAAACAGTTTACATCCTTCTGAGGATTCTAGAAGACAGATATTAATTAGTGATAATCTATGTAAATAAGAAATTACAACTCGAATTGGCAGCCTACTTGAATATCTGGTCTACCTGTTCCTGCTGTCTAGATAGTTCAACAAGTGATGTTTATGCTTGTTTGCTTTAACACATCATTATGTTTTAAGTTCTATTGGTGTTGTTTACCTTTACCTTCTCATTATGATTTAGGACTGCAGTTGACCAATCTCTTGTCGGTATATACACATCCTATACGTATATCCTTGATATAGTCTTAAATTACAAGCTTTATATGTAGAGACGAATAGTGGCTACCAAATGGAATCACAAAACTTATTATGGGGCGTTTATTGAAAGTTTACAATCTTCCGCTATACAAATTGTAAATAAAACCTAATCAGCTATATCATGGTTACTGAAAATATGCAGCAAATAGAATGTACATCATTCAGATGTTGATTCCTGAACTGATAACATCTAACTGGTGATCGCTCAGTATTTATCATAAAGGATCAACCAACAATCAAGAAATGGAAACTTCTTTGTATTATTTGTGATTAGTTCTGCATAATCCATTTATTTACAAGAACTGTCATTTTATTCCGACACTTCACTCTTATTATCGTTTACATTTATTCGTTTAAAAAGTCGATGTACAAGACAATATTGTTTATTGAATCTGATTGTATACATATTGGGTGGGAAAAAAAACAATCATTACTGTAATAGTAGAATATTTTCTAATGAATTTTACACTTCTATTTTGGTGAACGAGAACATAAGTAGAGACAGTCGAACCATATAGTGAACACTTGATTTGTAAAATGTCAGCCAATTGTATAAAACTTAATTGTTCCTTTATTTCTACATCATTCATTCTCTGTTCTCGTTTTCTTCTCTTAGATCTTGTTAACCTTCTCCTATCAGGTAATTCACTTTTGATTGATGATACATACTATTTATATCTGTCGATATCAGTAGCACACACCACACTATATACACACTACTTTCTATTAATCATCTTGCATTTTACAAGTATTTATTTAGAACTAATGTAGTCGGATGTTTCGGAGTACAGTTAACCATTTTAACAAGTAATAACTACGTACTTACTCCTGTTACCCCCAGTGGAGCATAGTCCGCTGACCAGTATTGTCCATCCCACTCTATCCTGTGCCTTCCTTTCTACTTCTATCCAATTTTTGTTCATTCTTCTCATGTATGTCTCCATTTCTCGGCATAATGTGTCCTTTCGTCTTCCTCTTCTCCTTAGGCCTTGAGGATTCTATGTGAGGGCTTGCCTTGTGACACAGTTGGATGCTTTCCCCAATATGTTTCTTATCCACTTCCAGCGCTTCTTCCTGATTTCTTCCCCCACTGGGATTTGGTTTGTTCTCTGACACAGTAGGTTGTTGCTAATAGTGTCCGGCCAATGGATTCAAAGTATTTTGCGTTAATAAGCACTTGTATGTTCTGGATGATGACTTTCATAGTTCTCCAAGTTTCTGTCCTATATAGTGGAACTGTCTTGACATTTGTATTGAAAATGGTATTCGCCAGAGATTGGCCTTAAATGGGACATCACTCATAACCAGGGAGTACTGGACATTCAGTTAACCTCGGTAAGGGAAATCTCATTTAAACACATCTATAATCTAGTTAGAACTATAACCTAAATGTTTTAATTCAATCTGTGATGATTACTACCTATGAATTTAAGTAATCTTTGCAAAACTCCTCCATCTATACTATAGTCATGTATTGATAAGTAAATCATTTGGAAATAAGTTGCGGATGTCAAAATAAAAACTTGTGACCAATAAAGTTTAGACTTGTCTAGATTGGAACAGTCATAACTTTTGGCATTGCATAATTGTCATTAATGAATTTAATATAGAAATATGTACTATTAAATCCTAAATCAGATTTTCAAGGGATCAGTGAAAGATTTAAAATCTTTAGATTCTATCTCCAGCTTGGTCATAGGTGAACATTGTATACATATATTGAGGAAATCAGTAGACTGCATTATGAGGCAATCCTTAACTTTCAGTCTTGAAGGTAAACAGAGAAGAGAAAGGTCAAAGAACACACTACATTGGAAATTAGAAGTCGATAGGAAAAGAATGGATATCAACTAGAAACAACTGGATAGGTTTGACCAAGACAAAGTTGGATGAAGAATGCTGGTCCGAGGCGCCTATGCTCCTTGATGAGAAGTAACAGGCGTAAGTAAGTAGGCTCTGTAGTTTCCAATAGTGTTCTACTATGAATAATAATTGTTTATTTATAAAGAATAATACTAACTAAATAGTTTTAAGCAAATGTTTGTAGAATGAAAAAAGAGGGTTGATGAGACTTAGAAACACACTCTTGTTAAACAATCGATTCAATACACAAATTCAACCAAACAAACTTCAGAGCGAGGGAGAGAGAGCAAGAGAGCGAGAGGAAACAATGCAACCGAAACTGCGTAGAAGAAAGCCAATGTAACCACATGTATATTACGTTTTATTATACTTATGTAATATATATGTACATAGTAGATCTTTATGTTTCCATATGAATTCACTCATTTCTAATCAAATAAGATTAACTAGAAAAAGAAAAATTAAAATGTCTACGACAAATAGAAGTATCCTAAAGTACCATAGAGTTACTTCATAAAAAACTATTCAAAAAAATATATATATATATATCTTTGTAAATTTTATACTATTATGTGTGAAGGTGTGTGTGTGTGTGTATGAATGCCAGAGTACATAGTTGTACAATATTACAGTTTATTATATCTAATAATGACTTATATCTCAATGTGGTTATTGTTGTTGTTGTTGGTGGTGGTGGTGCTGCTGTTGCTGTATTTTCACTGAGAAACGAACAAACCCGCACACACACTCACTCACACATACACACGTGTACAATAATAACTAACGTCATAGATGGAAGCATGTGACCATCAGATAGAATGATGATACCAGAAGACATTAGTTACTATTAATTATATCATAAATGAATATCTATGTATCTATGTATCTGAATGATCAAATTCTTTCTGTCATAATTATATCTACATATATTATTATATGTGTATTTGCATATATAGAGTACAGTATTTGTTTTGTTTTGTTTTTTATTATCAAGATTTGGTATCCTTCAAAACAACACTTCTTCAATAGATTAATCAAAGAATAATGTATTATGTTCTTTTACTTTTTTACATCAATTTGAAAACAAAAAAGTGACTTGTTTTTTTTACATGAGAAGTAGAGGTATTGAGTATACATGTCTCCATCAAAGATGATTTCTTGTATCTACGAACTAAACGCCTATCAGTCAGTCAGTCAGTCAGTCAGTCAGTCAGCTACAACGTAGGATCAGGGGCACTCAAGATCATTAAAAGCCTGTAATGATTATTAAGCCATTAAACCATTGAAACAATATCTAATGGTTTATAGATAATTTTGGTATAATATTTTGATTTGGTTGAACTTTATTCCCCATGACTTCTTACTGTAATTCTTTTAAAAAAAAATCAGAATAGGGATATTATAGAGATTGTAATACGTTTAATAGTTGAGTTCATGAATCGATTAAAGCTAGATTACCATAGAAAAATTGAAAGAACTGGAGAGCTACAGTTAAACATATTAACACTTTTGGATTCTGACTCAGTGGTCTACATGTTAAGCGTTCGGCGCGTGCGACCGAATATCCTTCATTTGAATCCCACATGAAGGATTGTAAATGAGCTCTGCCACTAAGGAGTTCCATATTAGAATGAAACAGCTGTGTAATGCTTCCAGGTGTTGAGGATGTTAGATCCCTAGAATTCACTGGGAAAAGGTCTTAATTTTGTAATTTTATTCTGAAAATTTGAATTTTATCTTTTCGTGCCAAGAAACGCTTAGTTGACCTACAGCTTACATTTCCCACTTGGAAATCCTTAACTGTCATTGATTGACGATTTTTTTTACTACTCTATTTTATGGCTCTCCCAAGGGCGTTTCTATCATTGTATAAATAAGTTTGATTTGTGTGCTTAGTGATTTCGTATGTTCTGAGTGCTTGTAGAATACAGTCTCTATGCCTCATCAAGACTACTTGATCTAATTAGCAGGTTCAGGGATAACGGATTAGAATAGCCTATCGTATCATTGTACCTTTGACTTTCATTCCGTTTACCGAGTAAAGTGAACTCGTAATAGCATTCAAGCATATCACCAGCTTTTCCATAGTTGTTTAGCTTTAATTGACTCATGAATCCAATGATGAAATTCTTTTTTATTTTACACTTTAGCTTTATTCGAAGAGACAATTCTATTGTACTACCAGGTAATGTCAGAAGGTATTCATTTAATTTAATGTTTTGTTTATGCAGATCATTCCAATCTAAATTTTAAACGTCTAATAGTGACCTATAATTATTGATTTAGAAACATTCACTGATGAATAAATCCATACGATATTCCTTTGAAACAGTTTTAATGAAAGAGAAAATGACAATGAATACTTGTATTCTAAGTGTTTTCTTTACTTTTCTATCTCATTGAAGTAAGAAATTGATGGAACTTAATCAGTATGAAAGTGAGATAGTAACATATATACACATTGATAACGTTGAATGGTGAGTACTTTGCATATATATCACAGGTTGGTTGGATTTGAAAGTGTGAACTGATGGTTAGTTAAAGGTAGTTAGTACGTAACCATCGATCCAGATTTCATCCTAGATAAGACTTTTCAGCAACTCCTACTTGGAATCTTGAGAGAACTGGTACTCCTTGTGACATATAAGCCTAGGTCACCGGGTTTCATGAATTGAAACTACAGTACAGACATGCACGGATGACGAATTACTTGATTAGTTAAAATGTAAACTTCTTAGATTTTAACCTCATGGTCTGTAATTAAATCGAAAAATTTTGTGTCTTGGATTCAGTCCCTGGTAATACATTTTTTTCACTTCTCACAGAAACAAAGTTACATATAGAACGAAAATGTTTTTGCGGTGATCTCCATATATTCCAAACATTCTCCAAATAATATTGACAGTGCAGTTCAACCGGGACAATGATAGATGTGTCGCTCAATTAAACGTTAACACCGTTGGATGCTGGTCAGCTGAGTGGTCTAATGGTTACGCACTCGCGCGCGAGACTGATAGATCTTGGGTTCGAATCTCACGAGACAGGATCGTGAATGTGAAATGCTGAGGAGTCTCACAATAGGACGAAACGGCCGTCCAGTACTTTTAGGTTTTCCATGGCGGTCTAGCTTTAATTGACTCATGATCTCAAGCATTGAAATAGTGACCTTGTTTGAACCAAATCCGGCCAATTTAAAATGAATTACAATATAAATTTTCTTTCCTTCTTTAAAACGTTGTTTCTCATTTTTCACGACTGAAACGAAAACAAACAAACAAGTCCTTACCTTTTATATAGATCACTGGTGTTTTATTTTGTTTATATATTTGGTGATAATGATGGTGATGATCAGCTGTTGTGAATGATTGTCGTTAGTAACTATTAGTAAAAAGGAGACAATGTCATGTGTTCGCATCTAAAGATGATAATGTCAAACTAGTTAGAATTTAGAAAAGAAAGAAACAGCTTCAAAGTTATGGAATAAACATCAACAGAATATATCAATTAATCAGTGTAAGATCAGAAAATGATCATTAAGTACCACCTATCAAATGTTAGTTTATCGGTAAATAACTTTGAAGGTAATAATAGATGGAGTTATATTTCTCTTTAATGCTTATTAGAGTTAAAAATGAATTAAGACTTACGTAAGAAGTAGATTAAGGTTTAAAATTATGATGAAGATGTTCATAAATTAACTTTAACTCGAAATATTGGAACCCAGAACGCTTATTTCATCTTACTTGAGATTCATCAGTTGAATGTAAGTGGATCTTCGTATTGATGTTTATTTCAAGCACTGAACTTATTAACTTTCATTTTAAACCTTAAACGCATTGTCTACTCAACTATTCAGTTAGCCCATAATCAATATGTCTCATAAAAACTTGTTAAAAATAGTATTACAACAAACATCACAAGTTTCACTTATCCCAAACAAAATTGACTGAAATTCAGACATAAAGATCAGTCAGTCAGTCAGCAACAACACAGAACTTCGTACGTACGTACATCAGTTCGAGTTGCCATACCACATTAGCACAGAGATGCAGTTGTCGATTCAAAGATTAGGGTTTGAAGATGTTATTTAAAGAGTATAATTCAGTGAAATAAATTTGGAAAGAGAAAAAAGAGACAAGGAGAATTCATAATGATATTCATTGTAAATTCTTAAATCATCATATCATCATTCATTCTTTTATACTTGTCACTTAGTAATTAATAGTTCTTCTAAACGCCAATCATCAAACTGGATCACAAGGCAAGCCCTAACTTGGAATCCTGAAGTGAAGAGGAAAAGAGGAAGATACAAAGAACACATTACGTCGAGAAATAGAAGCAGATATGTGAAAAGGATGAATAACAACTGGAACGAGCTGGAAAGGATTGTCCAGGACAGGGTTGAATGGAGAATGCTGGTGAGCGGCCCATGCTCCTTCACGAGGAGTAACAGGCGTAAATAAGTGAGTAAATAGTAATTACTAGTAATTTGTAGCTCGTCCAATTATTACAGATCACTAGGTATTTTGTATCACTTGTTTACAAGCATTTTTCGAATGCATCAATGTTCAGTTAATTGAATGAGTACAACAATTTAAAAGTACGATTTTGTTTACTGAGGATGTGTTCATATCAGCTGTGACCAGTAGAGTGAGACATTAACTCACTGAAGACGATATTAGACGTTGGTGCATTTTCATGCATTGTTTGAAGTTAGATAGTAACAGAGTTGAATCCCGCCTCACTGGTCTAGAGATTAAGCATTCATGCGCGAAAGCGAATGTTCTTCATTTGAATCCTACTTAAGTCATCGTGAATGAGCACCTCTACTGAAGAGTCCCATATTAGGACGAAACAGTCATCCAGTACTATCAGGTTTTCCATAGTTGTTTAACTTTAATTAACTCAATATATATATATATATATATATATATATATATATATATATATATATATATATATATATATATATATATATATATATATATATATATATATATATATATATATATAGAACGTTGAAGCTTCGAATGAAATCCTTGATAAAAGAAATAATACTTTCACATGTATGACTTACCCATTAAGTGTAAATATTAATAATGTAATTGGTTTAGCAAAAAAAAACAAACTCGAAAAACAATCTCAAGTATAGAAGTATCTATATTTATAACTCTTATATTTATATATATATTTGTCGTCTGTATAAAGTAACATTTTTGAAATACATAGGGGGAAAAAAACGAGAAAAACCAAAAAAGAAGAAACAAATCAATACCAGTTAGAAACTACTGGTTAGTAACAATCATACACTTATAGAAAGAAAGAAGAAGAAGATGAAGAGAAAGAGGTTTAACACATATAACCATAAAGTAAGAGAATAAAGAAGGAATAATTGAAGAGTAAAGAATTAAACCATCATATTATATGTACTGATTATGTTCAGGATTTTGTTTATAAAGTAGATAATCTAAGTGTTTTCCAGTATATTGTTAACAAGTATATGAATAATATAAGGAATAGGGAATCCAATTATTATTATGAGTAGTAGTATTGTTATTAGTAGTATCTCTAGTAATAAGTTTCTTTTTCTATCCATGAACCAGGAAATCGTCGAATTAAATATTTTCTTGTTTCATCATAAGCAAAAATTAATATGGAAAATGGTAATGCTGGAAGCCACCATGTATATCTAATAATATAACAAATAAATAAACCGAGTATTATTCATAATCGGATTGTAATTATAATTGAAATGAAATGTTTCATGTCATGAGTTCACGAACTCATCTTTCTTATATTGAATGAATTCAATATTTCTGCTTATTTTTTGATCAGTAATCATCTGATAGATTATGATCATAGATGATTCTTCTTCGTATAATAGGACTTTTTGATGATACTACTGTGGTGTGGATTACTTATATCCATGCAAGTAGTATATAACTATGATCAGGCATAGAATGTATTTCAATAGAAGGTTGATGAGGAAAGAACAGGAACGGAACGGAACGCAATTGGTATGAAAATGCATGAACAATGAAATCTGAGACAGTGGTTTGATGTTTGCAACAGGAACAGCCAAGTTTGATATGATGGATTGATATTTTGCAAATTAAGGATTTACTTTACGGTTCTCAGATTTTAATGAGATACCCGCTCGTGTTCTTGTTCATTACACCACCACTACTACTGCTTCCACTACTACTACACACACTCCTATTAGTAGAAGCAGTAGTAGTGGTGGTGGTGATAGGAGAAGTTGTAGCTTACATACTTATCCATTAGTTTATTGTTTACGTTGAAATACATTTGAAATACTGGCCTATTAACAATTAAAACGTCATTAAGGTTAAACGATTAGGTAATACTATCAATTACATTACATTCTCTTACAATTCTCCGGCGAAACTATAATCTATGGACGACCACACTAACATTGAAAGTGTTCACTTAATAACTAGGACCATATAAGGGTTATAAACCCATATGAGGAATTGGAATTATGATTTACAGTTGATGGTTAGGGTTAGGGATTAGATCTATCGTTTCCCATCACGTGTTGACATCAGTTATAATGCCAAAACATTCTTTAACCAAATGGATAAGTGAATTTCGGGCTAAAATCCCAGATCTGTTATCTTATACCTGATTAGTTCATCCATAAATTATAGTCTGGTTCAATTCTCTTTCCTCCTACTTCAACAAAAGAAAATATAACATTTATAAATTTAATAGAAATTACCTTAAAGGCATCATACGTAGACCTTTATCTAAACCAGGACAATAGGATAAGAAGATTGCTAATGCAGTTTCAAAGAATAATGCAAAATTTAAATATTTATTCCACATTCCTTGTTGTATTACTGAATTACGACGTGTTTTACAAATAATTAAATCAGCCCATTGTACTATGACAATTGATGCAAAAAATGCAGTTTGACATGTGGACTCTAAACGTTTACGTTGTTTATAAGTCTGTAAGAAGAGATGGGAAAAGAGAAAGAGAGAAAGAAACTAATAAGATGAAATACAAAAAGAACGAATTACTAAATAATCTAACTATTAGGTATCATTACCTTCATAAAAACTAGATGTACCACTCATAGTTCTAATATTTACATGTTTTATACTTTCATAACAGGTAAAGATGTTTCCCGCTCCCTTCGATCGATCCGTTGCTTGTTTAAGATATCATGTTGCTATTCAAGAATACAATTTGGATTGATTGAGGACCGATGAAAAAGACTAAAATTCGTTTACCTTTATTGTTTAGGGAGGCCGACTTATTGGTCTAGACGTTAAGTTTTTGTGCGCGAGACCAAAAGTCCTGGTTCGAGTCTTGCGTGTGTTGTCGTGAATGCTCACTGTTTAGCAGTCCCATACTAGGACAAGTCGGTCGTCCAGTGCTTCCAGGTTTTCAGTGATAGTGTAACATTAATTGATTCATGATCCACAATCTCGTATTGATGAAAGTGTAGCGTAGGGATAAGGTAATCAGAATTAAGTGCGTGAAATTTTATTTCTTGAATAAAATTTTTTAAAATGGATAGACTTCATATTATATCATGTAAAGTGACCGGCAGAAATACCGTTGTATACCATTGTATCATTATAAAAATAATAATGTAGATGATGTACAAGTCGGAGATCGATTCCATCTCTTCAAATAACAATTCATAGAAGACTTTAATAGATTCGTTTGTGAGACTGTAATTTATGTACAACCTGAGAGCGATGTCAAAGTGGCTTTAAAAAATGTCCATCTACTTATTAGTGTTAAATGAGGGTTATCAACTAGTGTGATGAATTAGATTTGACATTTTCATCACGAACTGACATAAACTATAATGCCAAAACTCTATTTAACTAAATGGATGAATGAACTTCTCATCGAAATCCAAAACATGTTATCATAAATCTTATTGTTTCGTCCTTAAATTACAGTCTCATCATTCCGTTTTCTGATTGTCTAACAACCGGCTAAAACTCATCTTTGGTAGTCTTCAACTACCTTTTATACTTTATCCATAATGGAATTCGGAATATTTTTTTTCTGTTAGTTAGATATTAGCATTATTAATCTGTAAGTTAATAAGATAAATGCTTGTTATTTACTCTAGATTTTAATTCATTCTGCTACATAGTTTGAATAATCTTATTGAACAATCCAGCTGACGAGTCCCAAACAGAACGAATTGCACATTTTGAATTCCACTGCTAGCCACTATCCATCTTTCACAATTGATTGATCTCTGGGTGGTGATCAATGTCATGCGTGTCTAGTCCTTATTAGTGCAGATCGAGTGCTATCGATCATGTTGCAATGCGGCCACCACCCAGTGATCAATCAATTGTGATTACATCTCAGTCCTACAGGAGGTCGGTCGCGGCCCAGATAGCTCAGTGGTAACGTCTCTGACTGTGAAGCTGGGTGACATGAGATCGAATCCGCCAGGGAGCGCCAGTTCTCTCAAGATTACAGGTACATCTTGCTGACGAGTGCCAAGTAGCACAAAACCCGGGTCCAGGGTTTCCTGTCGACTACCTCCAACCACCATCTAACTATGCATCTTTGCTTAGAATGCTTGTGAATTATGGCAATATCAAGGCAATACGCACAGTATGCACATATTCCAATAAAATAATTGTGTGACATATATGTATTCGGTGCCCCTTTTTGTACCAATTGATTGATTGTATGGTACAATTAAAGGTACACCTTTATTTAGAAACATATCAATTTATAATAAACATAAAAGAATACTATTTACCCATTCTTGACCATATGAATCACTTAATGCATCTACAGCTCGTGAATCCCATTCTTTACGTATACCAACTAATCTACTTGGCCAAAAACCATTTTCAGCCATAATAACAAAATAAACAAAGAAACCACCAAGTGCTTGTATCATTCCAATTTGACCATAAGCCATAGCAATTAAACGTTCATTTACTAAACGATCATGTAATGGATCACGTGGCATACGTTTCATAATATCTGATTCAGCTTCTTCATAAGCTAATGAAATTGCTGGAATCTATGAGAAAAATATTTTAAAAAAATACTGAATTGAATGTTGAATTATGGTTTGATTAATGTTATAACTTGTGAACAGTGTCCCTATCACTGTGTAACGCAATGATGCCGCCATTTAGAAAACAGTGATTTATCAAATGGGTTAACGACGCCAAAACCCATATGAGCAGTCTAGAGTCTTTATCGGTCCTTCTTCCTGCCTATCCCTGTCTTCCTGTTCGAATCCAGAACACCAATCTCAACCTCTGCAATATGAATCATGTATTTCAACCATACTGGGTTTATATACCAATCAAACAGACCACATCGTACGATAAAATAGTAAACACATTTGTACAAGATTTAGCCAAATGTGACTGTAAATGTTGGAGATTTTAATTAATAGACAGGGCATAATTCAAGAATGGTAAATCGTATAATAACAGTTCATAGGTTGAAATAGAGCTTATAATAAGAGAAACATGAATGTGCATAGAACAGCTACTTAACAACTATGCAATATAAATATACGTATAGTATTTGTCCACAAATAGATCCCAGCAATTACCATTCATTTTTCTCATCGGGATATAACAGTTAACTCATTGTATTACTAGGAAACTTTTTATATTAATTCTATATGGAAATTTTCAAAATGTAGTTCATCAGTTGTTAGGCAACAATTATTGTATGATAGATTAATAGTTAGATGAAACCAGATAACCACTTTATATCATTTCCATAACTGTTATAGGTCAATATTATCTATATTAACTTCAATGGTTAAGATCCTGAGTCAATTGAAGCCAGACCAACATGGAAAATCTGGAAGTATTGGACGGCCGTTTTGCCCTATTGTGGGACTACTGAGCAGTGCGCATTCACGACCTCGCTCACTGCGAGATCTATAGCCCAGTAGTTAGCGCTCAAACGGTATACTGAAAATAACATATTTTACAATAATATTTTGATTAGACAACTACTGAAAATAAGA
Source organism: Schistosoma mattheei (assembly GCA_944470405.2). Lineage (NCBI taxonomy): Eukaryota > Metazoa > Platyhelminthes > Trematoda > Strigeidida > Schistosomatidae > Schistosoma > Schistosoma mattheei. Next base: position 1,311,421 of record OX103950.1, read on the forward strand.
AGGCACTGAACAGTTACTTTATTCTAATAGAGGACTTTTTAACAGTACATATCCAATACTTGACCTTAAGTCGACCTTAGAAACGTCAGGTATCTCAGTGAACATTTGATCTCCAGATAAATAAGTTATTACCCAACGGTTTAAGCCCAATGAACTGTTGAGATTGCAAAAGTATCACTGATTGTCATTTATGATATTTGTTTCATATTTTTACATGGTTACATTCCATTAATTAAAGCTTTTGAGTAGAACACCAAGACTTACTCGTCTAAGTTAGTCACTAGCAATTACGAGATGGTTGTTGCTATCGAGTATTGTTGAAATTGTTTGGCTTAAAGTTTCATATCATAAAGTAACTTTAGCTAGAAAACAGTTGGAACTAATTGTCAGTTAGTGATCTGAGACTTCAAATTTGACTGTCGTGAATAGCTACAGATAAATAGTCTTATGCTAAGATGAAACAACTGTCAGTTGCATTTTGGTTATCAATGATGATCAATTCGCCAATCTTACAGTATCTATTAAAACCCTATGGTCATTTAAAAAGAATCAATTATATATTTTCATGAAATAGAGAACATTACTTACCATATCAGTACCTAAATCAATACATAGAATTGTAATTGTACCTAATGGTAATGGTAAACCAAATCCAATGTACACTAGAAATGGTGTAATCTCTGGTATATTCGATGTTAATGTATATGCAATGGATTTTTTCAAATTATCAAATATAAGACGACCTTCTTCAACTCCTGTAACAATTGAAGCAAAATTATCATCTAATAAAATCATATCCGCTGCTTGTTTACTTACATCACTACCGGCTATACCCATTGCAACACCTTGTGAACACAAAAAAAAGAAATTCAAAGAAAGAAATAAGGAGTGAGCGATTTTACAAATGTTTTGTTTATTATATTGAATGGAATGTGTTGGCTTAAGATTGAAATATCTGCAAATTAGATTTTTAGGCTAACAGGTACACTCGATGTGACAATGACACTGTTAATTATTAAATAATATTAAAGAGGAAGAATGTAATTGAAGTAAATCCAACGTTTCGCCTGGTAATCTTACTTCCTAACTCACTTACTTAGAGCTGTTACTCGCCAATGAAGCATAGGCCACTGACCAACATTCTCCAACCTACTCTGTCCTGGGTCTTCCTTTCTCGTCCTATCCAATTCTTGTTCATTCTTTTCATATCTGTTTCCATTTCTCGGAGTAATGTGTTATTTGGTTTTCCTCTCCTCCTTTGACCTTGAGGATTCCATGTGATGAGTGCTTGCGTTGTGACGCATTTGGGTGCTTTCCTCAATATATATACTGTCTACTTCCAGGGATTATTTCTGATTTCTTCCTCCGCTGGAATGTGGTTTGTCTTTTTCTACAGTAGGTTGTTGTTGATAGTGTCTGGCCAACGGATCGGAAGTATTTTGCTCATGGAGCCCCCCTTAGGCTGCTGTCGGTCTTAAGCCCAAATAAAGGGCATGGGGTTAGCGACCCCGTCTCGTAGAAAACTAACCCACTAAAACAACGCTAACCAGAAAAAATAATCCAAACCAAACTTGGATAGAACTAGAAAGGAAGGCTCAGGACAGAATAGGTTGGAGAATGCTAGTCGTCGGCCTATACTCCGTTGGAGTAACAGGCGTTAATAAGTAAGTAAGTAATGTGATCTTGACAATCAAGAAGTTTTTGCAAACCATACTAAGACTGTTGAAAAGATTTGTACGCATATTCGTCAATATTTAAACGAACAGTTTAACAGAAGTGGGGTACGGAATAGTGTTAAAAAATCGATAATAATTCAGACAGGATAATCAAATTTGAATTCATAATTTTATGAATTTATTTTCAAAGTTTCCAAAAGACAATGATTTATCAAAGTATTTTCAGTAATCTCTTAACTTTTGAAGACTTTCTCTGTGATGCATTCGGTGAAATTTCAATTTATGTACAAAACAATGAAATTATCAGTATAGATTTGTGGAGATTATTAAGTTTTTGATTAAGATCATGAATCAATTAAATACTAGATCACCATGGAAAACCTGAAAGTACTGGATGGCCGTTTCGTCCTATTATGGGACTCCTCATCAGTGCGCATACACGATCCCGCCTGCGGGGTTCAAACACAGGACCTATCGTTCTTGCGCGCGAACGCTTAGTTTCTAAATCACTGACCCTGCATCCAACAGTGTTGATGTTTAACCTTAACTGATCCACGAAATTACGTGACCATCTTATTGTACTGAGTTAGATAACTGTCTTTACCCGATGTTAACAACTCTTGAATTTCAGCACGAAATTCATTAATTCATATAATTCAATAACATTTTGATGTTATAATTGATATCCATTCATGATGAATACCTCTATTCTAATGTTTGATTCTAAATTCTATCCCTAAACCTCAATGTTAATTTCTTTATAGCAATTTATTAGCATCTTTTGATCCTAATAAATAAATTAGCTGTCTTAACATCACTGTGCTTAAAACTAGTGCCTTCCTTAGACCACTCGGCCACTCCATCGACTTAACATCACTGTTATATCACATAATTACCGTCTAGAAATTATGTTCATCATTAGTTACTAAGAAAGAGAGATAACATATTAGTATACGTGTCATTTACTAATTGATGTTTAGTAAGATTAAGTATTATCATATAAAGTACTATTGACTACAACAACAACAACAGTTACCACAGCGACAACAGCAACAACACTAATCACTTACTTGTATGTATTAGGGTTAATGAACTATTCATCACATGTTTTGTATTATGTATTAATTATCATTAATAAAATAAACAAACTCTTGTTTAGATAAAGTTTTAAGTTATTTTCTTTTCAACTTATACTACTTTAAATAAACAAATATTTAGCTGATTGAAATCATGAGTCAATTGAAGCTAGACCACCATGGAAAACCTAGAAGCACTGGAAGTAAGACATTAACACCGTCGGATAACGGCTCAGTGGTCTAGTTGGTTAAGCACCTGGCGCGAGAATGATAGGTCCTGGATTCGAATTCCGCGTGATGCGGGTCGTGGATGCGCGCTGCTGAGGAGTCCCATATTGGGACGAAACGGCCATCCTGTGCTTCTAGGTTTCCATGGTGGTCTAGCTTCAATTGACTCATGATTCCAATCAGTGACATTTCTAAAATCTCCACAAAGACCCTTCTGATAAATATTTAGCTATCTATATTCATAAATATAAATATACATTTTCATGATTGTTTTAAATTTCGTAGGGAGGATTTCAAACATAGATCTTATTTATGCCTGTTACTACTTGTCGAAAAGTATAGCCGCCGCCCATCAACACTCTACATCCAACCCTGTCATGGGCATTCCTTTCCATTTGTTATTTATCTTTTTTATATCTGCTTCTATTTCCTGATGTAATGTGTTCTTTGGCCTTCCTCTTTTTCGTTTCCCTGCAAGATTCCAAATTAGAGCTTGCTTCATGATGTAGTTTGATGATTTCCTCAATGTATGTCCTATCCATTTCCATCGTCTTTTCCTAATTTCCTCTTCGGCTGGAAGCTGATTTGTTCTCTCCCACAGAAGGCTGTTGCTGACGGTATCCGACCAAAGGATGTTGAGTATCTTATGTAGACAACTTTTTATAAATACTTGTACCTTCTTAGTGATGGTTGTAGTAATTCTCCACATTTCATTTCCATGTAGTAGGACTGTCTTGACATTCGTATTGGAGATTCTCACTTTGATATTGGTTGAAAGTTGTTTTGAGTCCCATATGCTCTTGAATTGTAGGAATGTGGTTCTTGCTTTGAAATCCTCGTCTTTATATCTACATCAGATCTTCCTTGTTCATCGATGATGCCTTCCAGGCAGGTGATAGACTCAACATCTTTCAGAGTTTGTCTATCATGTGCGGTTGGGCTGGTGTTTTCCGTATTGTATTTGAAGATCTTGATTTTTCTTTCGTGTATACTGAGGTCTACTGATGCAGAGGCCTTAGTTTTTTAAAATTATATTTATCGTGAATAGATTGAGCTGAAGAGGTTTAGTAGAGTTGGCTTTAATTTGTCGGTAGTATTTTTTTTAATGATGTTAGAATCGTTGAGTCAGAGTTCAATGGCATACGACCACATTCAATTAACTAACGATATAGAGTGACGATTATTTCATCGAATAGTAACAGTTATTTCATTCCCAACATGCCTGCATTCTAATGGTTACGACTTTATTTTAGAACTAAAGGAATTCCTAAACATTAATCAGAAGTAGATCATTATAGTTTAGTTGGATGAGTATTGTAGAGTTTGGGTTGAAAGTTGTTCAGTCTTGTCTGATTTTTTATGGTCACTTAGTCAAACAGTCAACTACAACTTAGGACTAGGCACATATATGGTGCCTCAATAGAAATCAATAAACAATATAAATCTAAAGATATATGACATTCAGTGAAGCACTTCATCCAAATGTCATAACATCCAATCATAGCAGAACTGATGATAGTAATGATCCTTATACAAGCCATAACAAAAATAACATTTTTTTACTATTCCGTGATCGCCTAATGTAAACATCTCAATCTCAGATTATGTCAGCTATAATTTGAATAAATGAGTAATCATCTGGAGATAAGCCTTGCTGATAAGTGCTACCTAATGTAAAACGTACGTTCAAGGTTCCACATCAATAGCCTTGTGCCAAATAACTTATAATAGAAATAATAATAATAACAACTGTTATTATTGTTACTACCGTTATTATTACTATCATTGATGCAGTTTACATAACTAACGTTCCCAAAGATAAACTGTCAGCGTAATGCTCTTTATCATTTCATTTTGTCACTCATATTAATTGATTTCGACATTACTATCTCTTCATTCGTCTATCATCTGTAAGTGTATTTATTGTTATTGTTTATAGCTCCAATAGGTTTTAATCCGTCCCATCTATTCATCCGTTTGAGGAATTATAAAATTACTGAAATACATGGTTCTGAACTGAGCTCGGTGCAGCATAACTTTCGAGCTAATGAACGACATAATTTCATCTGTTCAGCTTCAGAGGTGAACAAAGAATCTGTCTTTCTTCTTTACTTTATTGATTAAATACTTGACTAACAAAAAATTTTGATTGATAACCGTATAAAACGTTAAGTGAAACGCTGTTTAGCAGCTTTGTTTTAAATTAAACCTACACTTAACCTGTAGACTACTGAGTCAGCATACAGCAGTGTTAATGTCTAACTTCAGCCAATCTGAAATATTGCGCGACCGTCCACCATTGTCTTCAGTAGGTAACTGCTTCACAACAGACGTGGTTAAACTCTATTAGTCACGGCTTCTCACTAGAACTCCAAAAAATCCATCTTGAAGCTAGTCACCAGTGAGTACATGATAATAATCAGTACATGATTGTGGATACTGTTGAGTTTAGATTGGTATCATGAATGAATTAATGTTATATCGCCACTGAAAACCTGGAAGCACTGAGCGGCCGTTTCATTCTAGTATGAAACTCCCCAGGACGAAACGACCTTTCGGTGCTTCCAAGTTTTCAATAGTGATGTAACATTGATCCATTCATGATACTATTCTGAACGCAATAGTATCCACAACCTAATACTGATTAATGAATACTGTGGATTGTTGACTATATTGAATAGTCTGCATCCACGATCCCTCAAGCAGGATTGAAACTCAGAACTTTTGGTTTCACGCGCTGAGGAGTCCTATATTCTGGGACGAAACGTACATCCAGTACTTTGAGCTTTTCAATGGTGGTCTGACATTGATCGATTCATGATCTCAATCAAATAGTTAACAATTTCCACAACTTCATACTGATAGTTTATTAATTCACTTTCACTTACCAATATCAGCTTGTTTTAAAGCTGGACTATCATTTACACCATCACCAGTTACAGCAAACAATCGCTCCTTGACGTTGACAACCTTCTACTATAATTAATTTTTGTTGTGGACTAGTACGTGCAAATACAATTTCCGGATGATTAACTAATATATCATCAATTTGTGCTGGAGTCATTTCACGTAAATCAGAACCATGTACTACACAAGCAACAGCTTCACGTGGATTAACCTACAAAATTAAAAGTAAAAAAAAGTATGTACAAAAGACAGTGAACATTAGGTAATTGATAATAAACGACTAAGGAAACGAGTGAGTTCTGTTATGATCTAAAGTGACTTGAAAAACTATTGATAATCAGAGAGTATAAAATAGATGGTTCACTTCATTTTCGTCAACGTGTGATGAAATCGGAACATTATCTTATGTGCATAATTGATTTATTTCGTAATTTATAAGTCTATCATCACATAAGATGATTGATCTGAGAATCTGAGGTTTGATCACGCATTTAATCATAAGTGTTTTTTGCTATTTAGAAAATACACATATATTCAAGGCTATTAGTGATTCTTCAGTTTATGCTGATTTATTTCTTAGTAATATTGTTGACAAAAAAGTATTGCATAGATGACTAAAAAAGAATAACCGTTTCCCATTAGTGTTTTGTTCAACAACCTAACATCGTCATAAATAGCGTTATTTGTGCAAATATGATTAATATTGTTTAAGTCGGCCCCTTATCAAACCTAATTTGTATTTCACTGGATAGTAACTATAATAACTGTAGTACTGACATGTCCGAGTTGACTTTCTAAAAATAAATCATTTGATTTGACGGTCTTCATATCTACTTATATCTAATAAAGGAAGCCCGTAATTCTTCTTCTCTTCACATCAAAAACTGGTGAAGTTTTGAAGAGCCTTAGCACAAAGAAGCCCGTCTATGTCATCTTGGTATTCAGAGATAATTTAAATAACCTTTTACAGAAACAAAGACTGAAATCAGTTTTTTTCAATGTTCAACTACAGTACCCTAGCATGAATAGTGAATTCAAATGGGTTTAAGCCACATGTGCGAGGTCGTGGGTTCGCACTGTTGAGGAGTCCCATACTAGGATGAAACGACTACCCAATACTTCCAGTTTTAAATGGTGGAGTAACATTTATCCATTCATGATATCAATCTGAACTCAACAATCTCCACAATCCTATACTGAAAAAGTAGAATAACATATTCATAATCATATGGTGTTAGGACAGTAAAATTTATCGTAGTAGAGATTGATATTGATCGTGTAAAATATCAATAATTATCTTAAATTGGAAATATGAACCATTGACCACGAATTTACTGATTGTACAGTCAAGTCATCGCTACATGACGGGTCGACCGCCTCACTTATCTTGGAAGTCTCACCAGCCTTTGTGGTCTGGTGTGGGACGAAATCTGAGCACGGATACAGAAGGCTCGACTAGCTTTCGCCAACTTGCGTCATTTATGGCGTAGGCGAGATATCCGTCTATCAACCAAAGGACGGGCTTACTGCGCAGCAGTTCGTTCCGTCCTACTTTATGGCAGTGAAACATGGCCGGTAAGAGTAGATGATATTTGTAGGTTACTAGTATTCGATCATAGGTGTCTTCGAAAGATCGCTCGTATATCCTGGGACCATCGAGTAAGTAACACAGTTGTTAGGAAACGGATACTAGGTAAGGATGGCAAATCAATTGATGAAGTAGTGAAACTTCATCAATTGAGATGGCTGGGACACGTGTTACGTATGCCCAACCACCGACTGCCTCAATGTGCGATGTTCAGTGGTATAGGAGTAGATTGGAAGAAAACTAGGGGCGGCCAGACCAAAACGGCACAAATCCATGAATTCACTGACAAGTAGACTGAGTCATATAGGTAGGTGTAGACTACCTGGTTGGGGACCATGAGATGATAGCAGCCGACGGTTAGGGACCCTGAGTGACATGGCTCAGAATCATTTGCAATAACTCTGGTGCACTCACTCTTTGTGTTCTCCCTAATTATAATCTGCTGAATTCTTTGTGTCTTTTTTCTTTCTTCTATTTCCAAATTTATTTCACTGTATTATACTCCTTGAATAACATCTTCAAACTTTAATGTTTCCGATTACTGTTTATACTCTTACTACCTCTACCACTATGGAGTTTGAGTCGAGCACTGCATCTCTGTGCTAATGTGGTGTGGCAACTCGAACTGATGTACATACGTACGAAGTTCTACGTTGTTGCTTACTGACTGACTGACATGACTTAAAAATAATTAGTTCAACCCTTAGCAAAATGTGTATGGTTACATGAGGCTCAGGAGTTTTATACAATGCGCATTGATAAACAACAACTGGATGTTATTAAACGTTTCATAAAAGGATTACGTAATTGATTTTAAAGTAAAAAAATGAGTACTTGTGTAATTTTATTTACTTAATTAAATCTATTCCACTTGTAAACAAACTTCAATTTATCTTATACAATATAAAAATGAGTTAAATATGTCAATCTTAATTAACAATGAAAATACAAAAACACAACAATAACAACAAACGATTACGTAATAATTCATTCATTCATAACTATTTACCGTAGTGAATGAATTCATAAATAAAGTTACCTAAGTTAATTGATTGAGATCATGAACCGACTGATGTTAGACCACCTTTGGAAACCTGGAAGCATTGGAAGACCGTTTCATCCTATTGTGGGACTCCTAAGCAGTGCGCATCCACGATCCCGCTCGCTGGATTTGAACCCAGGGCCTTCGGTTTCGCGCGTGAACGCTTAACCTACTGGACCACCGAGCCAGCATCCAATGGTGATAGTGTCTAACATCAACCAACCAGGTTTCCAAAGGTGGTCTAACATCAATCGATTCATGATCTCAATAAAAAAACTTAATAATCTCCACAACCCTTATACTAGTTACCTAATTTATTTTATAAAAAATTTAACTAAATTACTGGCTGATGATTTTTACTGAAACTATCTAAACTGTAATTTTATCCTTTTTGGACGTTCTCGATATTGCCTTAAGTCACAAGCTTTTTATAGGCAAAGATGAATGATGGCTAGCAGTGGAGTCCAAGACGCACGTTCCGTCCTATTTGGGACTTGTCAACTGGATTTAACCGCATCTCAAAGTCGATGATTACTTCAAGACTCTAACCCAACTCAGTTTGCTTCAAATGCCATCACTCTGGATTTAAGTCATGCAGGGAATATCAACTTTGAGATGCAGGTACATCCTACTGATAATTGATTGTTGTTAATAGATAACGAACTAAGACTTAAATGTGTATCGACTCAAGTTGTCCCAATTCATGTCGTCGTATCAATAGAAAAAAATCAACAGAATGAAAAAAATAGATAATGAGAGATAAAATCAAATAAAATTGGAAATGTAAGAGAAAGCAATCGTCCAGGTATCATCAGTAACGTAAATCTTTGTATCATATATGCATTAGTTCACGTGGATACATTGAATTATCACATTGAGATAAAATTATTAAAAGAAATTTCATAGTAGAATTAGTAATGGTATCAATGATAGTGAAAATGTTTAGGTATAGAATGATGAAGATGTGTCTAAGAAGACTTCGGGATTCACGATCTGAGGAAAAACAACGAACGAATACACAACCATTCGACGTCTAAAACTATTGGTTATAATAGTCATACTGAATACTATCAGGTAATCTACACTTACATACGTGTGAACAATAGTATGGGATTGCTCAAGAGCGCAGTAAGAGAATAATAGTGAATTAACTTGTGAATAAGTGATTAGAACTGAACCTTTTAACTTATTAAACTGGAGGTATAACACATCATAGACGGTATGACTCGGAGAGGAGGAATAAATTCATTGAATAGAAGACATAATATAATTTAAAAATTGAAGATCTATGAGAAGACAAGGGGTAAAGTAATCTGCTCCATTGTAACCAACTCTGAGCTTTATCATATAATGTACTCAATCATCGCCTTTGACAATCGTACGGACCTGATAGACGTAGTCTGTAGATATCAACATGGCTCAATCCAACAGCCAATAACTTCCAATTTAAACGAAAGATCCTATAACACACTAAAAGACCTTAATCAATAATCAATGGATTTATGGTTCATTGCTGTGTCTGGTCCCGATCATATATTTCACAACATCTTCGATCAGCTTGGCTCCTGTTTGTAAAAACTCTAAAGCATTATTTTCACTATTCTTCTTTGTGGCATGATACCAAACAATGTAGAATAATGAATGTTTACTATTTAGAAAATATTTGTCCACATAAACTTACTTGTTCAACAGGTATGCCTTTTTCAGCTGCAATATCCTCGACAGTTTTTGAACCTTTCGAAATTATCCCCACACCTTTAGCAATAGCTTTCGCTGTGATTGGATGATCACCAGTGACCATGATCACTTTAATCCCGGCGGATCGACATTTTGCTACTGCGTCTGGTACTGCCGCACGAGGTGGATCGATCATAGACATTAGACCAACAAAACGTAATCCACTAACTGGGAAATTTGGTTCTTCTTCATTGAATTTGAAATTCCTAAATAAAGCGATAAGCTTCAAAGTGTGAGTATAATTAAGTAGTGACCAAATTAATAGATACAAACTATGAAATTGCGAAAATCCCCATAAACCCCCTTAAAGTAGTGATGATCATATGATCACTGGTGATCAACTTCGAGAGTTGACTGTCAGACTTCTAATAAGAAGCCAATACTAGTGAAGTTTACTCATGTCAGGTGTGGGGCAGTTTGAAAGTGGTTGTTCAATATCGTGAATCAATTATAATTAGAAATGTAAATCAATAGATGCTAACTCAGTGGTTTAAGTCTGATTTACTTAATATGACATCTCAAAGGTACTGAGTTTTCCAGAGCGTTCCTGGATAGCTATTGCTAAAAGAGTCCCATCCAATGTTTCCTGTTTTTCAACGGTTCACTAACTAAAGTCAGGCTTTATTATAAACTATGAAGCAAATCTAAAATTTGCAATCTTAAAAGGTTTCAAAAACTTCTATTCAATAACAAATGAATAAATATTACAACACCTTAATTACGATTATATGACAGTTTAGTTAGAGCTTCTCTACATTTTCATCAGTGTCAGTAGAGTAATAAGTCGAACAATTGTTTAATCATACTAAGATGGTAAATATAGTTTTTAAAATCTAATTCCTTATTGTCCACAGAATATTAGCTGAAAAGAGATGTAAGATTAACAGATTAGTATTTTGATTGAGATCGTGAGCCGACCAATGATAGACTATCATTGAAAAGCTAAAAGTACTCGACGGCCGGTTCCTCCTAGTATGAGACTCCGCAACAATGCACATTGACCAGTTTCCAATCTTAATTAAACCTCAACAATCTCTATATATGGATTAATATACTCGTAAGCTACTAGTATTTAACCACAGATGCCTTAGAAATATTGCCAGAATCTGTTGCGATCATCGGGCAAGTAATAGTGAGGTCAGACTTAGGGTATTAGGGAATGATGATGGTAAATCAGTTGATGACACTGTGAATCTTCATCGAACGAGATGGTTGGGTCACATATTTCGCATGCTTGAACACCGGTTACCGCGGCGCACAATTCTGACTAGTGTTGGAGATGATTGGAAGAAAGTTAGGGGCGGCCAAACCAAAACGTGGCATCAATGCTTGAAGTCACTAAATTCTGGTGTAAGCCATGTTGGTAGATGCGGACTAGTTGGTTGGGGTCCGTGGTGACTAACGTAACTAATGGTTAGAGACTGTTGGTGACATGGCTCAGAATATATCACAGTGGCTTGAGCGTATGTACACACTCTTTGTCTTCCCTTAAACTGTGAGATTTGAATTGCTTTATACTTTTCTTTCTATAAACTAATTCTTTCTTCCTGTACTATGTCCTTATACACAATCTTTCTTACTATCATTGAAGTAACTAGTTCTATGTATTTGGTGTTCATGTTGTTGTGTTAATGCGGTATGACAACTTGGACAGATGCATATATGTGCCTGGTCTTACTTTGTAGCTGACTGACTGACTGGATTAATATTTATTTAATATCTTAACATGATTAGACATTTACTTCACATACATAGTTCTTTCTAGAATTTGTAAATATTCGGTAACTTCCATATATTTTTTCTTATAGAAGGTGTAATTAGACTGACAATTCAAACAAAAGGATTAATTGTAATTTTTTTTGACAAGACTTTTTGATAAGGATAAATTGCTTCTAAAATTCAGAATAGGTGGTTTGAGGCCAGCAGTGCATACTAGGACACATATTCGATCTTATATGGGACTCATCATTTGGTTGATGTTAACATTTAGTTTTAGATACACGTAGATGATAAGTCTTATATTCCACTAGAAGCTATAAGCCATCTACTCACATGATTTGTGACAGAGCGGCTATATCGAGACAATCTACATTAGACGTACGTATACCGAAAGAAACTAACCAATACTCAGTATTAGGTATCAATAACAACATATATGAAAGCCTTACTAATAATGATATAATTCTTTCGTATTGCTCATTTCAAGACTGAAATATAGGTGTGAATAGCACAATGTTAGCATCACCGACTGTAGTGATGAATGATACAGTTATGAATTCCACGGCAAAAATCAGTACGTTGATGGATGGAGGTACTGCCTTACTGATGTGTGATGACAAACACAAAATTAACATACCTATCTACTATCTCTCGGATGTCTATTTATTTGAATCAGTGATATAATTACTAGGTGGATAAACAGAACTTACCCACCACTTAACATTAGACAATATTGTCAAAGGAGTTTCCCAATGTAGTTCATTTATCCAATTTAGATTATTTTATTTGATCCAGAACTATACAGTCTGTGTAAGGGCTGATGATAACACCCAATCGATTTTGAAACGAACATTTCTCCTTTGTAAAAATTCCACTTTATATTGAAACTAATAAGCCAACACAAGTCATTGGAGACTACATAAACTGTTTATTTAACCGGTTACAATTTAACAAATTAGCTCAATATTCATATAATCATTACTCACTTTGGATAAGTTTTAGCTGGTAGACGATAATCACAGAATCCAAGTACTCGTTCACCCATTCCACCTAATTTCATGTAGGATTTATTGAATCGTTCACGCATTTCATCATTTAGAGGTTTTTCTTTACCATTAAGTAGAATAGTACTACAACGGTCAATAATACGTTCAGGTGCACCTTTCATAACCAGCAAGTAACGTTCATCATTGTCGTCAGTTTCATGAATTGACAACTAAATATGAATTTATGATGATCAGAAAATAGATTTATCCAATAAAACAGTAAGAAATTAAACTATAAAGCTTTTCTATTGTTCATCCAGTAAGTACTAGAACAATAAATGTAAGAAAACGTACTATAGATTTTAAAGTAAAGGAATACTATCCACTTGTGACAATTCTCCTATAATGAATGAGAACAAAATTGGGGACAACCAAATGTATTCAAATACAAAATCATAAAATTTCTTAGTAAAATCTGAAAACCATACAGTAGATCAGTCAGCTACAACGTAGGACCAGGCACATATGTGCATCGGTCCAGGTTGCCATACCGCATCAGCACAACAAGATGAACACCGGATTCATAGCAGTGGTTAGGTCAAAGGTGGTAATATATAAGAGAAAGATTGCATATAGAGATATAGTACAAGAAGAAAGAATTGGTTCGTAGAAAGAAAGATATGAAGTGATTTTAATTTCTTAGTTTAAGGGAAGACAGAGAGTGTATACACCTACACGATTGTGATCGATTCTGAGCCATGTCACCAAGAGTCTCCAACCATTGGTTACGATAGTCACGCGGACCCCAACCAAGTAGTCTGGATCTACCAACATGGCTCAGACTACAAGTTAGTGACTTCAAATTTGTTCCATCATTTCCATTTCAATCACTCTTTGTTCTCGTTCTCTTCTCTTTAATCTTATCAACCTTCTACTTCCAGACATTCCACTTATATCTGTCAATATCATTGGCGCACACCACACTTCCATCTCTATTCTGCTTCCGATGTTTATAATAGTCTTGGAAGTACTTCATTGGAACAAATGATTGCTACCATGGAAAGCAAACGAATATTTCTCATTACCACAGTTAAGAATGTTAGAGTTTATTTATTGGCTTTATGATTGACCCCCGACAAGAGTAAAGTATTTACATTAATCCCATACCGAATAATAAACAATTTTAAGATAGAATTAATACTTTGTCAATTGCAAGTGTAAAGCTTCTTACTTATAACTTACAGTTGTTTACACTTTAAATCTAATGAATATGATATGCATTCACTTAGACCAATTGACATAATTCTACTAAAAAAGGTGAGTTCAGCACAAAATTTTTTCTGTACAATTTGTATTTTATTCAAAGGTATCTATAAGAAACCCCTAAATGCCCTAGTACGGTCGAGAATGGGTATTGTCAACTCTCCCTCTCCAAACGCTTTCACATGTCCACGTGCATACAACCACTGTCAGAGTATTACAACTCTCTGCCTTCTCGCATCACATGCGTTGTTTATGAAATTGAAAGAATGAAATGTGAATGTCCGGCGCTTTAACCGGATTCGTGGACACAGAGAGTTCACCTAGGAAAGTTGGTAAACCCTCATTTCAAAACAATGGTGCACATGGGCTACAGGATTCTGAATAAACAAATGGCGTATGAAGCAATCGTTGGATACCGGCAACCATGGAACTACATCTCCTAACATTGCTCCACTGCCTTGTGGATTGGACTTTTAGGTCAAATTCTCAGGGTGTGGCCTCCTAAGAAAACCACATGTATCGGTTTGAGCACCCGTGTAGTATCACAGCCTAGACATAAATCAAGTGATTTGTGTGGCACAGGTATATTCGGTGCCCCTTTGTACCAGTATGTATATGTTCAGATAATAATAATAATAATAATGCTTCAAATGTATCAAACGAAAAAGAAACATTGTTTACTTGATATTTATTTGTAGAATTAAATGGAATTTCCAAAATTTTACGATTTTTAGCTCTATATTCAATAACTTTACCAACACATAATTCAGTACATTTTAATATAGCTGTCTCTGAAGCATCACCATTACATTCACGTTTTAAAACTGGTTTATTTTCTTCACCAGTTTTAAATTCAGCACGATTACATAACATTGCAATACGTGCTAAAGCTGTCCATGTTGGTGAACTTTTATTAAAACGTGCACCTATAAATTACAAAAATTAAAAATGAATTGAATTGAATTTGCAAAAAAGATTTCAAGTTATTCCATGATTGATATCTTTGATTAAACTTTGATTAATCTTGATTAACATATGACTATCCTATAGGGAATTGTCTCGATATAGTTATTTTGTCCTATGCTTGATAAACTGTGACTAGCAATGTAATCAAGGATATGTGTTTAGTCTCATTATTTTAGACTAATCGGGTGAGTGAATGTCTTCTTCTGCTGAAGAGACTCAAATAGAATATAAAGCATCTCATGAACTCCACTGCTTGTCACAATCTATCTCTTTTTTCTAAACGGGAGTTAATACTTTGATTGTTTTAACTAGATATAAGTTAAACAATTTTCAGTTAAGTAAATTCTTTCTAGTCGGAAGGTATTCTACGAATTTCAGATTAATTTGGAGGGTTTTTGAATATTATTTAATTTGTTCTTCATTTATACATAATATAATTGGATGCTGACCCATTGATCTGAAGACAAAGCACTGATGATAAGACCGAAATGTCTTAGGTTCAGTCCTTAGGTGAGTTTTTTAATGCTTGCTTGCTGAAATATATAGTGTATTACCATGGAAAACCTGTCTAGTGCTTTCTAGTTCTTAACAGTCGTTCAACTAAGGTCAGTCAGTGAAATTGAAATGTTGGGAACGTTAAATAAAAAAACGGGGGGGGGAAGGCGGAAGGGTGATAGGCAATGAAATATTACCTGTTTGATTCTCTGTAGTATCAGCATCAAATATTTTATTGTCAAACCACATATGTGCTACAGTCATACGATTTTGTGTTAATGTACCAGTTTTATCTGAACAAATGGTACTTGTTGATCCAAGTGTTTCAACAGCTTCTAAATTTTTCACTAAACAATTTTTACTAGCCATACGTTTAGCGGTTAATGTTAAACATACCTAAAAGGTAAGATAATAATGAATTTTGTATATTATATACTGATTAGTATCTATAAGGGAATGATTCGATGACAAACTTGTTATAGTCTATAAAGAACTAAAGGTTAAGGAAAGTGATGAAGATCAAATTGAAATTTGTAGCATCTTTGTAATTTATTGCTGGAAAACTTCAGTGGCATGTACTTCAAATGTGATCTATTGTTCATTTTGTTTAAATGAATAACATTCCGTGAGGCGATAGCAACCGCTGGTTAATGACCTTGAATGACATGGCTCAAAATCGTTTGCAAAGGCGAAGGTGCATCCAAATTCTAATCTTCTGAATTCTTCATGTCCCCTATTGTTTCTCTTTTCGAATTTATTTCAATGTATTATACTCCTTGAATAACATCTTCAAACCATAATCTTTCCGATTACTGCTTATATTTTTACTACCTCTACCACTATGGGATTTGAAACGACAATTGTATCTCTGTGCTAATGTGGCATGACAACTTGAACTGAACGTACGAAGTTCTGTGTTGTTGCTAACTGACTGATATAAATTGTCGCGGTTCAAAGTTATCGATTAATTCAGGAAATATGATCTCTAATAATAAGGTAGTTTAGGAAGATAGTTGAATCATGTAGGTTACATTACAAAGTGATCTTAGTTAAATGACCATTAAACACCAGAAATCAATAAAAAACTGTTTGTTCTTCTATGGGACTCCTCAGCATTGGACACAGATAACCCCTATGGGCAGTTAAACCCAGAGCCAAGCGTTCATCAATGTCGATTATAAGGCGGTAACTTGCCAATCGAATTAAAAGATAGTTTTCGGCCATCACAAATTGACTGAAATTAAACACATAAACAATTAAATTCCAGCTCAGTGGTCTAAATCTTAAGCTGTCGTCGCAAAGTATTAAGGTCCTGAGTTCAGATGTGAATGTCCACTGTTGACGTACTTACTTACTTTCGCCTCTTACTCTCAATGGAGCATAGGCCACCGAACAGCATTCTTCAACCCAGTCTGTCCTCGGACTTCCTTTCTACTTCTATCCAATTCATGTTCATTCTTCTCATGTCTGTCTCCATTTCTCAGCGTAATGTGTCCTTTGGTCTTCCTCTTCTTATTTGGAATTGAGGATTCCATGTGATGAGTGCTTCCGTTGTGACGCAGTTCGGTGCCTTCCTCAACGTGTATCCTATCCATTTCCAGCGTTTCTTCCTGATTTCTTCCTCCAATCGAATCCGGCTTGTTCTCTCCCACAGTAGGCTGTTGCCGATAGTGTCTTACTAACCGATCCGAAGTATTTTGCGTCGACAAATGATAATGAACACTTGTATGTTCTGGGTGATAACTTTCGTAGTTCTGCAAGATTCCACTCCATACAGTAGACCTGTCTTGATATTTGTATTGAAGATTTTGACCTTCGTATTAGTTGACAGACAGTTGTTTTGGATTTCCAGATGTTCCCCAATTGTAGATATGCTGTTCTTGCTTTGCCGATCCGCGCCTTCACATGTGCATCAGATCAACCATGTTCATCAATGATGCTGCCCAAATGTGTAAAGGTTTTTACATCTTCCAAATCTTCTCCGTCAAGTGTAATTCGATTGGTGCATACTACTTTGTATCGGAGAAGCCCGCTGTTGAGGAGTCCCATAATTGAATAAAACAACTATTCCATACTTCTAAGTATTAATTTGTTCTCTACTATAACCTAAGATCTTCAACGTTTTAATTCAGAAATACTAATAATTTCTATTATGAAACCAAGAAGAAAAACAGAATAACACTTTAGTGAAATTAAAAAAATAAATCAATAAAAACATACTGTAACCGTGGCTAATAGACCTTCTGGAACATTAGCTACAATAATACCAATTAAGAAGATAACAGCTTCAAGCCAACGATAACCCAATATAAAAGCAATAATAAAGAATGTTACACCAAGAACCATTGCAACAGCTGTAATTAAATGAATAAAATGATTTATTTCTTTATGTATTGGAGTTTCGCCAAGTTCTAAACCAGATGCTAAATTTGCAATACGACCCATAACAGTACGATCACCTGTACTGATAACAATACCACGGCATGTACCTAAACATTAAAGTAATATGTGCATATATATACATTGAATTAGAAGATCTTTTATGTATAACTTTAATAAATATTCACTAATTCATTTGATTAAGAATGAAATTGTAATATCATTAGACATTCCTAACTAATTGTTAAACTATCATTTCAATGTTCTGTAAAAATGTATTGATGAAATTAAAACATTCAGTGAAACTCGACAATCAATTCCATAACCGTATACTGATAATTATCATGTACCCACTAGTGATTAGATTTCAGAGGGAATTTTCGGAGTTCCAATGAGAAACCGTGACTAGTAGAACTAATCGATGTGGAGTGTGAGACAGTTGCGTGTGAAAGACAATGAAAGATGGTCACACAATGTCGTGAATCGATAAAAGCTAGTTATTAACAATGTTGGAAACCGGCTCGCATTCGCGCGCGAGAACATAGGTCCTAGGTCCCATTCCCTCATGTGGGATTATGGATGTGCACTGCCAAGAAGTCTTATACTAGAGCAAATGGACGTCCATAATATTGTAGGTGTAAGAAATTAGTTATTCAATTAATTTCAAATATGATAAGTATATCATAATAAATATCAATAACTTACCATCAACAGCGTTAGTTGAGAAAAAGGCTAAATTTCTTGTTTCTAATGGATTTTCATTAGAGAACTCTGTTGTACGTGATTGAGGCTCTGATTCACCAGTCAATGCTGAATTATCTACCTAAGAAAATGATTTTTAAAAAATGATTCGATGGTCGTATTTGATTAATTTTAACAGTTTGTTAAATATGGTTACTACAGGATTGAAGTATAAATTACTTGGACTAGTCACCTCTTCCTATACATACTTATCAATTCAACTGCTTTTGTGGAGCGATTTGCATTGGTGGATGTTCTAAGAGTTTTCACTTTCTTGTTCGTGAATAATCCTCCCCCCCCAGTGTAAGTGAGTAAGGGTATTGTTGCAGTCTATAACAGTTCAGTTTTAGCTCATTTAATGCAAATTGGTCATATATCTATATATATCCTGTTAACAGTTATCTACCTAAATATGTCAAAATAAGAACCATTTGGACAGTTGAAGTAATAGCCATTTGAATCGAAAAATTGGAGCTTGTATCCTGGAGAAAAATGTTTAACAGCGTTTGTTTTTACCATGACTACAACACTGGTTAATTATTTCAAAATCATTTGAATAATATGATGAAAAAAAAAATATTATGATGATACTTACAGCTCCCCTCCCGTCTATGTTTTTTTCCAAGTTTCAATTCATTGTAATCATATATCTTAGTACCCATCGTTATTTACAGGATAGAATACATAACCTTAAATTTGTAGATTTTTTTCAATGTTCAATAGTTTTACGATATTTAAAATGTTGTTTCCACCCGTTTAGTTAGTGAATGTCATATATAGGGGGGATTTTATTTCAATTTTTAACTTTCAAATTTCTTTTGCTTGTTTCATTTAACAATTTTCAGTATTGAGTTGTGAAGGTTGTTGATTTTCATTGAAATCAGAAGTTAGACCAATACTGATAATCTAGAAGCATGAAATCGTCGTTTTGTCCTAGTATGAGACTCCTCGATACTGCCTATCCACGACCTTTCATATTGGACTGAAACTTAACACCATCATACATTTATTTATCCTGAAAATTTGCTTATCTAGTTTATTTAGCTTTGATTTTTAATAATGTTCTTTTGGATTAACTTGGGTTAGTAAAATAAACAGATGATATGGGAATCCAGGATATTAAAATCGAAGAAAACATTTCGGAGTATGGGGTTATAGAGGTTATCAAGTTGTTGATTGAGATCATAAAACGATGGATGTTAGATTACCATTGAAAACCTGGAAGTACTGGACAGCGGTTTCATCCTGTTGTGGGACTCCTCAGCAGTGCGCATCCACGATCCCACTCGCGGTATTCGAACTTAGGGCCTTTGGTCTTTTACGCGAACGCCTAACCTCTAGACCATTGAGTTGGCATCCAACGATATTAATGTCCAATGTCAACCAATCCATGGAATTGCGTGACCATTTTCTATTGTATTGAGTTAGATACCTGTCTCTACCCGGCACAGATTAGCTCCACTGGTCGCAGCTTCTCACTAGAACTCCGAGAATTCCCACACGAAGCTAATCACTAGTGGGAACATGATAATTATCAGTATGAGGTTGTGGAGATTATTAAGTTTTTTTGTGATTGAGATCATGAATCGGTTGAGGTTATAAATGAATTAACATTTGAGAATTAATCTATAAATCGAACTGTTAACTCATCTGATTTATCACATATATTAGTCATAAAGAAACATTATTACATAGTTGTATTAATCAAAACAATTAAACCCTAACTGATACAGTTGTCTTTGTGTTTATCGCTAAATTTTCTAATCAAAATGGATGAAAGCCGTGACCAGTGGAGCTAATCCGTGTCGGGGAGAGACAGATATTTCTTGGATTGGTTGAGGTTAGATATTAACGCCATTGGATGACGGCTCCATGGTCTAGAGGTTAAGCGTTCACGCGGTAGACCGAAAGCCCTGTGTTCGAATCCCGCGAGTGGGATCGTGGATGCGCACTGCTGAGGAGTCCCATAATAGGATGAAATGGCCGTTCAGTAGTTCCAGGTTTTTCATGGTGATCTAACACCAATCGGTTGATGATCTTAATAAACATGAATTCAATATATATTTACTTACTTTAAATGAACTTGCAGTAATAATTCTTATATCAGCTGGAATACGGTCACCAAATTTCACTTCAACTATATCACCAACAACTATACTTTCTGCTGGTACTTCAGTTTTTAAACCATCTCGTATGACAAGTGCAGTCTGAAAGTTTTTGTATAACATTACATTATGATAAAATAACAAATGATAAAAGAAAAGTGTTATTACTACTGAAAATACTGAATATAAATATTATGTCAAGTGATTTTGTATTTTACAATCCTCTAAAGAGATGAGTACAGATGATAAATCTAACTAACTTTCATAAGATTTTTTCGAACTAGAGTCATGATTATCATTCCACTAGTTACTTACTTCATGGTGTTCTAGTGAGATCTCATGACTATTAGATTTCAGAAATGTTATTAATGAAACAGTTTTTACCTATGGGAGTAGATAATTATCGTACCATATTGTAAATTGATTGAAGCTGATATCATACTAATGGACAATGACCCACTGGTTTTAGTGGTTGAGACTTGAAGGTGCTGGATTCAATGCTTAGTGGGGTTGTGGGTGTACACTACTGAATAGTCCTATACTGTTACTGGACAGATTCTTAGTATCCTTTAGTTTAAACTGATTCCTTAACTGAAGTCAACCTATGGTAAATACAGCTCGTAAATTAAATCAGTCTTTACAAAACCTCTTTCGGTTAGAAGTCGTTAACATACTTGTTTTAAATCTCACTGTTGTATGTCATCACTTTTGTCTGAAATTGTAATGGCTTGTAATTACTTCCATATTAATACATCGATCATTCATTAAACGACGACGAGCATCATGTTCGAGATGGAGAAGATTTGTAGCTCAGGTGGATGATTTGGTGAAGTAGACTACTGCTTGAATTTTGTGCAGATGATAGAGTTCAGATGAAAGCTTCACGACTAAATCATCGAGCTCAGAGAACAAAACTTCACCAAAAGGCATCATGTTTGCCTAGTTTTCAATGATAATTGACAGAAACCTATCGATCATGTTTAAATGATTCGACATTGCATGCAATATATTTTACTGCTAACTTGCCACCTGAATATTTTAGTGGTAGCTTACTGGACTGTGAATCTAAGTAACGAATATTTAAATACCATAATGTTCATAAGTTAATTGAAGGTTGTATGTTTTGTGAATCAGTACGAACTAAAATCAAACCCAGATTCAGAGTTTCCTAACTAGCCTCTAAGTAGTATATATATTCTTCATACCGACTTTATTACAGAAAGTTTAAGTATTTCAAGGTTAGGTTTGCTATTTATTACTAAGTAGAGATTCGTTAGAAGCTCACGTACAATAGTTAATATGGTTTGGAAATTGGGTAAATAGGTTGGAAAAACGTTCGGATAGCTTTTTTTTTTGTATTTAGATAGAGAAGGAAAGAAATTCACCTGCAATATTCTTTATTTATCAATTTGAGTTCAGAAAACTCTGTATTTAGTCAGTTATCATCGAAACACAACTAGATTGTCGGTATACTCTAAATCAATAAAGAAGTCTCTAGGTAGAAAGTCGTTCTTGGATGATCAGTAGGTGAAATTCCTACCTCTAAAAAAATATTTTTAACGAAAACAAAGTTTTGAAAGTAAGAAAACCTGATGAACATCACTTGGCAAATAAAAGTTCATAGTTGAGTTCATGAGTCAATTAAAGCTGGACCACCATGGAAAACCTGGAAACACTGGACGGCCAGTTCGTCCTAGTATGGTACTTTTCAGCAGTGTGCACTCATGATCTCGTACGCGGGATTTGAACCCAGGACCTTCGGTCTCGCGCGCAGGTGCTTAACCTCTAGACTACCGAGACCGCATCCAACTGTGTTAAAGTCTAACTTCAATCAATTCACGAAATTACAACACCGTCCACCATTGTCTTCTGTGAATAACCACCTCACAACAGACCCGGTTGAACTCCACTGGTCACAGCGAGACCGGAGGTCCTGGGTTCGAATCACATGAGCGGGATCGTGGATAAGCACTGGTGACACGAATAATCATTATCAAATTGTATTAAAAAATTGAATCATCTATTCTGATTTTTGAAATGGTATAATGGTTTGATTTCATCAATATTTTCTTTTACAGAATTTTCAATACAAATGTCAAGACAGTTCTACTGTATGGAGTGGAATCTTGCAGAATTACGAAAGTCATCATCCAGAACATACAAGTGTCTATTAACAGTTGTCGACACAAAATACTTCGGATCGGTTAGCAAGACACTATCGGCAACAGCCTACTGTGGGAGAGAACAAACCAGATTCGATTGCAGGAAGAAATCAGGAAGAAGTTCTGGAAGTGAATAAGACACACGTTGAGGAAAGCACCGAACTGCGTCACAACGGAAGCACTCATCACATGGCATCCTTG
This sequence comes from Schistosoma mattheei, assembly GCA_944470405.2. Classification (NCBI taxonomy): domain Eukaryota; kingdom Metazoa; phylum Platyhelminthes; class Trematoda; order Strigeidida; family Schistosomatidae; genus Schistosoma; species Schistosoma mattheei. The sequence continues at coordinate 1,334,692 of OX103950.1, forward strand.
AGTGCAAAGAAGAAGAGGAGGAACAAAGGACACACTATGCCGAGAAATGGAGACAGACATGAGAAGAATGAACATGAATTGGATAGAAGTAGAAAGGAAGTCCGAGGACAGACTGGGTTGGAGAATGCTGTTCGGTGGCCTATGCTCCATTGAGAGTAACAGGCGTAGGTAAGTTGTAAGTAATATTTTCTTTGAATACTAGTGAATATTCATTTGTTTTGTTTAACTGTCCTTATAGATTAGTTTAACTTAGTGTTTTTTTCACCACTTAAAATCAATAGAACAGAAGGATTTGGCATTATTTCAATGGTGTTTAACGATGATTTACTTTAATTGGTAAATTTAATTAGACAACTGTTACAAAACTGTTTAGTTTTATTATACGTAGCTACTTGATCCTTTGTACCAGATTCTTCATCAATGTGTACATACGACTATATCATGGGTTGAAATCTGATCTTCGTGTGTTAAAATAATTACTCAACTTTAAACTAAAAACACTACATTTACATCAAATAGCCCATGAGTTAATTTTTGATACTGCACAATTATAATAAATTAACATAAGTAATGTGTATTTCACTAATAATATGGTCAAGTTTTCATTGCTCATTACTTTAAAACTAGTTGTCTGTTTGACACTTTATTCTATGATCTCTAATGATTTACATTTAATAATTTTGTACAGAATTAAAATGTAGTTTTATCAACAATCAAATCATTCATTTCATAGAATACAACATAATTATCATCTAAATACCGTGTTGCGACCGAGAGTGGGGAGAGTCAGCTCTCCCTAGCAAAGGACCATGTGCATACAACCACTGTCAGGGAAGTTCTACTCACTGACTTCTCGCACCATGTATATTGTTTACGAAATCGAGAAGACAAAAAGCGAATATCCACTGCTTTAACCGGATTGGTGGACACGGAGAGTTTACCTAGGGTAGTTGGAAAACCCTTATTACAAACCAATGTTGTACATGGGTTCCAGGATCCTGAAGGAACAAATGGCATATGAACCAATCGTTGATCAGCGGCTATCATGTGGCTGCACTGCCTTGTGGATTAGACCTTTAGGTCAAAGGCTCCGGATGTGGTCCCCTATGTAAACCACCTGTTTCGGTTTAGGTACACAGACAGTATCCAAGCCCTCACACAAATCGAATGATTTATGTGACGTATATCTATTTAGTGCCTTCTTGTAACAATATTTATATAATGAAATAAATAAATAAATAAACTTTCTTACTTGTGGAACTAAATTTTTAAATGAATCCATAATACGCGATGATTTTGATTCTTGATAATATGAAAAACATCCAGTAATAACAACAACAGCGAGTAAAACAATACCAAGATATAACTAAACAAATAATAATAAAAAGAATATTAAACTTAAAAAAAGTATATTATTATTATTATTATTATTAGTAGTAGTAGTAGTAGTAGTAATAGTAGTAATAGTAGTAGTAGTAGTAGTAGTAGTAGTAGTAGTAGTAGTAGTAGTAGTAGTAAGAGGAGAAGAAGGAGGAGGAGGAGGAGGAAGAGTAATGAGAATATGTGAATAATTCCAGAAAGAATAGTTGGGAATATTTAATGTTTTACATTCTTATCTTCAGTAACCCCATAATATTACATAATTATTATGTGTTGTCATTTATGATAGATATATTTTTTCTTATTTCCGATATGTATGAACTCTATTGGTCATGTCTTCACAGTAGAACTCAAAGAATAATGTTTCAAAATTAGTAACCACTGAATACATGATTATTATTAGTGAGAAGGAGTTTATAGAAATTATTGATATTCATAGTTTAAATACAGAACGGAGATTTAATTAGATAATCTGATCAAGTTGTAAATCAGTCAGTAACAACGTAAAACTTCGTACGTACATACATCAGTTTGAGTTGCCACACCACATTAGCATAGAGATGCAGTGGTCGATTCAAATCCCGTAGTGGTATAGGCGGTAAGAGTATAAGCAGTAATCGGAAAGATTAGGGTTTGGAGATGTTATTTAAAGAGTATAATCCAGTGAAATAAATTTGGAAAGAGGAAAAAAGGGACATGAAGGATTCAGAAGATTAGAATTTGAGAGAACACAGAGAGTGGATGCACCTGCGCCATCGCAAACGATTTGAGCCATGTCATTCAGGGTCTCTAACCATCGGTTGCAAATAAACACCAATGATAAATCTTATCTAAGGACAAACCCGACCGAAGCTGCTAACTTGACGTGGTGGTCGGGCTTGCCTATCGTGATGACCCAACCGAGCTATATTGGCTGGAACATATGTTCCTGTAGGTTCTACCATGCCAGGCAGGTCGATTGGAGAACGGTAAGACTAAAAGCAGCAACTCAAGGTCTGAGGGCGAAGTCGTACTGCTGACTGTAGAGGGTGTGACAGCAGTAAGGTGTTTCCCTCGGACAACCAGCATGACAGCGATGCTGCCTTCCCACAAGGAGGGGTGGGGTTAGAAAAGGTCGACCCTAAAAATGTCACACCTCACCTTACCTCACGGATTTCCGTCTCCGGCGGTAAGGCCCTTTGAAGAACGGAGCTAACACGTCAAAAACCTTCCACAAAAAGGCCGTGCGCGACCGGCCTCAAGCAGTTGTCCCTTGGGCTCTGCGGTCACGCTCCCAGGTCGTCAAGACCAACACTAATCCAATTTCCTTTTCAGGTTCCTCAAGAAATACCCTTCCACGGTGTGGGCAGCCGGGAAGTGACATCAGCCCTCATACCCGTAACAGCACACGAGACCAAGTTGGTCACATTCAAATCCTTCCTACACCTCCTAATACCTCTCTTATCTCCATGACTAACCCTCCTCACGTCTCTTTATCACCTCGCACCGCTAGGGCAAACGATTCGAGTACGTGGAACGCCATTCCTGGTCTCCTGAAACCACGCTCTAAACTACACGTAGGAGCTTTTAACGTACGAACACTGTGCCAAATAGGACAGCAGGCTTCCTTAGCTAGGACTTTAGAATCTCGCGCCATCGATGTGTGCTGCGTCTCCGAAACGCGCATACAGGATCCGAGTAGCGTCATTCATTTGACCTCACCATGCCAAAATAAAGAACCGACTCGATTTACGCTTCGTGTATCTGGAAGCCCTGATTCTGCTTCCCGTGGCCTCGCCGGCGTAGGTATAGCATTGAGTCCTAGGGCAGAACTAGCTCTCTTAGAGTGGATCCCAGTAGACAGTCGTTTGTGCGCTGTCCGACTGAACGGAACAGTAAGAATCCGGAAAGATAGGGACACTCGTCGTTGCCTCTTCGTCGTCTCTGCCTATTCTCCCACTGACTGCAGCTCAGATGATGTAAAAGATGAGTTTTACAGAAAGCTTTCGACCTTCTCCGAAAAGCTAGGCGCTCGGATGTAGTAATAGTGGCCGGTGACTTTAATGCTCAAGTAGGTAAACTAAGCGATAGGGAAAGACACCTAGGTGGATCTTATGGTGTCGTGGCTCAAAGAACAGATAATGGCGACCGTCTGTTGCAGCTATGCTCAGATAACCGCCTGTTCCTTGCAAATACTAACTTTAAGCATAAGGAAAAACATCTTTTAACATGGCGACCCCCTAATTCGTCCCAACGTTGGACCCAAATAGATCACATCGCTATCAGCCACCGATGGAGGGGCTCGATAGAAGACTGTCGCTCATTCTGGAGCACATGCCTAGATTCAGATCATGCTCTAGTGCGAGCGCGTATTTGCTTGCGTCTTACTGGACGTAGGAAAGACGCTGCAAGGAAACCTCTTAGGGCCTACTTAATGATAGTCAAGCTAAGAGTATATTTCAGGAACAACTAGGAAAACAGTTAGGCAGCCATGTATGTGATGCCCACCCCGATGCAGCATGGAATGATATCCGAAAAGCTGTGGAAACAGCAGTGATATCTGCTAGTAAGGTAAACCAGAAGGTTAGGGAGCAACACTGGATCTCAGCAGCATCTATCGCACTGATAGATGCTCGGAAACTCATTCCACCTGGCTCTGAACATAATGAAGAGCGGAGTCAGCTTAAGCGCAAGCTGACAAGAAGTCTACGCAATGATCGTGAACAGTGGTGGGTAGCGAAAGCAAGAGAGATGGAAAAGGCAGCGGCAATAGGTAATAGCAGACAATTGTTCAGACTCGTTAAGGAAACCGGAATTAGGAAACCGACCGTTAGCGAAACAATCTCAGAGAAAGATGGACATATTATTCATTCTCAATCCAGGAGATTGGATCGATGGGCAGAACACTTTAGGGATCAGTTCAACTGGCCTTCAGCCACACTTCGGTTTCCCACGATCTCCAGTCAACCTGAATGGCAAGTTAATGTAGGTCCTCCGTCTCTTTACGAAGTTGAAAAAGCCATAGGAAATCTGAAACGAGGGAGAGCAGCAGGCCCTGACAGGTTTACTCCTGAGATTTTTAAGGATGGTGGTCCAGTATTAGCAATGAGATTAACTGAGGTCTTAGGTAGAATTTGGGAACTGGACGTAATCCCATCTGACTGGTCTCAATCACTGATTGTGCCAGTTTTTAAGAAAGGACAAAAGTCCTCTTGTGACAATCACAGAGGAATCAGTTTGACTAATATAGTGTCTAAAATATTAGCTTCAATAATACTTCGACGCCTAACAAAGCTCGTGAAGAGCAGACTAGAGAAAACCAGGCTGGTTTTCGACCTGGACGTGGTTGTATAGATCAGATATTCACACTACGTCAGGTTCTAGAACACAGACACACATTCAGACGCCCCACAATGGTAGTATTTCTCGACCTTAAGGCGGCATTCGACTCTGTTGATCGTGAGGTTCTATGGCAGTGTTTGTCACTGAAAGGAGTACCAAAGAAGTACATTAACCTTATAAAGGCTCTCTACTCGAACACAACTGGTAGAGTGAGAGCTTATGGCGAACTGTCATCAGAATTGATTACCTCAAGTGGTGTTCGTCAGGGCTGTCCACTCTCCCCATTCTTGTTCAACTTTGTCGTCGACGTACTTTTAGAGATAACACTCTCCTCATCTAAATTTCCAGGGGTTGAACTTCTACCGGGAGGTTCACTTGTTGACTTAGAATATGCTGATGACATAGTTTTATTTGGTGAAGACGCTGACAAAATGCAGAGTCTTCTGACCACTCTAAGCAACAATGCAAGCATGTTCGGGATGCGATTCTCCCCCTCGAAATGCAAAATGTTGCTTCAGGATTGGGTTGCATCGACACCCGAACTAATGATAGGGAGTGAAGTAGTTGAGCGTGTCGACCGCTTCACTTATCTTGGAAGTCTCATCAGCCCTTGTGGTCTGGTGTGTGACGAAATCTCAGCACGGATACAGAAGGCTCGACTAGCTTTTGCCAACTTGCGTCATTTATGGCGTAGGCGAGATATCCGTCTATCAACCAAAGGACGGTTTACTGCGCAGCAGTTCGTTCCGTCCTACTTTATGGCAGTGAAACATGGCCGGTAAGAGTAGAGGATATTCGTAGGTTACTAGTATTTGATCATAGGTGTCTTCGAAATATTGCTCGTATATCCTGGGACCATCGAGTAAGTAACGCAGTTGTTAGGAAACGGGTACTAGGTAAGGATGGCAAATCAATTGATGAAGTAGTGAAACTTCATCAGTTGAGATGGCTGGGACACGTGTTACGTATGCCCAACCACCGACTGCCTCGACGTGCGATTTTTTGTGGTATAGGAGTAGGTTGGAAGAAAGCTAGGGGCGGCCAGACCAAAACATGGCACAAGTCCATGAAGTCACTGACAAGTGACTGAGTCATGTTGGTAGGTGTAGACTACCTGGTTGGGGACCGCGAGATGATAGCAACCGATGGTTAGAGACCCTGAATGACATGGCTCAAAATCGTTTGCAATGGCGCAGGTGCATCCACTCTTTGTGTTCTCCCAAATTCTAATCTTCTGAATTCTTCATGTCCCTTTTTTTTCTCTTTCCAAATTTATTTCACTGGATTATACTCCTTGAATAACATCTTCAAACCTTAATTTTTCTGATTACAGCTTATACTTTTACTACATCTACCACTACGGGATTTGAATCGACCACTGCATCTCTGTGCTAATGTGGTGTGGCAACTCGAACTGATGTACATACGTACGAAATTCTACGTTGTTACTGACTGACTGACTTATCTAAGGACAAAACAAATATCATATCATAACTATGGTCAATTCTTTATGAAAGTTATAAAACATGAAAATCTTCACAAAACATTGTTTTAATAAAAAGAAATGTATATTAGATCATTATGATAGTTTAACAGAATCATTAATCTACTAGACTATATATCAAAATTAATCTTAATAGATAACTGTCTTTATTGAATTCCAAATTATTACTGATTAGGATTTGTAGCGTTTCTTAGCAAGTTAGTTTTCTACGGGATGGGGTCACTAACCCTATGCCAAACTCTCCTCCTTTATCCGGGCTTTGGACCGGCAGTAACTCTAGAAGAGCTACAGGCGGAATCCTGGACGGAAGTGGAAAAGAGGAAGGCCAAAGAACACATTACGTCAGGAAATAGAAGTAGATATGAAAAGGATGAATAACAACTGGAAAGAGCTGGAAAGGATTACCCAAGACAGGGTTGAATGGAGAGTTCTGGTGGGCGGTCGATGCTTCTCCATGAGGAGTAACAGGAGTAATTAAGAATTTGTAGGATAAAAATCATTGAGTCAACTAACTGAAGTAAGTGAATAATGATTTAGGAAATAAGATAATTTTACCATAATTCATGTTATAATGATGTGTATAATGAGAATTGATTAGTCGTTTGAAATCCGAAATTACTAACTGATTATAATGATATTATGAGATTGAAATCGTTATAAATACAAAATGAAGAGTATAGGGTGAAACGGTTGTCCAGTGCTTTCAGATTTTCCATTGTGATCTAGCTTCAATTGACTCATGATCTCAACTATTGAAATTACTATAATATCCACAAAAAACCCCTTCTGATATTAATCAACATATGCTCACTAGTGACTGGCTTCACGAGGTATATACTGGAGTTCTAGTGAGAAGTAGTTACCAGAGGAGTTCAACAGGGTTAGTTGTGAGATAGTAACTCACTGATGACAATGGCGCATGTGTCGCTCAGTTTTGTGGATTAGTTGAAGTTAGACATTAACATCATTGGATGCTAGTCAGCTCAGTCGTCTAGTGGTTAAGCGCTCGTGCGCGAGACTAATAGGTCCTGGGTTCGAATCCTGCGGGATGGGGTCACGGATGCTCACTGCTGGGGTAGTCCTACAATGAGACGAAACGGTCACCTAGTCCTTCCAGGTTTTCCATGGTGATCTAGTTTCAGATGAATCATGATCTCAATTATTTAAAGTATATCTTTCCTTTCTTTATAACTCTTTTGATATAATCATCTTTATAGTCAGTATCTATTATTTATTTGTATAAATTGTGAATGAACATTATTAATTGGTCTTTCAAATAAGTACTATTTACTTCAGTCACATTTCGGTTTTATCGACTAAAGCCTATGATTGAAGATTATGCTATAATGGTATAATATCCTTTAAGAGCCATCTATACTTAATGGAACTAATTGGTTTATATTACTATTCAATAAAACTATCAGATTTATACTTTACTTCACTTTGCCGATATCAGTTGTGAAAAAGATCATCTCTTGATTGAATTCACTCCATTTGTAGTAGTTGTTCTCTAAGGAACTTTTAAGTAACATCCCTTAAATAACGGTTGTTATCGTTTTGTTATTTAATTTATCATTTTGTTTTCAGTGTTGCTTTCTATATATAGCCATTATAGTTTATGGTATTAATATTTATTTTGGCAAATTATCACTCTTTTAAATTCACTTGGTATTGTTTATTTGAACCTTGCACAAACAAGTGGTTATCAGAACTCAGTAGCTAAGTGAATAACAAGATGGCGTTTAGAGCGAACGGTGGTGGGTTCTAGTCTTGTATTAAACATCAACTCTGAGGTGCAGTTACATCTAGCTGACGAGTCCCAAATAGGACGAAACGCGCGTCTTAGATTCGACTGCCAGCCAATATCCATTTCTTGTTTATCATCTTTGTATATTGTCTCATTTTAATAAAGGTCTTTTATAAGTCGACTACAAACTCTAAAGTAAATAGTTCCATAACATTAACCGGGATTACAGTGTTTTGTTTAATGAGAATAACCTGTTAAACAATTTAATGTTTAACTTGTACATATCTAGTTTATATTCAAAAATGTACACTTTAATTATCATTGAAAAACTTTTGCATAAGGTAATATCATTCAATCAAATGAGAATTCCAGTTATTTCATGCATAATTACTTTATCAGTACACACATTGAAGATGTATACTATCGTTATATTAGTTTGTGATCAGATATATCTATAATCTGTTTAAGTAGTTTATAGAAGAATATACAATGCAAACTATGTCGATTTCATCATTGTCTATTATCTACAATTTTCTTTTTTAGAAAGTTAATTAAATTTTTGAATCAGACATATAGTAAAATTCGCTATAAAAGCTTAAATGTATTTCAGAAAGAAAAATGAAATTAGCAAGGATTAGTACAAAGAGGCATTGAAATATGAATATGGTAAACAGAAATCATTGAATTTGTGTGTAGGTTGAGAATACTATCTAGGTCCCCAAACTAAAGCGAGTGGTTTTCTCACAAGGTCACTCACCGAACCTTTGCCCCAGAAGTCTTATCCATAAGACAGTAGAGGAACATTAGGTGTTGCTGACACATGGTGGCCAGTGACCAAGAACAGGTTTATGCGCCACTTGTTCTCATAGAATTCTGACGCCTGTATACACCATTGATTTCGAATCAGGGTTTTCCAACTCCACTAGGTGGATGCTCTGTAGTCGCTAACCCTGTTCGGATGCCGGGTATTCACTTTCCATACTTTCAATTTGATAACTAACATCCCCACCACAAAAGGACAGTGAGTAGGATTTCTCTAAAAGTGACCATTTACGATTCTGTGTTTTCCTATATTTTGACACCATATTAGTACAACCACGTTAAATTAACAGGACGAATGCAAAGGGAGTCTGAATAGTGCAGTTATAATGACAATAAGAAAAAGCGAACACAGATAATATGATTCGAAAAGACAATGGAAAGGTATATATGAAGTAATATTAGTGGTTAAGATCTGGAGCATCAGCGATAATGTGACCGATTTCCACCCATATCAGCCACTGGTCTCAATCATCGTCCGGATTTAAAACAGGCAGTCTGTATTTACCAACATAACTCAAGCCACTTGTCAATAGTTTCATGGATTAGTACTACTTTTTAATTTGACCTTCCCTTCCCTTCCTTAACCAACCTCCGGACCAGCAGCTGACATCACTCGTCTAGGTAAGTGATGATTGCTTATAAGTAGTAAATGTCCTTACCACTTTAGGTGATATAGATTCATTATCGTATCAACTGATTTTCTATATCTATGAAGTACCTTTACGACAGTATTGTTCATTATTGGATTTTAGTAGATTGCCCTATTCATGTAGCATTTCTGCTTAGAGAAAACACTTCTACACTAAACAATATCAAAGTTAGAAATTATTCCTCATTAATCATAACAAACGATAAAAACTTCTTTGGTTTTAATACGTTCAAAATAATGATCGAAATTTTATAGTATCTAACAAATGGTAAAAAAAAAGATAATTAATTAGCATACACAGTAGAGTAAGTCGGTATAGATTACTCGTTATTAGCAAATCAGAAGATTTGAAACTTAGATTCTTAATGATTCAGTATACATCCAATAATAATCCTTAGTTAATCTATGGTAAAGAATGTTTGTTATACAGAACAAAAAAAAGCGCGACAGAGACAAGAAGAGGTTGAGTATACTGATTTTTTTCTATATAGATACTTTATAGTTTCATACAATTGGTACTTTTTTTTGAAAAGACAATTAACATTTTAGTAAAATATGAATAGTTGATAATTGCACATGATTTGATTTGATTAGTTTCTTGTATGAGTTAAACATGGTAAAGTTTTTTTTATCACTGGTTTAAATGTTCTGTGTTAATAGCAAATATGAAAGTTAGTTGTTTTTTTGTATTTTCCATATGAATGTACAATATAACAACAGTACATATTGTACTAGTGTAAAATACATTTTGAGCTAAATTAACAGACGAATAGTTCATTCATGGTAAAGGGGAATGTAATTCTAAGAAGAATAAGAAGGCTATTGAATCTCTGTGGAGAATTCGTCCAAGAACCTTTCATCTAAACTGATGAGAATAGTGGCATAAGGTGTAAATATACTGAAACTACATCATTTTCAATGGTTAGTTTGAGACCTATATGTGGAACAAATCGTAGGTTGGATCTTATATTTAAAACGAAAAAAACTCGTCTCAAAAATTTTTCTTGCGTTACTGAGGGAGTTTAGAAAATTTTGTATTTTGTTAGCATCTCTACTAAACAGAACTATGTCGTCAGTTTATTATGAATCAACAAGGGGGTTTCTGCAAAAAGATAAATTATCAAGTTTTTGTTTCTAGTGGTACATAGTCAACGAGATTGAACAACAATGAGAGATCCGTGATCTTTTCTGTACACCATTGGTGGGAGTCAGATTGTAAAACAGTTCCCTATATGCTATAACTCTTTTAACAGTATGTGAACACGTGTCATTCAAAAGGCTGATATATTTCTTAGATACATCATTCAATGATAAAAGCTGACACAAAACTACTTTAGATTAAATGCATCTTTATGGTAGAATATATAGGTTGGGTTTACGAATGGATAAATATTCCTTCGTTTCAAAACCTGAAGAGCAGTGCAAACGTGATGTATGTATTCATAGCTCGGTCTGAATCCATACTTTCTTTAGATTTTAGAGTTCCTTAGCTCATATCAACAGCCAAGTAATTATGAGAGACTGTTTTCTAGAAATAATATTGTTCAACCTAATTTACCTGTAATTTAGAAAAGAGGATTTCTGTCCCGTTTCATATAGTGGAACGGACAGTTCTCAGCACAAACTAAGTAAAAGTATGGCTTTTCTCCGTGTGCTAGAACGTATATGATTTGGTTTAACTTCTTAGCTTAGTGTGCTTCCCCAGAAATCTTCGCAGTCAACCTTCTTCGGGCATATTACCCCACATTGCATTACATAACTTCTATTTTTTTCTATTTTGCGAAAAGTCGAAGCCCAATCTTGGTCAATATCTCCACTTGTCAGGAGTATCAAGAGATTATGTAAACCGTCTCGCAAAATTTTATGCTAGAGTTTGTGTTCTGAGGGTGGTTCATCGTTTTGTGTTACTCAAGGGTAACATACTTAAAACTAAACACTTTACTTCTCACACTTCCAATAAATTTGAATAGCTTTCTAGCGTTATCTACCTTTAACCCCTGTTTGGGCTTTTTTTCGCTAATGTTGTCCATCACTATTCACATTCGTTGTATAGATCTTTTTTATGTCTACGCATAGATATCAGACTCACTGATTAGCGGGTGAAATAGCTCGTATTTCAAGATGTTAGACATAAAGTAAACTAGCTTTCTTTCCACCTCTTCTCATGTTTACACAACTGTGTATTAAAATGGAAAACTTTTAAGGCGTCAAACATAAGCCTGTATTGGATAAATACATTGTCAGGGATAATATGCTTACCAACTTGTTTCTATTTTCAAAACTGGTTTATTTGGATCATAAAAAAGACTTACATTATCCTTTACATCTTCATCTTCAGCACTTCTCTGAATACCGTATGCAATAAAGCAGAGAATGGCACCGATCCAAAGTAGCATTGAAAATCCACCAAACAGTGTCTTACAAATTTCACCCATTCTGGTGTCGTTTTTGGAGTGTCAGTGCGTTAGGCCCATCACGTTCTAATCGAATTCTACATTGAAACAAAATTCGACGTCACAAAATAGTCAGTACTCACTTAACTTCTTCAGATTTCAATCCATTTTCAGGGTCAGTGTTAAGTCGAGCATACAACTCTTCAAGCGGTATTTTGTGCTCATCCATATCCAATTCTTGTTTAAGATCATCCAAACCATCTTTCAGTTTATTGTTTTCGGGCTTCTTTTTGCAAGTAACCTTGCGGTAGACTTTTCGTATCTTCAAAAAACAAATTGTTTTAACATTATTCAAAAATGTATTTTATTTTTTGAAACTGTTTTTATTTGTGTGAATAACAGTTTCATTATCGAAGAGTAATAATTTATTTCAATATGAAAATTAGGTGTAGTAGCAGGGTGTCCAATTTAATAAAAATCAACTTCTCAAAAATTCAGTTCACAAAGGACTCATTATGACCATTACAAATGCGCTTAAATTACAAGATAAATATGTTTTAAACCCGTTTATATTTGATTCAGTAACTTGGTTAAGGATATTACCTGACCGACAACAGTACATGTACTTTTGAATGTCTATTGGGTGGCAAACACAGTAATAAAAGAATTACAAAACACAAAAAGTACATGTTCTGCTTTGAAAATAAGTATATGGTTTTACATTTAAATACTTTATTACGTGTCATATTTTAAGAAATTGAAAAGAATTAATTTGTTTCATTTACTTGGGATGCTAAGTCTGACTATACTTTTCAGTCTTTTGTTGCTTGCTGATTTCGGACCCATTATTCCTTCATATGATAACTTAAGTGATTCGGCCGCTGATACGAATAACTTTGAATGCTTTTGCGTCTTTTAAACAAAGAGATAAATTTCTGAATGCTAAAATCATATATTTTAAAAGTACGTAAGGATTTTTTTACAATCAATCACATTTCGTGTATACACTAATTACACGTAGAATAAGCTAATTATACATTCTGAAATGTTGTGAGGAGGTATTTTTGATACACCGATGCTACAAAATTCTAAGGAGGGGTCATTGAAAGGTACTTAACAGCAAGTGTGAGTTAATTAAACTTATCACTCTATTCGTCGACTATATGTACACAAAAAATTGAGATCACTTGTTGGAACACTTTGAAAATCTACCCTATATGACTGTATCAACGTATATATTGGTTGACAAAACAACGTTTCGTTGTGTTGTGAAATCATTTCAAACTTTTATTTACAACGTGCAAATTGGTTTGTTGATGATTTTGTAAACTGCGTTTAAACTACCTTACAACCACTTTTGATTATGAATAATTTTGGTACCGTTATGATCATAAGATCACATGAGAGACTAGTTGAAATATTGATCTTTTAAATATCACTCAATGATTCATTCTCCTCTCTATGTATATATGTACTCAAATTCTATTATTAGCTTTTGCTTTGTCTTGCTGGGCCCGTATGCAATTTCTTTATAAATTTGCCTCTTTATTTGCTCGCATATACATATTCACTTTTCTGCTTCAAATTCGCATTATATGTTTATAACTTTGCCATCTGCGCTATCCGCTAATAAATTTTAGTTGCCGGTTCTTATTGCTTTCTGATTTCAAACATCGTTGAGGCTTATGTAATGACGGTTACAAGGGTGATAAATTAACGAAGCAAGGCCACTACAGCCTTATGCATCAGACAGTATCTTTCGTCAAATCCCCCAAAACTATCATATTTTACTAGAAAGTCTAGGAAACAGTTAAATGTTTTTACCCGGGAATAAAACATGTTTTCTTTACTTAGAAAGTCACAATATGAAACATGAAAACTAATTCGCCAACACTTTCACGTATTTTGAAAATCAAAAACTGAGAATATTTTTGTTCTAAAGATAAAGTTACCAGTTCATTTTGAAGATCCCGGATATGTCCAATCATACACTTATGAAAAAATAACTATTGATTAGTGTAATCTTACAGTTAATGTAAAAACTTTTAGGCTGTCTTGCTCTAAAAAGTTAAACATATACTTCAAGCCAAAAGTATCCCTGTATTTTTAAATCACATCGGATAAAAGTTAGCTATGATAATAGCAAATAAATTCGTGTAAACAATGTAAATAAATCACAAACTCAAAACAGTCAATGATCTTAATTGTTAACTCATATCATATTACTTAAATGGGTTCAAAATGTATATCAAATGAGAATTAACTTCTGTTATATCTACAGAAAGCACTGAACAATCATCTGCTTCCTAGAAATTCTCAAACGTTCAGTACAGTTTATTATGATGTTACTGAGTAAACAATCCCCAACAATGACACAAGAACATGATGTTTGTCTTCTACTTAATGTGTATGAGCTGACATTTTAAATCTAATTTCATAATAATCAATATTTTCTTCAAGCAAATCCCTTTCTGCATGTAAGTTAGACAAAAAAATATTATAAGGGTACTCTATGAGAAGGAACAGATAACAATCGATGGATCAGAAGTTAATAAGTTGGTGCTACCAACAGAAGGAACGCAAAGCAATGTTTGTTGGTACTTTGAAGTGAGAAACTCATTGTTCATAGTCTATAATTAGGCCAGGGGTTAGTACAAATTATTCAGTGTTGGTAAATTAACTCTAGGTGACCTTACTACTTACGGAAATCGAAATATATGTGACAATTATTTTGAAGAATTATTACAACAATTTGAACTTTGTAGGGAGAGTTATAATTGAAAGCAATATTTTCCACGAAGAGATGACATCAACTTCAAAATTGAGGCTTGATTAGGACACATAAGTGCGTGAATCAATCACACCTTCAGCAACTTCCATGGTAAACCCTATCGCTTGTCTGCAAATCTTATTACTTATCTCAAAACAACTTTGACGACTAAAATTTAGTTGAGTGGTCAGGAGATCCCCCTACAGATAACTATCTCAATTGAACAAAACAAATATCTCGAAAACGTTTTTGTTTTGTGTTTAAATGCTAGATTGCAGTTAAACTGAGCTCCAAAAGTACACAGCTTCTCAAAACTTACCACATTCATATCTAATGACCTAAATTAAAAATAAAAACTTTCGTTCTCTAGGTCAAACTGGTTGCACTAAACAAGCAATCCCTCCTTCAAGTATACTTTTATCTTTAAATTAATGAATCAGACGATGATATAAAATTCTGTTTGGATTTTTACAAACACTTCCTGGTTATATTTGTTTTCGTATGAGTGAAACAAACGTTCAGAATAATTTTCCTGACAGTGAAAATGTTGTATGTTGTTTATGGGGGAGTTTTTCAACTTCAGTCACGTTGGCAAAAATAACGTATGTCAAACAAACCTTCGTACTTTTTAGCATACAACCAAGTAGTGTTGACATTTCGATTTCATTTACCCTCATTTTCTGATTCACTTGCCATTGTAATGGTTCAAGTTTACTACTTGACCACAACTAACAATTCTCCTAGTGTATCAACGCGCTACTTGATGTATATGCATTAAATATTTCTAGTACCACAATGTTGGTGCTACAGCAAACTTAAAAACAGTAACTTTTTTTAAAGTAGCAACACAAAAGCCTTTCATGAAAAGTGTAACACGGTAGCTATGAAGAATATTAAACAGAGATTTCGTTTTAAAACAGTTTCCTCCGAAATCGTTTATCTAGCATAAACAAACTCAGTTAAAATGGTACACACTACCGTGAAAACTAACGGGACATTGCTATGAGCAGCAACAAAGAATAAAGTGATATCTGAAAGATAATCGTACACGCAATTAGTTCATTAAAGAGTGATAAGTCGTAATACTGTAACAGATAGAACACGCCAAAAACTCCCCAAAGCATTTCACTGTATATTTTTGTCATTTTTCCTCTTGTCTTGCATTTTAACCTTCATTTAGTTCTCTGTTACCGGGCCATTGATAATAAGGTAGTGTTTGACCAAACTCAAGTTCTCGGTGACGTTCAACGAATGGCCGTCAAACTTCGATTGTCCGCTTGAAAAGGTTACATGAATGTTTGCAGATAGCCATCGGATCACATCTTGTCGGGAATATTTTTATTGACTTATAGGTAGCAAACACTTTATTGTTAGTTATTACTTTTGTTTTTATCACACTGGCTTTTTTTAGAGAAACTCATGGCTGTATAGCACAGGCTGATATATCTCGTTCTCTTTAGCAAAATGAAACAATTATAACTTGAAAATATAGTTTGTGTTTTTATATAAGTCAGTACGGGTCACTCAAAAACGCTTCGTATTATACACAGAAGAACGTAATTTGGTTTAATCGAAAGCACTTTGCTTCGTTAGCTCTGCGTTGAAACAGAATATTGATATTTTTGTAGTCGCAGCACGTACATGAAGTTTCCCAGTCTAACTATCGGTCAGCACACCTCAACTATCAGTAGGTCCATTAGATTATCTACTTCTCTTAGAGAAATTAATGCAAGCGATTTTCTGCTCTTTTGTGTAACTGAAAAATACTTAAAAAGAACACAATCAGAATAACATTCGTGTAGGAAAAGGATCATTTGGAGTTACCAACAGTTTTACAGTCACTAATTAGTACGTCGGATTATTACAAACTCAGCCCTACAATACATCCTCAGCAACAAACTGTAGTAAGAAATTTTTAAGTTTGAATTCATTTTTATTAGTATAGTAATGTATTATGGTATTACCGCAAATCGAAGTAAATGATAATGAACATTTAAGACATGCTTTATTGAAGTAGTTACTCCCAACATAACAAGCTACTTCAAAATATAGCGACGATGTTCCCATCTTTTGAAGAAAGCGTGAACTATCTTTTGTACTTTAACCCATATAAGTCGATCGGTTCACTTTAAATCATCATAAGTTTATCAGATTTTGTATTTAAGTGACTCCAGGCTTGCAACCTATGCAGACTAAAAGAATCAGGAGGAACTTGATCGTAATATATCACATCCCTTACAGTCCTCATCACTTCAGTAATTCAGCGTTAAATTATATTTATGAAGGTGTCAAGTTGTGATTGTGCTAAGGTTCATCTAAATTAGTTCAAGTTCCGTTGAGATCAAGTTATGTAAGTGATGTAACGGTAATGAAACATTTCTCTAAAGCAAGTGTTACTCCACGAATAATCTTCCTGTTATTTTGACGAATCTGCAATGTCTAGTCTTTGACAGGTCTAGCGTGGATGTACGTAATGAGTTGGTGTGTATGAGTCTGGAAAATAACAATTGAGAAAAGTGGGCTAAAAGATCTGTAGACACAAACAACGAACCTAAATTTATTGGTTAAACTGAATGACAACAATTATTAATGACATAAGAGTGGAATTAATGACAATATGATAATCAAAACTAGAGGTTGGCAGGATAAGATTCCAAATGCATTTACGCGAATCTGTTCCGGTTTGGAAATATAAGAGATACGTTACTGTAACCAACTCCTTTCTTCAATTATGCAGACGTTGTTCCTGTGTAACGAATAGTTATTAATTCCTGTTTAGGTAGCATTCATAAGCTTTACAGAGTAGGACAAATAATGGATTCCAGTAACACACAGGCAATCATTCTCCATAAGTTGGAGATGAAGGGTAACCAAATACATTGATTGATTACAAATTGTTGAAAAACGCAATCGCCTCAGCTTAAGTCCGGAGCATTAGATATCCTACAAGATATGACTCGCAAAACTCCTCGTCCATCTTGAACATAGTCTTCACATACGGTGGTGATATAGGTCTAATAACCTTTCTCCCATCTCAAGGGAGAAGTGACCGTGCGGTCATCCTATTCAAATTCATTGCTGAGATGGCCTGTCAGAGAGTTGACCCGGCCCTTTTTTACGTATGGAAAGAAAACATGAAGATGATTTTCTCTGCAGCCTCGGCTGGAAACTGGAAAATTGACACAAATGCATCAGTAGAAAAGGCATAGACTCATTTCCGGCAGTTATGGAATCAAGTAACTCAATCATTATACCTAGACATTCTCAAGGAGAAAGAAGCAATGTAATTCATGTATAGACTGAGATATTCGAAGTTTACTAAAACAAAAAAATATTACAACGTCACCAACAGACTTGGTAGGGTAAACATAACGAGGCACTGCCGGTCAGTTTGAAAAATACGTGTATAATTACAATCCGAGCGGCTTGGCGAAAGTATGAAAAGCAGTCAGCCCAACCTACGCTCAAGCAGCCGGAGACTGTTCTATTGCAGATCAAGTTGATCTCAAATGCCGAGCGAGGACCAAACCAAATGTAGGCCGTGGCGAACTATTTAGAGACAGTTTTTACTCAGGAGCCTCTTCTGTGAGATAATTAGACCAATATATATAAATATGTCACTATGGACTTTGGTCGAAATACTTATTACCTTAAAATCGATAGCACAGACCAATGCTGCCCCTTTGAATATGATATTCGGTGTTTCACCTGACCAAGGTAAGATGTCTACGGATTGGAAAGTCACCATTATCACCACTCCAGTTCACAAAATAGGACCAAGACAATCTCCATCAAACCACGAACTACTAAACTTCACCGGTTTCGTAGTTGAAATACTGGAAAGAGTAATCAAAATGATTACTATGACATTTATGGAAACCAGAAACTTGTTGAATAGCGAACATGGTTTTGAGTAATGGTTATCTTGCACATCGAACTTCCATCCTACAAGAAAGCATTGTGCAGAGGCAGCATATAATGGAAAATCATTGGATGTTATCCACGTAGACTTCCGAAAATTATTTAATACAGTGTGAAGGAGTAAACTACTTTTGAAGCCGGGAAATCTAGGACCACTTTGAGGAGTGGATCGAGAGTTTTATGACAGGTCGTAGACAGAAAGAATAAATTCCGAATACTGCTAGAGACTAGTACTTAGAGGAATACTGCATGGCTTTATCCTAGGTTTTTTACTTTATATACTGTGTGAGTGGACTCTCAAGGATAGTTGAGTCCCCGTTGCTGTTATACTCTGATGATGTAAAAATCTGGCGATAAACAACGTGAAACGCAGATGCATGGGCACTCCAAGTGAACTTAGTTCTGATGAGCTGGTATAAATTTTGGTTGATACCTACCGACGTGGCCAAGTGTGTCTACATGCTTGCCGTAAGAACAAAGGCAGATAAAGCATAGAGGAAGAGTCAGTGTCTGTTGTCCAGTCTCACAGGGATCTTGGGGTGTCAGCGAGCCACGATCTTCGGACCACCGGTAACAACCATCCAGTCGTGGCCAAGGGTTTCAGAACCCTATGGTTCTAGGACGGACATATGTCGAGATATTTATATTGTCACTATGGTATGCAGAACATTAGTGAGATCCAAACATGGAAATTGCGTTCATGCTGCAAGCCCCTGTGTCAAAAGGTGACTCGGATATCCTGTGAAAAGTTCAGGGGGCAGCTATACAGGAAAAACTAGAACTCAAGGGTTTGACGTACAAGGAGAAGTTTGAGACGAGAGAACTCTTAACTTTTTCTTACGGCAGATTAAGAGGTGATCCGATTATGATGTAAAAAATACTAAGTAATGATTTTGAAGCAGATAGTCAGCCAGTCAGCAACAACACAGAACTTCGTACGTACGTACATCAATTCAACTTGCCATACTACATTAACACAAAGATACAATTGTTGATTCAAATCCTGTAGTGGTATAGGTAGTAAGAGTATAAGCAGTAATCGGAAACATTATGATTCGAAGAGTATGATTCAGTGAAATAAATTTGGAAAGTAAAAAAAGAAACAAGGAGGATTCAGGAGATTATAATTTGGGAGAACACAAAGAGTGTATGCACCTGCGCACACCATTACAAACGATTTTGAGCCATGTCATTTAAGGTCTATAACCACCAGTCGTTACTATCTCACGGATCCCAACCAGGTAGTCTACACCTACCAATATGACTTAGTCCACTTGTCAGTGAATTCATGGATTTGTGCCATGTTTTGATCTGGCCGCCCCTAGCTTTCTTCAGACCTGATATGTCCTCTCTTTTCCTCCTACCATATCAGCACAACTCAGGAGATGAAGCAGATGAGTAAAATAGCCAAGAACGAACAAAATACTCGTGGCACACAGGTTTTCACACCGCGTTACCAAGTCTTGGAACCTGTTACCCGTAAAAGTGGTGTCCACCCCCTTCTCTTGACTCGTTCAAGAAAATAGACGCTGTCAGAAGCTCACTATGAAACGGATTACACAAACAGTATGCTCTCTGTTCTCAATACACAAATCAGGATCTAAAGTCCAGATTTGTATGTTGAAGATTTCTAGAGTTGAAACTTTGGATATTGCGTTACGTTGAGCTATGATCGGCCGTCTCCCAGCCATTGTAATTGATAATGGCACAGGGTAAGGTTCACAGATCGTTAACTATCTAGTTTATAAAGATACTCTAAAATAGGTTATGCTGGGAACACAGAACCTCAGTCAATCATTCCTTCTTGCATTGCCGTAAAGGAATACAGTAAAGTTGGCACCAGAGAAGTTAGACGACTTGGAACTGGTTTAGATGATTTAAATTTCTTCATCGGAGATGAAGCACTCGCTCTCGAGGGAAAAAATGACTTCTCAGTGAAGGTGAGTCTTCATAAGCGCTCTGAAATTAACTGTCTATGTATGCATATGAACCTAGGGAACTCACTTTTATTCGACTATAGGATCGATTTTAAGTATCGCGTCAAATGTATTCCGTTAACCTCAAAAGACAATGGTGCTTCGCAGGGGGAATACTTCGGCGTTATATCAGGCAACCAAAGTAGTTCTCTCGAGGCCAACAACGTCGCACTTATTAGTTCAGATTAGTTACATTATGATCCATGGTCGCTTAAAAGTGTTCATTCATTAGCTTTTGATCTTGTCAAAGATCGCCCCCTGTTGGCCGCAATTTTTTAGTCTGTAGGCTACTCGAAAACTACTTGTAACGTAATCTATTATTGGTCCCCAAGTTGTCTTATCAAGTTTTCTAATATTATGATCCCGTTTCTTAATAAGAATAAGAGATTCCGGGGTTTCCACATCTCACATAACATAAGTCACTCTCGAGCATATCTGGATCCACTTGTCGCCTGAAAATACTGTTTGGAAAGATGTTAGCACAGACTCAGAAAGCCCACTTAGCTTTCGCCAACATGTGTTGGTTGTCACTTAGATGAAATGTCTGTCTGTCAACCAAAGAATAAACATACAGTGCGGCGGTTCACCTACTTAATGGCTGCAACCTGGCCTCAAGAAGTAGACGACATTCATAGGCTACTAGTATTTAGTCATGGGTGTTTTCGAACAAATGCTCGTATGTATTAAGACCACTAAATAAACAATTCTAAGGCTATGCGCTCAGAACTAGGCTAAATTGTCAAGTCGGTGAGTGATACTGTTGTTTTTCATTAGTTGAGTTGGTTGAGACGTGTTATGTAAGTCGAATCACTTCATACCTTGATGTTCAGTTCACAGTAGACTTATGTTGAAAAACTAGAAGCTCTGAAGCCAAGAAGTGTCAGATAATATAGTCATTAACTGTCGTTCAGTTTTCCCTGTAGATAAAAATGACCTGTTTGGGGTCCATGCGATTATAATGACTGGTGATTGGAGACGTTAGGTGGCATAGGACAGATCCTTTTAGTGTTTGTCCTCGTGTAGATTCCGACTTCCAACATTATTTCTTATTTTTATTCCATGAGTTCATTCTTTTTCAATCATTATATATCTAATCTTTTACGTTGCTTACGCTTCTTATACTTTGGTATTCATTTTGACAATTTTATCTATTCATTCTGTTGTGGTAGTTTAGACCAAAGCACGTATGGGGAAGGTTCTACCTCGCTCGTGACTAATTTGCCGATAGTAGAATAAATTATTTTCCACCTTTAAAGTCGTTCTTCCTCGTGTTAGCTATCTTGTTTTAAAATCGTGTTTGCATCGGTCTTCTAAACTCTGATAGATATAAGTAGCCAGTCAGACGACTGCCAAATCTAGCAGGAGTGGTGGAACATTACATAAATGCGATGTCTGTAAAATATCTTTCTATAGTAAACTTGCGGTTCTTGTCTGTGTTGTTGGAACGGTAGCCTATTTATAGTAAGACTGGATTTTCAACCACCGAGTTACAGACTTGGATTTCAATCAGTTTCCTTCATTTTCAATATCCCGGTAAAGTCACTGGTTGCACTACACTTACGCTGTGACATTCAAGTAATTTCATTCGTTTACCAAGTTTTGATTAATGTAATCAACTTCAATCCACTTTTTATTGAGGACATTGCTGTACCGGCTTTTATTAACCTTAAATTTATGTTTCATCTAGCCAAAGAATAAGTAAACAATTCATGTTTACCTTGTTACTTCCTGTTCTAAACGCACCGATAACCAACAACCAATAAGAATAAGTATTACGTTCTTCGTTGTCATAGAATAACATTTTAATAACCTTCCAGGTCCTCAGATTGAAAAATCACAACATCGGAAGACTTGGAAAGTTTTATCAATTCAAGTTGTCTCGCTTCATAACAACAGAAATATTCTTACTGATTTTCAGACTATTCATATTCTATCTCTAAATTGTTACAGTAACTAAGCCAAATTTTAAGTGCTGTCCACATTGACTTTATTTTCATATATATTTGGACACGAATCATTGTTTACTGACAATAGAACCATACATTATACCAAACAGTAAATACAGTGTAGAAACAAAAGGGAAAAATTAAAGAGTGAAACTTGCAAAGCAAACATTTCGAATGATTCTACGTGAAATACAATTGACTTCTCGCAAGATTACATCTTGTTGTTTACGGATTATTCGAGATTTGATGAAAGCAGAACTTATTTGTCTCATTTATGAGCTATGTTATATATCGTTTCAAGTCATTAAATTTTGCGACCCTTCCTTGTTGACTTCTGGTTTTTTAGGAGGAATGACAAGTAGCACATCAGTCATGACTGTATTCAAAGAAGGTATTAGTCTAAAATCGGGTATTTACGTCAATTCTCATCATCCTATCCGCAAATAACAGATTTTTATTCACAGGTTTAACAATTCGTTTGAACCTAGACACCCATAGTGTAAACAGTCAGTATTAATCGCTTATACATCTCCAAAAGTATTCAGAATGCCTGACTTCGTCATCCATTTTTTATTTAAAACCGCTGTTGTTGATCATTTTGTTCGGAAATCCATTCAACTGGTAAAAAGATTATCTTAGTTGCATTTAGGCTGAAATCTGTCTATAGAAACTAACAAATTGTACTTTTTCTCGTCAGCTACTTTTCACTTTGATTGAACCTATTTACCTAGTTTTGAAATAGATAGCAGTTGTGTCGGATTGTCATCTGTTGGTACACTACCGAAATGTTGTCCTGTAGATGTTACAACTCGTTGAATAGAGATGTTAGGAAGAAGTCTTAGCACAAAATCCTTGGCCATTCATGCTTTAGTTCGGTTTTGTGTTCTCCCTAAACAGTAAGACTTAATTTTCATAGAAATCAAATCTGACATTGTTTAATATCCTTATCCTTGTTATTTCTCATCTCATGGCATTTTATGAGTTTTCTAGTAGTTCCGTATATTTTCATGCCATCATTTGGATAGTCCTTGGGTTTTGGCTACTATTGAACGGAAAAATTCGACTTCATCAGCCTTGAGCAATAACTGTCATATCCAGATCAAGGCAACCTTTTATTATTATTATTATTATTATTATTATTATTATTATTATTATTACGGTAGCAAGAACAGCACATCACTATTCATTCCACCGTTAATATTCAAAATCTACATCAATAGATAAGGATAAATTAGAAGTGAGTCATAAGGCCGATGTAGGAAAACACTGTTGTGTCTGGAATCATAACTAAATACTCTCAACGGTTAAAGCCTTAAACATACGATAATTTAAACTTATTATTATTTTCCATAATTTAGTGGCCTATTCGTCATGGTATTATTGAAGATTGGGACTTAATGCAACGTTACATGGAACAGCTTATTTTCAAACTACTTCGAGCAGAGCCTGAAGATCATTATTTTCTTTTGGTATGCTTTTTATTTTATTATTAAAAATAATCCTAGAATTTACGTTGATTAACATCAAATGTATTATTTATTTGAGGCAGTTGGTCCCTTTTATAG
Organism: Schistosoma mattheei; assembly: GCA_944470405.2. Classification (NCBI taxonomy): domain Eukaryota; kingdom Metazoa; phylum Platyhelminthes; class Trematoda; order Strigeidida; family Schistosomatidae; genus Schistosoma; species Schistosoma mattheei. The sequence goes on from OX103950.1 coordinate 1,358,686, forward strand.
ATTTCTACAGAGCAATGAGATCAGATCAGATCAGCTCCATCTTTTCATTGTTCTGTCGATATTATTTATTTATTTAAACATATAAACATTAATACAAAGAGGCACCGAAATATTTATGAACCACACAAATCATTGAGTTTGTGTGTAGCCTGGAATACTGTCCAGGTCCCCAAACCAAAGCGAGTGGTTTTCCCAGAAGGCCACTCACCAAACCTTTGCCCCAGACGTCTAATCCATAAGATGGAGGAACGTTAGGTGTTGCTGTCGCATAGTGGCCATTAACCAAGAACAGGTTTATACGGCACTTGTTCTCTTAGAATTGTGATGCCTATATGCACGACTAATTTCGAACCAGGGTTTTCCAACTCCACTAGGTGGATTCTCCGTACCCATTAACCAGGTTTGGGTGCTGGACATTTACTTTCCGTCTTTTCAATTCGATAATCAACATTCCAACCAGGAAAAGACAGCGAGTAGAACTTCTCTGGCTGTGATTATATACGCGTGGCCGTATGTTAGCATTTCAAAGAAGAGGGCGGTTCCTCTCCACCTTCGGCCGCATTTGGGGGGCAAAAATATATGAAACGCTTCACAATTTTGTATGTCATCCTTGTCCAGGGGCTTGTTAGTTTTTCCTATATCGTTCCAATTTTAGTATATGTACCACTGAACCGACCATACGAAGTTGACATCAAATTAAGATCCATGTATCTACGTAGATTTTTCAAGTATTCACCTGGAGACCAAAAACGTATCTAAAAACCTTAACTTCTAATGACAAAAGGGAAGGTTTGAAAAAAACTGTTATTTGGTAAACACTCCGTCACCATGTCAAAAAAGTCTAATCACACTCGTTGTGTTTACATAGGTTAGCTCATAGGTAGGGACGGAATGTGCTTCCTGGATCCCACTGCTAGCCACCATCCAGCTTTGCTTTTAATGTTAAGTAGTAGTTTGAGTCTTTGGTTTCTTCGTTACAGGTTGACCAACTATGTGTGCTAACAAGGCACATGTATCTAAACTGATACATAACAAATGTTTTTTGTCATTTGAATGATCTGACTGAGCAGGTGTGTATGATAGTCTGTATGTGTCTATATACTTGCTTATCTTTCTTTCCTATAAATGCTGAGTCTAATTTTAATTACATTGGATAGGCTTGTGTGCCTTCTCTGACCTGTGTCTTCCATTATCTTTCCGCATTTATGGGTATCTGAAATATTATATGTGCCTGAAAACACTGTCTCATTCGACTTTTGATATACCGTTATTCCAAACGTTTTAAGTCGACAAAACGTATGCAAAGTTAAGTTGAATATGTATTTCATTAAAGTCAACATCCACTGATTCTAATGTAGTCAAACAGAGGGCATTCAACCGTAATATAAATATAAATATACAATAAAAAGGAATTTTGTGCAAAATGAAGTGTGCTCTTAATTATCACTGATAACTGACTTTTCTAGCCACATATGTGTATTTATCTTTCTATAATGTTTTCCACCGTTACATTTCTGTCAACAAAATATTCAGCCATATGTAGCTGGTCAAACAAAAAGCATTATCCAAGTACAATATTAAGAGTTAGATGCGTGGTGATTTGATCGTTAATACAGTCAAAGTTTATCCGTTCTTTTTGTGGTTAGGGTAAATCCCACTGGATCATATATGGTAGTCGTAGTACAATAAAAATTGAAATCAAATCTTTCTCTTTAGTTTTTTCCTCTTTTCTCAACCGTATTGTTTGGTTTGTTTGTTTTGTAGACAGAACCACCATTGAATACACCAGAAAATCGTGAATACTTAGCTGAAATCATGTTTGAAACGTTTAACATTCCTGGTCTTTATATCGCTGTACAGGTAAGATGTTCTTTAACATTATCCTTTCTATATGTCTATAGATCTTTGTTGATGAATTTTGATTTATGGGATCTATGCCAAGTTCGTACTGTTAAAGTATCTTGGGTAACAAAATTTCGGAAACGATTGATAGTAGTAAAAACTCTTTAGTTTGATGAATGTATCATTCATTATCTATATCAACTCATGCTTCATTGAAAAACATCTATACCCTTTAGAGTTTTGGATGTTTAGTATTCAATATTGCAAGAGTTCCTAATATATTAGCTCCGTATTTTGAAGGCCTTAATGTGGGACTTAATCCATGTGGCGAGATGAAGTGTGCTGCTTTTAGGCCTAGTCTTTTTAACCCCGTCCTTCTGTTATGTAAAGACATCATCTCTGTAGATACCGGTTGTCTAAGGGCAGCACCCTGCTGCGTCGCACCCCTGTGAAGGTAACACCAAGACCTCACCTTTGGATATCAAGTTGTTGCTTTTAATCGTCTTCAGTCGATCTATCTGGCATGATAGAAATTAATGGAACATGTGCCCCTGTTGTTACCTTGCCCTGTTAATTATCAAATCGTCAATTAGAACACGACTTAAATGACCCTGGCGCTGTACTAAACCAATGACGCGTTAAGTGATACTAGCGGTTTAGAGTCAACTATGAGTCCATATTGGTTCTTTTTGTCCAGCCCTATCCATTTGCGTCCAGAACACAATCACAACTTCCACTATATGAATAATGTATTTCAGACATACGCAGTTTATATACGAGCAAATCAGACCTCATCATACCATGTAATAGAATATAATAAATATACGAGATCAGGCCAAAAGTATCTGTGAGTGTGAGATCCTGTAACTAATAGATTGGGGATAACTTAAGAAAAGTAAATCGTATAATAGTAATCTATAGGTCAAATGGAAGTTTATAATAAAAGGAATACGAATATACATATAATATAATTACTTAGTAGTTATCCAGTAAAAAAATACACGTAATAATAGTCCATAAACGGTTCATAGCAGTTACCATTCATTTATTTTTCGTTAGGATATAACCACTATAACTCCATTGGGTCATCAGTGCACATAAGCCTTATCACTATTTCAAGGTAGTAATTGTGGTCGGGGGCAAAAAGCTGTTTGTTATCATTAACTCTCACTGAGAAGTATTAAGCGACCAATCCCTTCATTACGCTTGATCTTACATAGAGTTAATTTTCCGCTTTACAAGCTTTTAACTGATGTATTTTAAGCTATGGGAATTTAATAAATTTAGGAAGTGAAACCCGCTTGTGGCTCTTCTAGGGTTACTACCTGTCTCAAGCCTGGGATAAGGAAAAGGATTTGGCATGGGGTCACCAACCCTACTTCGTAGGAAACAACCTTGCTAAAAAAATGCTAATCAGAAAATATCGTTTAAGCAATTTAAACTCTTCTCTAGGAGTTGAAAGATCTCCATTTAGATTAGTTATGACGTCTTATGCTGAAGGCCAAGATTCTTCGGAAGTTACGAGGTCAGTGCTCTTCTAACACTCAGAACAACGATTATAATAGGTGCATGAAATGTCCGGACGATGTGGGAGGTCGGGAGGACTAATCAAATAGCTAGAGAAATGAGGAGATATGACTTGAGGGTGCTCGGACAGAAAAGATTAAATTCTGAAGAGATGTTGTTGTACTCTGGTTATGAAAACATAAGTGCTTTGCACATACAGGGAGCTGCAGTGATACTGTCCAAAAAAGCACGTAAAGCACTTATAAGATGGGAATCTCATAGATGCAGGATCATCAAAGCATTCTTCAAAACAAACAAGGGAATCACAATGAATGTTATCCACTGTTATGCACCCACCAATCATAGCAACGACGACGATAATGATCAGTTTTGCGAGAGGCTGCAATCAGTCGCAGCGAAGTTCTCAGGAAAAGGCCTGACCATCTTGATGTAAGATCTAAACGCCAATGTCGTAATGGACAATACCGGGTCCGAAGATATCATGGGGCGACGTGGACTGAGGGAAAGGAACGAGAATGGTGATAGGTTTACAAATTTATGTGCACTCAATAAAGTGGTTATCAGCAGCACAATATTACCTTACAAACGCATGCTCAAACCTACATGGGTCTCATCAGGTCACACCATGGAAAACCAGATCTATCATATTTGCATCACTAAAAAATTCTAAACGGCAATGGAAGACATGAAAACCAGGAGTGTAGCTGACATAGCTTCAGATCACCATCTGATGGTTGTCACGATGAAATTGAAGCTAAAAAAGCATTGGGCAACTGGGAAAACAGCACTACAAAGGTTCAATACGACCTTCCTTCGAGATACCGACAAAATCAACAACAGGTTCCAAGCCTTACAAGATCTGCTCGAAGAAGATAATACTGCTATGGACAACGATTAAAAAGTGATCAAAAAAGCACTAACTTCAACGTGTCAGGAGGTTCTGGGCCGCAAAAAAAGCATCATCATAAGGAATGGATCTCCATGGAAACCCTGGATAAGATTCAAAAAAGGAACAACAAGACAGCAAATAAAATCACTCAAACATGAACAGAGAAAGTCAAAGCACAGGCCGAATACACAGAAGCAAACAAGCATTAGAGCTGACAAGCAGAAATGTATGGAAAAAAGCTTCAAGAGAAGGAAATATGAGACAATTACATGACACAACAAAGAAGCCGGCAGAGGAATATAGTCAACCAGAGACCAGTCAAGAACAGAGGAACTGACGGGTAGAACGCTTTAAGGGACTCTTGAATAGACCAGCTCCATTGAATTAACCGGAAATCGAAGCAGCACCTACAGACCTTCCCATTATTTCACTTCACCAAATATCGAAGAAATTAGTACGGCCATTAGACAAATCAAGAGTGGAAAAGCAGCAGGACCATACAACATAGCTTAAATACTAAAGTCAAACATAGGAATGACTACAAATGTGACCCATGTTCTATTCAGGAGGATTTGGGAGGAAGAACAAGTGCCGATATACTGGAAAGAAGGATGCCTCATAAAAATACCAAAGAAAGGAGATCTGAGCAAATGTGAGAACTACAGAGGTATCACACTACTATCGGTGCCTGGAAAAGTTTTCAATATTGTTGTTGAACCGGATGAAAGATTCAGTAGACGCCCAACTTCGTGATCAACAGGCTAAATTTCATAAGAATCGTTCGTGCACAGACCTAGCTCTTCTATCTCATATACACCAACAAATGCAGGTTAAGACAGTCATTGTATCAGCAGCCTCTTCAGCAATAGGCCTCAACAAACACAAGGGCGAAAGCAAGGTCCTCAAATACAACACAGAGAACACCAACCCAATCATACTTGATGGAGAAGTCCTGAAAGAGGTTGAAACTTTCATGTAGCTGGCTAGCATCATCGATTAACAAGAAGGATTGATGAAGGTGTAAGGGCAAGGATTTCCGAAGAAAGGGCAACATCCCTAAAATTGAAGAATGTATGGAACTCAAAACAACTTTCAGCTAACATCAACATCAGAATCCTCAATACGAACGTCAAGACAGTCCTACTATACGGACCTGAGACTTGGAGAACTACCACAACCAACACCAAAATGTACGAGCATTTATAAATAGTTGTCTACTCAAGATACTCAACATCCGTTCGCCGGATACCATTAACAACAGCCTACTGTGTGAGAGGAAAAACCAGGTTCCGGATGAAGAGGAAATTAGTAAAAGACGTTGGAAATGAATAGGACATACATTGAGGAAGTCATCAAACTGCATCACGAGGCAAGCACTAAGTTGCAATCGTGAAGGGAAACGGAAAAGAAGTCCACAGAACAGATTGTGTCGAGAATTGGAAGCAGATATCGAAAGGATGAATAACAACTGGAAAGGATTGCCCAGTACGGAGTTCGACGGAGAATACTGATGGGTGGCCTATGCTTTTTCACGAGGGGTAACAGGTGTAAGTAAGTGAAACGTGAACCCCTATGCTACTGATGTATGTTAATAACATATCAGTAAACATGATCCCCATATAAAGGATGTAATTTCAATTGCATATATCACAAACTGAATTCCTGGTGTTTTAACAATTTTGTTGGTAGGGTCGCTGGTATTTTTTACTTCAATCTCTGTGTTAATTTTACAGGCTGTATTAGCATTGTCAGCTTCATGGTGTTCTAATCGAACTGGCAGTCGTTCACTTACTGGAACGGTTATCGATTCAGGTGACGGTGTTACTCATGTGATTCCTGTAGTCGACGGTTATGTCATTGGATCTTGTATTAAACATATACCAATAGCTGGACGTGACATTACTTCTTTCATTCAACACCTGCTTAGAGAACGTGAAAATAACATCCCACCAGAACTGAGCATGGAGGTCGCTAAACAAATTAAAGAACGGTTAGTTTCAAATGTTTTTCGACAGCCATCTACCTAATGTCATTCAATAGCATAAGATTGCAGCACTAAATAATCTCTACAACTTGCTGTACTAAAATATTGTCAAATACTTGTTATTGACTAACTTTTAGAGTTAATTCCCAGAGTTATAGTGATAAGCTACATCTAGCAGGGTTCAACTATGTTGGGCATGAGAAGAGGTGCTCAACAAAAACGATGAAAAGTGATCGCGCAATATCACTGTTGATTAAAACAAGGCCTTTGCATAACTGGACACCGTCTCAGTGTTTTAGAGGTTAAGTGTTTGCGCGTGATATCGAATGTCCTGGTTTCGACTCCCGGATGCTGGGCTGTAAATGAGCACCACTGAGGAGTTCTATACCAGGACAAAGTAGCTGTCCAATGCTTTTAGGTTTTCAATGGGTCTCTAACTTAGATCGGTTTGGGATCTTAATAAAATTAAACAACCCCATGCTGAATATTCTTTTTACTTTGTTTTAATCATCGGTGATGTTAGATTTCCAATTCATTTATTTGTTTAATACGCATAAAATCTGCTACAACTGGGCACTGATAATGTATGTCATGGAAATGAAGATAAGAAATTGTCGGTTATCATATTTATGGATGGGATGAAATACTTCTCACTTGTCTAGACAGAGGATAGTTTTCGTAGGGAGTCACTCTTAAACTTTTAAACTTGTCAGTTATTCAGCTACAACGTAGCACCACGCACATATATGCATCGGTCCAAGTTGCCATACCTCATTAGCACAACAATATGAACACCGGATTCATAGGAGCGGTTAAGTCAATGGTGGTAATATATAAAAGAAAAATTGCATATAAGGACATAATACAGGAAGAAAGAATCAGTTGGTAGAAAGAAAGAAAGATATGAAGTGATTTTAATCTCTTAGTTTAAGGGAAGACAAAGAGTGTATACACCGACGCCATCGTGATCGATTCTGAGTAATGTCATACAGAGTCTCCAACCATTGGTTACGATAGTCACACGGACCCCAACCAAGTAGTCTGCATCTACCAACATGCCTCAGACCAGAAGTTAGTGACTTCAAGCACTTCAAGCCACGTTTCGTTTTGGCCGCACCTAACTTTCTTCCAACCATCCCAACACTAGACAGCATTGCGTGTCGTGATAATCAGTGTTCAGACATACGTAACACGTAGTCCAACCATCTCAGTCGATGAAGATTCACAACCTCATCAACTGATTTACCATCATCATTCTCTAATACCCTCCGTCTAATCTCACTATTACTTACCCGGTGATCCCAGCAGATGCTAGCAATGTTTCTAAGGCATATGTGGTCAAATACTAGTAGCTTACCAGTATCTTCTACTTTTAATGGCCACGTTTGGAAGCCGCAGTTTACTCATCCCTTAACTGATAGATGGATATCTCACATCTTTTAAACTTAAGATTTAATCCATAAAGCAACTTTAAAAGACTTAGTCAATAATAACCATTGACCAAATTAGTTTCATATACTATTCATCTCCTTCAACTCCTGAATTTCATGTATATCATCTGCTTTGAAATCAGACTTTTTCAATCGTTCTACTTGAAACTTTCGTATCTACCAATTTGATCTAATGATTGAACGTTCAATTTTTTACTGATTTAATTAAGTAGTATCATTAATACTAAGTCAAAATTAAGTAATATATATATATATATATATATATATATATATATATATATATATATATATATATATATATATATATCATAGATTGAAATCATGAGTCAACTGAAGCTAAACCACCATGAAAAACTCCTCGGCAGTGCGCACCCACGATCCCGCACCCCGCGAGATTCAAACCCAGGACCTATCAGTCTCGCGCCAGGCGCTTAACTAACTAGACCACTGAGTCGGCATCCAACGGTGTTAATGTCTAACATCAACCAGTGCTTCCAGGTTTTCCATGGTGGTCTAGCTTCAATTGACTCATTATTTCAATCTGTGAAATTTCTAAAATCTCCACATACCCCTTCTGATACATATATATATATATATATATATATATATCAATATCCTTCTTATTTCTCCATATTTTTCTTTTAGTTATTCATATGTTTGTCCTGATTTACCTAAAGAATTTGCTAAATATGATAGTGAACCAGATAAATGGATTAAACCACATATTGTATCTAAATCAGCTAAATATCCATCATTTTCTGTTGATGTCGGTTATGAACGTTTCTTAGGTCCAGAAATATTTTTTCAACCTGAAGTATGTTCAATTCTTTGTGATAACTTATTCTTCTTTTTTAAGTTATTTTATTATATGAAAAGCTTTAATGGTAATGATGACCTCTTTTATAATCAATTTCAAATAGAATGGTATTATTATTACAAGACATACATATGATTTAGATGATTAGTTTTTTTAGATCATTAATGATTTATTGTTTTTCATTGATGTTATAAGTTATGACTTGAATACCTTGCTTAATGTATAACGTAATGATACCGCCAATTAAGGAGCAGTGAATTATCGATCGGATCAATGACGCCTAAAACTCGTACGAGTAGTCTATAGTACTACTTATCGGTTCTACTTCCTGCCTAACACAGCCTGTTAAGTTTAGAACACCAATCTTAGCCTCTGCACGATATGAATCATTTATTTCAAACATACTCGGTTTATATACCAACCAGACAGATCACACTGTACCATAAAATAGGAAACAATATTTGTACAAGATTTGGCCAAAAGTGGCTGTGAATGTGGGGAACTGAAATGAATAGATTGGGCATAATTCAAGAGTGGTAAATCGTATAATAATAGTTGGTAGGTCAAAATAAAGCTCATAATAAGAGGGACATGAATATGAACAGTTTAGTTATTTAGCAATTCTACGGTAAAAATATACGTATAGTACTGGTCCATAAATGGATCTGACCATGCCCTAATACGGGCATGCATCTGCTTGCGCCTCACTGGACTCAAAAAAGCCACACTAAAAAGACCCATAAGAACTGAGTTGAGTAACAAGAAAATCAAAAGTAGGTTCCACAAAGAACTGAGGTCACACTTAGGTAGTTCTGAAAACGAGGCTGACCCAGATATTGCTTGGAAAGATATATAAACAGCTGTGGAAACAGTAGTGACATCTATTAGCGATTTAAACCATATGGTTACAAAGAACCAATGGATTTCTTCAAGGTCTATTGCACTGATGGATTCTCGTAAACTCATCCCATCAGGTTCTGAACACGATGAAGAGCGTAAACAAATCAGATCTAGGTTAAGCAAAAGTCTAAGGAACGACCGTGAGCAGTGGTGGGCACGAAAGCAAAAGAGATGGAAAAGGCGGCGACTATAGGGAACACAAGTCATCTCTACAGACTAATAGAAGAAACTGGAATTAATAAGTCACGTGTAAGTCAGACCAAAACGTGACATCAGTGTTTGAAGACACTAACTTCTAGTCTGAGCCATGTTGGTAGATGCAGACTACTTGGTTGGGGTCCACATGACTATCGTAACCAATGGTTGGAGACTCTGTATGACATTACTCAGAATCGATCACGATGGCGTCGGTGTATGCACTCTTTGTCTTCCCTTAAACTAAGAGATTAAAATCGCTTCATATCTTTCTTTCTACCAACTGATTCTTTCTTCCTGTATTATGTCCTTATATGCAATTTTTCTTTTATATATTACCACCACTGACTTAACCGCTCCTATGAATCCGGTGTTCATATTGTTGTGCTAATGAGGCATGGCAACTTGGACCGATGGATATATGTGCCTGGTCCTACGTTGTAGCTGACTGACTGATGAATAGATCCCAAAGTTACCAGTCATTATGCTTATCGGGACCAAACAACTGAATACCTAATATTATACTGAACTAATACTCAATTGAAGATAAACAATTTCTTTCTTTTTTTCAATATTAAATTACACAATATTTTTGTGATAATCCATATATTAAATACTTCATTTGCAAATGTTCCTTTATTATTATTACGATTACTCTCTGTTTACCTTTCCATTCTCTTCAATTCGATCCTCTCAAACTTCTGCTACTAGGTATTTCACTTCTAATTGGTGTGAAATACTACTTATGTCGACAGACAGATAGTAATTCACTGATGACAATGGTGGATGTGTCGCTCAATTTCGTGGGTTGGTTGAAGTTAGGCATCAACATCCGTTGGATGGTCTAGTAGTTAGGCGCTCGCGCGCGAGACTGATAGGCCCCGCGTTCGGATCCTGCGAGGTGGGCTCATGGATGCGCGCTGCTGAGGAGTCCCACAATATGACGAAACGGCCGTCCAGTGCTTCCAGGTTTTCCATGTTGGTCTAGCTTCAATTGACTCATGATCTCAACCATTTTAATTACTAAAATTTCCACCAAACGCCTTCTGATATTTATTATTTATTTTATTTTCTAGTTTGTCAATCCAGACTTTACAACTTCATTAAGTGATGTAGTCGATGAAGTAATTCAAAAATCACCAATTGATTCACGTCGTGGACTTTATGGTGTAAGTTGATAATAATAATAAATCTATTTTATTTGGTTAATCTGTTGTCTCGGAAGTCCTGCTCGATTTAAGTTTTTCATTGTTTAACAAGGAGTATTTTTTGCATTAAAAAACTGATCTTCCCGGTGGGATTCGAGCCTACTGTATTCAACATAATATCGTAATCATAGATGTTGCGATTATTTTTCAGTTTGGAAGCTTCTTAAATGGTTTTCTCGGTCTGTGACATTACCTGGATATTCCATATAGCTATCACAATTATTACTTTGATTGTCAGAAAGGGCATCGGCCCCGTAATTTTCTGAAGAATCTTGGCTTTCACCATGAGACGTCATAAATAAAAATCCTTCAACTCCTAGGGCAGATTCTAAATGGTTTAAACGATATTTTCTGGTTAGCACTGTCTTAGCAAATGAGGTTGCTAACCTCGTGCCCAACCCTCCCTCTTTTTCCAGGCTTGGGGTCGGCGATAACCCTAGAATGGCCCTAGGCGAGTTTGTCTTGTCATTGATTCACAAATTTAATGTTAGTTTGATTTAATGAACCTAATACCCCAGCCACATTCTAAATGTGAGGACTAACGATACTACTAACTAGTTGCCCCAATCCGAGGTACGTGGATCATAGTTCAAACTCGTGACTTACTAGCTGAAAATCGAACGCTATCAACACTACATCACTGCTTCGCCTGAAAGAATTTAATACATAGAAGAAACAAGATTAATTGATTAGTTTGTTTCTTATATTCATTGCATAATATTTCTATCGTATTAACTGAAAGGAATTCATTCTCTGTGTGTATGTGTATGTGTGTACTCATGTGTTTTGGGTTACAAAGTGATACGCGCTCACTTAATCACTTACTTGCACACTCAATCATCTTTGAGAAATAGAGAACACAGAGAACATTTGACAAATTTCTATTTTTAAAGTTAATAATTTTAATCAATATGATATAAATTCAATACTGATTAATATCAACTATGAAAGAGGTTTTGGAAACGAGATCTATGGGGTTTGAACCCTTATTTCCATTGAATTCAATTGAAACAGTGTAATAGTTGAACCAATCGGCCTACTACAAAAACAGTCAAGTATATAAACTTGTGAAAAATCTCATCTGAAGCCATTTTGGGGGTTGCTCCTAGTCCTAAGCCTGAATAAAATAAGGTTTGAGGATAGGATTAACAACCTTATCTCGTAAAATAAAGAAGCTTGCTAATCAGAAAATGTCACCAGAATACTCAGTGAATGAACTACGTCAGCGAGTGCTCGTTTACAAAATTATACTCAAGACCTGTAGATCATGTGTGGTTGTGTGGTCACGATTGCTTCATATATCACCATTAAGTTTGAGATTCAATACCTAGACCTTATTGCTTATAAAATTAAAAAGTATCTAATCCGTAATATTAATGTTTAATCTTATATTCGATGTTTAAATGACTGATTAGTTGGCTCATATCAAATTTACTATTAAGGCACGCTCGTTTGTTTTTGTTAATGAGATAGGCATCATCACACATGCTGAATTCAGTCGATATCCATTTTATGCACACATAAATATAGAGAGCGTAGTACTTAAAACTGTTGGGGAATTTCAGAGCACTCGGAAAGTCCTTAGGGTGCCAGAGAACTCTGGGAAACTTTTTATGCAATCAGCGTCGAGTAGAAGCCTCTCACAAACATCTAGAAAATAGAGAGTCATGTTTCTGATTGGATATTTACATATCATGCTATTATATTTAGTAGGGTTCCGAAAAACCCCATAAGTCTAAGGTCGTCTGTAATACCATAAATACCCTCGTTTTTTCTGTACATAAACTAACCTTTGAGTAAAGCGTTCTTTTCACACTTCATGCCTTTTCCTTGTGTTCATTCTGGTGTGTAAACTTAGCCTGGACTTACTAGTAGCGTCTAAGGAATCAAATCAAGCGCTCAAATGAAAGACTTATCAAAAACGTTCAACTACCAATATCTAAGTCATAAGTTGAAAAAATTCACCCATCCTCTGTGGTTTCAGAAGTTGAATAGTGTGCCCTTAAATCGAATACATAAACGTGTCTATAATAAATAAATTGTATTTAATGATTTAAGTATGAAAGGTATATTTAATTCAAACAACTGTCATCATCTGTTTGTTGTTTGTCTCCAATGTTCTTCCTTCATGGCTTATTGCAATAATTAGTCAATTATAATCAACGAAAAGCCTTGTACAAACAAGCATCACATCATATCAGCTTGACTAGGTGAAATTAACGTAGTTAACAGCAAATGAGTGGAATTTATCTTAGTACCGATAATGATGAGAAAAACTTAACATTAAGAATGTGATTTGAAAAGATGAAATGGAAACAATGTGTATGAAAAGACTGCCCCGACGTGCGATGTCTTATGGTTTTGGAGTAGGTTGGAAAACAGCTATTGGTTGCCAGACCAAAACATGGCGCAAATCCATGAAGTCACTGACAATTGGACTGAGCCATGTTGGTGGGTGAAGACTACCTGGTTGGGATCCGCGAGCCGATAGCAACCGATGGTTAGAGACTTTGAATGACATGGCTCAAATCGTTTGCACATAAACATTGGTACAACGAGGCACCAACTATATATGCGCCGCACAAATCATTCGATTTATGTGAGGGCTAAGATACTGCTCGGGTGCCCAAACCGAAGCAAGCGGATTTCTTAAAGGGTCGCACCCTGAGACTTCGACCTAAAGGTCTGATCTACAAGGCAGTGAAGCAAAGTCTGTAGATACGGTATCATCATAGCCGGTGACCAACAGTAGGTTCATACCCCATTTGTTTCCTTAGAATCCTGGATACCATCTACACCATTGGTTTATAATCAGGGTTTTCCAACTCTCCTAGGTGGATTCTCCGTATCCACTAATTAGGTTAAGGCGCCGGACACTCGCTTTTCATCTTCTCAATTTCGTAAACAACACCCGTGGTTCGAGAAGGCAGTGAGTAGGACTTCACTGACAATGATTATATACACGTGGCCATTTGAAAGCATTTCGAGAGGGAGAGCTGACTCTCGGCATTCGGAGGCATCTCTTTCACACACCCCATTTCACCTACCACTGATCAAATTTAGCCGCTAGCAAACATTTCCCATAGAAATATACTCTAAGTTTTTTTTGTTTTTTTTATTCCATGTCAGAACATTGTTTTATCAGGAGGCAGTTCAATGTTCAAACATCTTGATCGTCGTTTACAACGAGATATTAAACGAAATGTTGATAATCGTTTAAAATTAACAGAAGAACTTACTGGTGGACGAGTTAAGGTAATCGGGTATTCATATTTATTTCAGTGTTTCATTGCTATACTTAACGGACTATTTTCTATGTTTAGCACTTCCATCATTTAGAATCTCAATGATGTATACTTTTCATATCTGCTTCTATTTCCCGACGTATTGTGTTCTTTGGCCTTCCTCTTTTATGCTTCCCTTCAGGATTCCAATTTGGGGCTTGCCTCGGGATGCAGTTTGACGATTCGCGTAATGTATGTCCTATCCACTTCCAACTTCTTTTCTTAATTTCCTTTTCAGTTGGAACCTGGTTTGTCCTCTTCCACAGTAGTCTGTTGCTGATGGTATCCGGCGAATGGATGTTGAGTATCTTGCGTAGACAACTATTTGTAAATACTTGTAGCTTGTCTCGTGATATAGTTTGGTGATTTCCGTAATGTATGGCGTATCCATTCCCATCGTCTTTTCCTAATTTTCTCTTTATCTCGAAGCTAATTTGTTCTCTCCCGCAGAAGGCTGTTGCTGATGGTATCCGGCCAATGAATGTTGAGTATCTTGCGTAGACAACCATTTATAAATACTTGTACCTTCTTGATGGTGGTTGTTGTAGTTCTCCAAGTTTCAGCTCCATACAGTCGAACTGTCTTGACGTTCGTATTGAAGATTCTCACTTTGATATTGGTTGAAAGGAAACTCATAGCATTAAATCAATAATCTATTCATGTTTGAAACTATTTTCCTTAGAAACCAATTTCGATTAATCTCAATGTGCGTATTTCTGTATTATTCATTCTAAAATATCTAGTTTGACTGATAGAAATTGATCTTCAAGAAAAGTATAAGATTAACTATTACTCAATGATTAACCAGTTTAAATATTTCGTCAGTCATAGCTTAAATAAATCAATATTAACATCATAAACTATGCAACTCGTTCAAATTCAACTGAAACTACCAGTTCCTTCAAGATTGTTACTATGCCTTGTTGACAGGTGTCAACTAGCACAAAATTTAGTTTGAACACAAGGTTTACTGTCAGCTATCTCTAACCATCTGTTATCAATTTAGATAAGTGTTTAATTCTATTGAGGGTTTTATGTTATCATAATGGAAAGCTTAATTATCAACGTTTTAATTGTCATTCTAAACAACATCATTTGTAACCACTTCAGGCATAAAATTATTCCACATGTTTCCTATAAATTCGTTTTGACATCATCGCGGTGAGACTATAATTTATGGACGACCTTTAAGCGACGCCAGACTGACATTGGGAATGTCCACTTAATGAGGGTTATAAATTGGTGTGATGAATTAGGATTATGATTTACAATTGATGATTAAGGTTAGAAATTAGATTTAAGGTTTTCATCAGGAACTGGCATCAGTTTTAATGCGAAAACTCGATATATCCGAATGAACGAGTGAATTTCGTGCCAAAATCCAAGACCTGTTATCTTATACCTGATTGATTCGTCCATAAATTATAATCTCGCCCATCATCGCTTCTAATTGGTTGTTTGCCTAGGTTTTCTTGAACACCTTTTTTAGATAATTGTGATGGGTTTATTGATTGACTAGATTCCTGACCGCTTACATGAAGTTCAGATTAATAACCCTAACCTATAAAGTCAATCCTATTGGAGAATCTATAATACCATGATGTAGTAGACTGTATTCTCGGAAAACGAACTGAAGTTTAAACTGTGAACAATTGAATTCCAACTTATTTGTTCAATGTTATTATGCTACTTGTAAAATAGTCAGTCAGTAACAACGTAGAACTTCGTACGTACGTACGTACATCAGTTCGAGTTGCCACACCACATTAGCATAGAGTTTCAGTTGTCGATTCAAATCCCGTAATGGTAGAGGTAGTAAGAGTATAAGCAGTAATCGGAAACATTAGAATTCGAAGACGTTATTTAAAGAGTATAATTCAGTGAAATAGATTTGGAAAGTAAAAAAGAGACAAGAAGGATTCAGGAGATTATAATTTGGGAGAACACAAGAGTGTATGCACCTGCGCACACCATTACAAACGATTTTGAGCCATGTCATTTATGATCTATAACCACCAGTTGTTATTGTCTCGCGGTCCCCAACCAGGTAGTCTAAACCTACCAACATGACTCACATGTCCACTTGTCAGTGACTTCATGTAAATATGAATATTATAAACTGAATCCTTGATGATGTGACATCGATATTGTATAGAATTTCAAGGAATTGTAGGCTACTCAACAGTCAATATCCATTTCAATATTGTATGTTTTCATTATGTTAATCCAGGGAAGAAGTATATTTTTTGATATAGTTCAAATTAGTTCTTATTTATATTTATCATATGAGGATACATTAATTGACAATATTATATTGCTTATTCACTATTTGTTCATCATTATCTAGCCGAAATCTATTGATGTTAAAGTAGTTTCACATCCTATGCAACGTTATGCTGTTTGGTTTGGTGGATCAGTACTTGCTAATGAGGTATGTAGATTGTCGATTTTTAAATGTTGTGTTTAATTTCTTCCTTTTTTCTTCCTTCCAATATTTGAAATTGTTTGATTGATATGCACGTAATAAGCTGTGAACACTTCATAGTGTTTGGAATATTCAATGCTGCATTTGAAAACAATATGTTTGAAGAATTTAATACACAAATAGGTCAGTGATCAATCAGTTAATATCTATTAGTCATGTAAAGGATCTAGTTGTAGCTCAAATAGGTTGGTAGTGTCAACTGATTTGACTGTAACTTTGTGTGACATGGACTCGAATTCCTTGTGGACATCAATTCAATCAAGATTCCGAATACCGCTTGTTGATGGTGAATGGTCTAACTAGCATGAGACCGATCGACTTCAACTATCGTCTACTCTAAATATAGTATAATTGGTGATTAGATAGTAATTAGTCTTCCATTGTATTTCGTGTTGAGTATATCAAAGTTTAAGACAATTAGTCCCTGTGATAAGTTTAAATAATACAATAAGACGACAAAGTCCAACAATAAATTAATTTCAATGGTTAAGATCATGAGTCAGTTGAAGGCTAGACCACCATGGAAAATCTGGAAGCATTGGACGGCCGTTTTGTCCTAGTATGGGACTCAGTAGTGCGCACGCACGATTCCTCACCCCGCGAGATTCGAACCCTGGACCTATCAGTCTTGCGCAAGCGCTTGACCAACTAGACCACTAAGCCGGCATTCAATGGTGTTAATGTCTAACATCAACTAATCCACGAAATTGAGCGACACATCCACCATTGTCATCAGTGAGTTACTATCTCACAACAGACCCGGTTGAACTCCACTGGTCACTACTTCTCACTTGAACTCTAGGATATACCTTGTGAAGCCGGTCACTAGCGAGCATATCTTAATTAATATCAGATGGGTTTTGTGGATATTATAAATTAATTCTTTTATTATCCCTAGTTTATACTTAATTAGACAGTGACTATGAAATCTAAGGTATTGCCCTGTGGATGTAGTCTTCCTATGTACCGAACGATTTAATATCCAGTGTCATATGATCTACATTGTTTTCTTATTATCTATGTTCCCCCCCCTATCCATCAATTTGTTCAGCTTGACTTTTCAATTTTCGTATATGTGTGATCAGATTTGTCGTACTCAAATTATATCAGTTTACCAATTGATTTGCTGATTGAAGTTACTAAGTTAAATAAATTAACATTACATTGTATTATTTCTGACTTCAGTTGGTTGGAGTCAATCGAAAAGAGTAATTATCTGATGTTATTTTTCATTCGCTTAATAATTAAATGATTAATATCAGAAGGGGTTTTGTGGATAACATAGTCCTTTTAATAGTTGAGATCATGAGTCCATTGAAGCAAGACCACCATGGAAAATCTGGAAGCACTGGATTGCCGTTTCATCCTGTCATAGGACTCCTCAGCAGTACACATCCAAGATCCCGCCTCGCATGGAGTCCCACAATAGGACGAAACGGCTGTCCAATGCTTCCAGAATTTCGATGTTGGTCTAGCTCCAATTGACTAATGATCTCGACTATTACAATTAATTGATTCTCACACAGTTGTCTGGTCATGAGTTACTATCTTCATTTGAACTGTTTTCTTTTTCCAATCAGAGTGAATTTTATAATGTATGCCATACTAAAGCTCAATATGAAGAAATTGGTCCAGCAATATGCCGTCATAATCCTGTATTTGGTACAATGACTTAATCATTGTAACCAATTGCATTGGATTCTATTCTATTTTTTACATGATTTTGTTTTGTTGCTATGTTCGTTTTTTTTTTAATTTTATGAATAATTTGATGCGTGCATGCGTTCGTGTGTGCCTACATTAAACTGTTGACTTCATTCATTGCCCTCAGTTATTCTACTGTTTATCTTGTCTTTCTGTTCAAGTTCATTTTTTATGAACTAACAATTTCGTAACCGAATTTGATCTTTACATTTTTATTTGTATTAAAATGATGAGTTAACTGCTTCTAAATTGTAGAATTTCTTCTTGTGATCGATGAGTTTCATAGACTTTAGTGTATTATTCTGGATAAAAAATCGAAAGCTAGACGAAGTTGATTAAAGTATCATTTGATAAATCTCTAGATTCATTGACAGTTTTAAGTTGTTCTTGTAGTTAAAAATGGGTTTTTTCCTCTACAAGATTGAACCTACTGAAGCTTTATTTTATTAGTGTCGGATATGGTTTTTAATATTTGGAATTGGGTGAAGTCTCAGTTGGTGGATACAGAAGACTGGGTTGGCTGTAGTATATTTTATCTCACTGTATTGTACTGTCGTCCAGTGACTGGGTAATGCGTGCTGACGAGCAGTACTTTTCTTCGGATGAGATATGCGCCTCTCTTGGGACGGCTTGAGTAGGGGAGTTACATTTCCTGAAGTCTTATTCTGCTAACCATGGCTGGGTCAAAATGCGATGAGACTAAACATTCAAAGGGGTTTGGTGCAGTTGTCAACTTCGTCCGTTCTCACCTGATTTTGTTACTAATATACCACATTAAGTCTCAGCACATTTCGAACAGTTGCTTGGAAATGATTCTACTCGCTGACCTGTCGCGTGCCTAGTGTGTAGATGAACTAACATCTTATTGTGATGGTGCAACCTCCACTCTAAACAACGCCTCTATTTATCGTCCCTTAGTGTGCGAGATACTTCTCTTTAGCTGATGATTCGTAAAGTAAGTGGCTGATAAATGAAATAAATAACCTCCAAGAGTGGATGGATGAACATTTAGCTTGCTGACGATTTAGTGTGCATTCACTGTTACTGATCTCTACCCCGGTCTCGTCACGTGTGGAATGCCTGTCAATTTGCTGATTGTGTCACATAAGCGTTATAATGTGCTTCAGACTCTGTCTAGCGTCTCGACTCAATAATTGGGCTATTATATTATTTTGTCACTGTGAGGTTGCTGAATGTCTACTGAGATCATGGACAGATCGATGTTGAACCAACATGGAAAGCACTAGACGGTCACTTTGTACAAGAGTGGGGCACCTCATATTTATAAGAGGCCAAAAGGTTGTATTCTTCATGTCATGGCCTTCAATTCGTTGAAAATACAGTTTTCTTCAGTTCTCTTTCGAAGGACGGGTGGTTTACTAGTTTATTGCGATCTCTGTATACAATCATCGTGGACTGAATAGGGTATGAAACCACGTCTTTCTGTTGTTTAGTTCTACTTGTTGAGTCTTGAGGGTTGACTCTGCAAATATGCAATTTATGTTAATCTGAAAACATTTGCGATGGAAGTGAGTAGTGGTTGTGTGTGTCTACTACTTGGAGAAACATCCTTCGAGTGTGTGCAAGCGAATCATATTTTCAGAGCTTGTGATTATACATAATGCTTGTCGTCGTCGTGATATTTGTCTGGTTTTAAAAGGTAGATTTCGTACAGGACTGACATCTGTTTGTCCGTCAAGAAACCCAATTGTAATCTGAGAGTAAGGTGTTGGCAAAAAAGTAATTTCTGAGATTTTTTCGAGACCCACTCGATCGGATATCAGTCTGACAGAGCAGTTGCATCGATATAGTTCGAATATTGACCAGTTGGTCTAAATCATATTGGTCTCAAGGTAACATCAGGGCATATCATTTACTGGCTGTTGGACGCTAATGCAGCTTCTTACGTTCGCTCACATGATAAGCAGGTAGAACCCAACACAGCAAGAGAATATTTTCTAGTTGCACTGTTTCTTTTCACGAGTCAAGTCATTCGATAAATAAACTGAAATCCTGAACATATCCACAGAATCGAGAAATAACGCTACCGAGATAAACACCTTATAGACAGAAGAGAACCATGTGGCTGATCCATGATTAATTAACAAGAACACTATGAATGTAAAATGTAAAACAATAATTTATGCACCATACAGATGATTACGAGTAAGGAAATACTACCACAAAGCAACCTGAGTATTTACCACTTATGAGACATGGTTGTAATTGTTATATTTCGATGTTAGATTCCTAATATACCATGTATAACTCGAACTCTAGAACCCTCCAATTTCGCAAATAAGAAGACTAGAGTGAGTTCTTTTTGGGCAAGGGTCAAAATACACGGGAAATCATGGATATTTGTAAATATTAGCATTTTCTATACCAACATCACAATTTAACCAATCCACGAAGAAGCATATTGTGCTACTCGACAATAGTATCATGCCACGTTAATGTTCTAGGAAGCCCCATTGCGATCAGAATGCAAGGAACTCTTCAGCCCCTCTAGGGTCTTTGTCGTAGTTCTTAAAGCCGTCTCAACAGTAATTTTATTCTGATCTCTTCTAAAACTGAGATGATTTTTCACAACTGCATTATTCTTAGTGTAACTGGCATTCCCATTTTTAATTACTATCAAGCACTTACAGTTTATCGGCTTATTGTTTATGACTATACGCTTCTAATGCGAAGTATATTTTTTGGTATCCGTTTGCACCAATATTCAGGGGTTTAAATAAATAAATAGCAACGTCATAGATAAACCTGACACACCACTCGTCAAAGTATGATAACGCATAATGAGTGAAACTTGTCAACCCCATTAGTTTAAATCGGCGCAACCGAAAGTGTCTAACTCAAATCGTAGTACACTCGACAAGGCTTGTTCCTGTATGAGATGCAGAAAATCCGATTTGGCTAGACGTAAAAATATCTTTTTGGTTTGTTCGTAAATACTGGCACTCGCTTCGACGTCGTCATTTAGATTATATCAGGAGGGGTTTTACTGAAATTTTTAGAAATTTCAATAGTTCAAATCATGAGTCAACTGAAGCTAGAGACGTTTCGTCATAGTATGGGACTTCTCAGCAGTGCGCATCCACGATCATGCTCTCCGCGAGATTCGAACCCAGGACGCATCAGTCTCGCGCACGAGCGCTTACCCATTAGACCTGTGGAGTTCAACCAGGTCTGTTGTGACATATTAACTCACTGAAGACAAGGGTGTATGATGGCGCAACCTTATGGATTGTTTGAAGTTAGACATTAACACCGTCGGATGCCGGCTCAGTGGTCTAGCGTTTAAGTGCTCGCACGCAAAACCAGAAGGTCCTGGGTTCGAATCTCTCACAAGGGTGAGCTCTTGAATGAGCACCGCTGAGCATTCCCACAATGGAATGAGACGTTGGTCCAGTGCCTCCAGGTTTTCCTTGGTCATCTAGCTTCAATTGACTCATGATCTTGATTTTATCTCTCAACATTTGTGGGGCATTTTTTACGGTGATCAGATGCAGTAATCATCGAACATGTTTTCTCTGGGTAGTAGATGTCAAACTCTCGTTGTCCTGTATATGTTTCCATAGCATAGAAATTCGAATCTTGTCTACTATCCCATTTTAACGGAGTTCTTATGATGAACCAGGTCTCAAATGACTAGCTGCCACCATAAGAAAATGATACAGTAGAACGGTTCTATCGGTAGTTGAAGGCCTCCTTTACATCCTCAAATGTGTCGATATTTACAAACCAACCTCTACTTATCTTAATGAAACTCCGCAGCCGAGTGAATGTTGATGATGTATGCACTATAGTAGAACTTTTAGAGTTAAAATATCCCCAGAATAAATAGCTCTGTAAGTTTTCGGAACTGGATGCTGATTACATTAGTTTTAACAGACTCGCGTAGCTGAAGGCGCTCGGTCATGCATCAGCACCAGACCACAAATCGGAAGGCCGTGCTCAAAAACCCTGCAATAGCTAACGAGATTAGATCAGACGATTCTCGATATATCAATAGCCTATCAAATCAATCTTCGAACGTCCTCGCTTCTGCCCTTTTGATTTTACTCGGTAGGACGATTCATATTATGCGTCACTGGTTAAAGCGTTGTCACACTCCGAATACCCGTGGCATCTTCAAACGTATTAGTGATAAGGTGGTACGGAAGGAACTCGAAGTATTTAGCTTACCAATAACCGTTTATTAACACAGAGTTTTGTATATATTCGTTCTACTCAAGCTTTTGAAGTTATTTGCTTGTAACTTTCAATTATCAGCATCGGTTTTACTTTGTTTTCTTATGACATTTTGTAATTTTCACTCTGAATACCCGAAAATTGAGAGCTTGTTTTTAAATTCGCCATAATTATTTCTAAGGCAATATTTCTGTGTTGAACAATTGAGACTCGGTTATTGATTTGAAATTCAGTTTCTTTGTTATCTGGGCCATAAACTACGAGTGTATCAATCGACCAGGCTTCAAGTACGGACCAAAGTGAATTCGATCTTAAAATAAAGTCCTTCGACATCCAATTGAACTTGGAGCTTACGTATATTTATTACTAGGTTCAGCTATAATACTTACTGTGAGCTATGTGCTCAACTAAGGATGGCCCTTCCGGACTTCAACAAATCGACATTTCGCTCTAAATAGACATTGTGTATAGTACACACGTCTGAATATTTTGATTCACTACGCTAGCTGCTCATCGTGGTGTATGAAAGAATCTCAAGAGTTATTTTCCATGACTTAAGGTATCGTACCATTGAGAAAGACAAGAATAAGGATTGCTCTAATATTGAGTGGTTGAAAACTACGGACTGATCTATTGACCTCCCGACCAAAACACTCAACTTAAAGTGACCATGGAAATCACAGGGCGACACTAAGCAAAACTCAAGCACGAGGATTTCAGACGTCGCGCAAAATTAAGAACTATCCCCCTCCAAATCTTTTGTTTTCATTCCTCGAGCGTCCCGATCCTTTTATTACAATCTGGATTTTTATGTTCTGTAACACGAAACGCTGACTTATTATGTCTTCATTTGTACCATATACTTTTTCAGGAAAATAACAACACAATGTGTGAATAAAATATGCATTTATTAACGCTGATATTAAGTTTCCGTCTGAATAAGAAACTACTACCATCTGTTCTACTGTTCATACCCTACCTTCCTTTTACTTTTACTTTGGTCTTGCAACATAAATGTCTTAGCTTGGCACATACCGTAATTTCTTATGTATGACACAGTGCTGTCTCGTAATTCATGAGTATATGCTATCCCACAATTTTTGAATTGCTCAGATAATTTTGAAGATTGTCAGTCGTATAAGTCTATGATCACATATGATTTTCACCGAATCATCTGGAAAATGATCATCCAAATTAGTCAACAAATCAGTTAAACAACGTAATAAAATAGCATCATATCAATTTATGAAGTTCGAGTTTATGATATGTTATGTCTAAAAGAGGTAAACGTTCGAAACGAGAAAATGTTGCACATTGTTTTATTGATGTCATTTAATCACATTTCTTTTATGTTATCAGACAACTCTGTCGTCATAGTGAGCTTCTAGTGAACATTTGATTGTCAACATACGGGAGTTCAAATGTCTGACGACGAAGCTGAAGAAATCGAAGAGGAGGAGGGAGTGTATTTAGGAGTAAGTTCACTATTTTTGAGGCGTAAACAAATATTAGGAATATGAAGGAGGGCGAAATGAGCGTGATGAACGACATGGTTATGGTAAAGCGATACTTCCGAATGGAGATACATATGAAGGAATGTATGAAAACGGGAAAAGAAATGGATCCGGAGTGTATAGGTATTTTTTATTTCAAATATAAGGTTCAAAGATTCAAAAATGGTGCACGTTATGATGGGACGTACGAGGATAACAAAAGACAAGGCCAAGGAACATTCTATTACCCCGATGGTTCGACTTACGAAGGTTTGTAGCAGCTAGAAATGCCTTAGTTTCTATCTAGGAAACTGGAGCGAAGGCTTGCGATATGGCCAAGGGAAGTATACATATATTAATGGCGATACTTATGAAGGGGAATGGAGAGATCATTTGAGACATGGAAGAGGTACATACACATTCGCCTCAACTAAACTACAATATATTGGAAACTGGAAAGCTGGCAAAATGGACGGTCATGGAGAATTAGTTCATCCTCATCACCGATTTATTGGGACTTGGAAAGATGGAATGGTAATGGACATGTTGCCACATGTCAGCAATTTTCTCTCCACATATATGTTATTACCTAAGATACAAAACCTTATAGCTATTAAAAGCCTTGAAATTTTTTGTTGGAGACTATATCACTTTTTGTTTTGGTTGTAAACCGTGGATCATAATCACCCCTGACTGTTACGTACCAATACTTGTGTTATTATCACCTATTCGTAGACTAGCAGATATAAGTCGAGTTTATACTTGCATTTCTTCATCCACTCAACAAATAGATGTTTCAGAAATTCTCACTTATCATGGTTTGTCAGTAGTGAGAAAGTATAAATCGGACGACTTAAATAAGAACACTATCCAATATGTTATATCTGTCACTGTTGTGTCCACTGAATGCTCATCTGCTTTGTGGTTGGGACTAAGCACCAAATCCGATGATGCTTAGTGAAGACCCGAAACCGGTGGCGAAAATTCATTTGAATCAAAAGCGAAATCAAATTATATATTAATATATCATTTTTATAGTTTTTTTAAAATCACATCAACACTCATATCTGGATGAATTTAACTAGGTAGTATTCAACACCAGTTGATCAGCAACTTGCTGCCTGAATATATTCACAACTATGAGCCCATAACTGACAGTTATAACCAATAAACTAAGCTATAAAATTCCCCCTCACATTTGATTACATATCATAGACGATTGAAAGAAAACAATTTCATATGTTACTCTCAATCTAATCGATTAAGTCACTTCTTCTATACCAGAAATCTGACGAAATTTCTAAACAAGAATGTGGTTGCTTATATATGACCACAAATACTTTATAGCAAATTAGTTTTGTTTTAGTGAGTGACACAGTGCAAATTATATATCAGTGTTTTAGTCATCTTTATTTATTGATGTCGTACACCAACAGAAGCACTGGACTTAATAGAAAAACCTAATAACTTTAAAGTGTTTAACGATTACTTGGCTGATTAAAAGAGGAGAAGGATAGTAACCCTGAAACCTTTGAAGGATGTCCATCCAACATACTCTTTACTGGAAAAAAACATTACGTTGAAATTTAAAAGCGTTGCGTTTCATTTGTGGAAACTTTAATGACACATAGTTAGAAAATGAGATTGGAACAACTTGTGATCTGTCACTTAGCAGTATACAAAATAACAATATCTACAAATAGTTTTTGTAAATATTCTTGAATAAACAAATATTTTATTACTTCGTAATCATTAAATCTATACAAATTCCATTTATTTTGATTTAGGTTATTGGTAAGGGTCGATATATTTTTCAAAATTCAAGCTGTCAGCAAATGGGTGAATATTTAACCACCTCAGCAGTAAGTCAAATATCACTTTGACATAAAATACTATTAACATTACCAACATAGTACATTAATTGTTTTATTATAGATTTATTGAAACGTATTCCTACACAAAGCTTGAAGTGGGTAGATTGTTGATTTTTTGATTCTTAATTACTCAGTAGACAGTAATCATAAAACCCCTTAAAGAAGTTGAACTAAAGCTTCCACAAATGTTTTTATACTTATGACTGATTTTATCTGATGAAGTGTAGAATAATGTTTATTACAACTTTGTAATTATACTTTAAGAGTTAGTGGAAATATGAGACAATGAGATAGTGTCCTCATATGCAATCTTTCTTTTATATATTACTACCATTGAAGTCACTATTTTTATGAATCCGGTGTTCATCTTGTTGTGTTAATGAGGTATGTCAACTTGGGTCAATGCATACATATGCCTGGTCTTGCGTTGTAGCTGACTTACTGATTGTACAATAAGCTAGTTAGACTATAATATATTTCCAATACTCATACTGCTTAACTCACGTACATATAGGACACCAAAATACTTATAGTTTTCAAAAAACTAATGTATTACCATTCACTACGTAGATTTAGATATTATGATGTGGTTATTTAAATACATTAGTTTGAGAAAAGTACAAATCTTAATTAGAATATTGTATAACACAACCAAAAGGTTTTAATATAGAATCAGAGTGATAAATGTGTCTTTTTGTTTAGTACGAAAAACTAGATACAGAGCTTTCTACGGACTACTATGGGTTTATATTACTTTCTGTGTGCAATTTTGTAAGGTGTAATCTTTATTCAACACACTTTTCCTTCGCGTTTAGTTATATATAAATATCGGTCAATTACTTATCAAACAATAACATTCCTACAATAGATTCTTGTATACAAGTTTGTCCAAGATTACCATTAGTAATAATATATCCCTTTTCAAACACAATTTCTAGCTGAGTGATGATAAAGTGGAAGAAGAAGAAGAAAGTAAAACGATTCCTCGATGGAAGGCGAAAATAATTGAACCATTGAGTGAAGAGGCAAAACATTCTCTAATAAATCTAAAAGGAACAGGTATTTATCATTTAAAAGAGATCTTATAACAGTGTTTGTTAGGTCACATAGAATAGTAATCATATTACTACAATTAACTATAATGATATTTAACAATAGCTAATGATTAAACTGGCACATGGACATTTAATCTGTTTGGCTCCGTATAACTTTATTTGCCCCTACTGAACTAGAACAGAGTATAAAAGTTTATCATTTAAAGCAGTGGAGCGTTCTAAAAAAACTACTTAGTTGTAAATGGAAGCTCTTCAATAAATGGATCCTGATCACCAGAATAACACGAACTTTTGGTTACAAATTACACTATAAAATTAATACTGATTGCATAAGTAACACATCTAGAATAGATTAATCAATGAGTAGTGACCAATGTTATGCGGATCTAGTCTTCAGTGCTCAGAGGACCTTACTGATCAAGTTTTAGTATGGATTTAAAACCCAGAGGGCCCATCATTTCTTTCAAGATGATAGATGTGCCTTATTATTGAGCTCAAAATAACAGAAAAACTAAATCCACAGTTTCCTGTTGAATGCTACCAACCACCTAACGTTTCCATTTATAGAAAGTCTCTGTAATTAAAATTGGAAGTTTAAACCCTCGGAACACCACCGAATCAAAAGTTTATGGTCGCTTTGAGATCTTAATTCCTAGAGGATAAGTGGGAATATTTCAGAAACCATATACTAGAGCCGGATAGTTATCGAATGCTCCTTGGTCTCCCAAGGTACCATTACTTAGTTTAAATTACGACAATAAGTTCTGGAATCTGTGTAATCATCAAAATTGAAAGGTATGGAGCATTCGTAAAACTTCTGGTATTTCCAATTTTTGAAATCGAATAATTGTGCATTTGAATAATGTGAACTGATTCATTCTGCGCAACAAATTCCAAAATGGTCGTTAACTATTCAAAATAAAGAAAATGAATGTGTTATGATGCTTTCATTGTTTAAATAAAATAGCATAGTTGCTGAAATTTGTTTTGACATAGCTATAAGCCTTCATTAACTGAGTTAGACAGAGTGTGTGTAGTTTAACCGAAATTTCACATTTACACCACTAGATAGTGAGTCATTGGTTTAAAGGTTAGGTACTCGCATTCGAAGTCGAATGTTCTCAACCTGATCATGGATGTGTACTGCCGAGAAGTCCTGAATCAAGATATAACAGCTTTCCAGTGCTTTTTGGCTTTCAATGATGGCGTAGTTAAGATAAGTTCATGATTTAACCTTTAAAAATTTTATTGAATAATTTTCAATTATTTATAGATTGATATTCTTCTTAACTATTCTCTTTTTTTCATGTTAAGCTTCCGAAGGAAAACCAACACAAGAAACATCTGAAGAGGACAAAGCTAAAGTGAAGCAAACAGGTGGTGATGGTGACAATGACAATCAAACAGAACCCAATGGTGATAATGCTGATGATAATGATATCGACCGATCTGAACATGGTGAAGTCGATCAACAAGATGTGATTCGAACAGACGATTCTAAAGATGATGATGATGATGATATCACTGAAAATAAATCAGCTGTGGAAAATGAAGTACCAAAACCTCAAGGTACGGTAGAAGAAGAACAGGAAGATGAAGATGATGAAGGTGATGACGACAATACAGAAGTATAATAAGAACTACTGATGTCTTTCTCTATGATAATATACATGATGAATGATTTTGAATAAAAGGCTTCCATTATCCTTTCTTGTTTTTGTTTCTTCAGGCTATATGTATTACACAAAATTCAAAGATTATAGAACTATACAGGTTTAAAGTGATTTTTATAAAACCAGATGAACTAGCTTTAGAAAAACCATCATATTAATGAGTGTATTCATGTATACTTTAGTCATCTAATATGTTCATTTCTTAGGATATCAGTTCAACTTGTAGCTGAATGATGATGGATTAAAACTGTTTAATTACAGAAAATGTATGGTTGAATAGATTGTAGATACATTTTATTTGAACTAGATAATCTGTTTATGACGCTGTGATGTGTGCTACTGAAATCGACAGATATAAGTAGTATATAATATTGAACAAAAGTGAAATACCTAGAGGCAGAAGGTTAAAAAGATCGAAGAGAAGAGAACGAGAACAGAAAGTGGTTAGTGTGGAAACGAAGTAACACTCATGTCTGAGACGATTGAATGATATTTTGCAAGTGATGTACACTTAACTGGATGGTTCTCAGATGTTACTAAGATGTTCTGCAATATAGTGTTCGAATACATTCGATTGTTCCTACTTGTGTGTTCTCGTTCACTAAAAAGCTTCTGAAAATGTTCTGATTGCTGTAGAAATACACATGTCACTAAGTCACGTGCAAAATCATCGGCTTAATCCGCGTTGAGTGAATAACGGAAGTAAATAAGTCAAATACGAGAATGGATTACGAATACCTATATTTCTATACAATCGTTAATCCAGACAAACAAGTGAAGAAACGAAGTGAAGAGGAGAGAGTGAAGCAAAGTTACACGTAGTGGAGAAGATATGTGGGCCAATTTTTTTTAGTCAAGCGTTAATCAATAATTATAGTCACACAAAAATAAGTTAGAGATATGTGATGAATAGGATAAGAAGTGTGAACACAAATATGGTCCGATGAAAACAGTCAAGATTGATAAGTGAATAAGTGACAAGGTAAAAATGTTACTCAAGAAGAACGAATTAATTGGCTTGTTCGGAAGCCAAAATAAGCTATATGAATTTTACACAGTAACCGACACTACAATGTATATTGATTGTAGTCTTCATTGTGCTTACATTTACATCAATACATAATTTTCAAGATATCCTAATCGAATCTAGTAAATGTTACTAATATCATAAATCTACCTAAGTTAGGCATCCATAGAAAACTGTCAAGCTTACATACTTAATTACTGTTATAGATGGTGGAGGAGCATAGGCCACTCATCATCATTCTCCATCCAACTCTTTACTGGGCAAGCCTTTCAAATTAGTTCCAATTGCTATTCATCCATTTCATGTCTGCTTCCGATTCTGAGTGCAGTATGTTTTTCAGCCCTCCTCTTTTTCGTTTCCTTTCAAAGTTCCAAGTTAGTGGTTGCCTCGTGATTCAGTTTGATGATTTCCGCACTGCCTGTCCGATTTACACTTAGCGTCTTCCCTAATTTCCTTATCATCTAAAAACTGGTGTATTCTTTCACACAGTAGGCTGTTGCTGGTGGTAACCAGCCGACGGATATTGAGTATCTTGTGTGGACAATTATTTATAAATACTTGTACATTTTTGATGATGGTTGTGGTAGTTCTCGAAGTTTCTGCTGAGTACAACAGAACTGTTTTGACTATCGTAGTGGAGATTCTGACTGTGATATTGATTGACAGTTGTTTTGAGTTCCATATGTTCTTCAGTTGTGACGATGCCGTCCTTACTTTGCAAATCCTTGCCTTCACATCTCCCTCAGATTCTCCTTGTTAATTGATGATGCTAGCCAGGTACATGAAAGTTCCGACTTCTCCCAGAGATTCCCCATCAAGTATGATTGGGTTGGCGTCCTCCGCGAAGACTGGAGAGTACTGAACAGATGTTTTATCCCGGTTTGAGATTTTTCAATGGTATACATTTACGGTCCAGATGACGATAGAACTTGGGATCTCTAATTCTCGTGGTGAGAGTTTTGCATCTAAATCATCGGAATTTATGTCATAATTTAATCAATTTGCAGTATCGCGCTAACATCTTCCATTGCTTTTCAGTCGGGAATTATCTTACATCCAAAACAGTTGAGCTCGAATGTTCACATTTTATCGTGGATGCGTATTAGTATAGACAAAACAGCTGTCCAGTAATTCTTGATTTTAAGTAAATGTTCAACTTATATCAGTTTTTGTGATATCAATAACACAGGGGATTTCACTTCACTTCTATCTGAAGTTTGTGTTAATGATTTCGTTCAGAAGAACGATGAAAGCTCCAAGATCATAACATTCAGCTCAAAGAACAAAACTTCATCATAACCATTCATCTGAGCTGCAAATCTTCTCCACGGAAACACTGTAGTAGTTGTTCATGTTTTCCATTATTATTTTATCTATTCTTTGACAAGTATATTGGAAGGAATGAAAGAATAGTTGCAGTAAATGAACCAATAAAAAAAACGTGTCATTGTTAATATTAAGAACTGAATATCGATCATGAAATTTCTTCCATTGGATAAGCTAAGGAATGAGTAGCTTAGTAGATAACGAGTTATGTTTTTTTAAAAAGAAAGATAATAAGTTCGAATCCTGTAGTGAGCAAAGTTTCTGGGATGTAAACATATCCAGCTGACGGGTTTGAAAGTAACCGAAATGGGTATCCCGAATATCACGGTTAGCTAATATTCATACTTATATTTATAAAATATGTTTGGGATAATTATAGTGAATAAGAAACACAAATGAGCATAACCAAATATCTCAATCTGTGAACCATACAGTAAATACTTCATTCTGTAAAATGTCAATCCATTGTCTCACACTTCATTGTTCTTTTATTTCTATACCAATCATTCTTTGTTCACGTTCTTACTCTCTTCAATCTTCTTAAACTTCTATCGCCAGGCATTTCACTTTCAATCGGTGATATATATACTATTTATATTTATTGATATCAGTAGCATATACCTACCATAATCTTATCACATGGTTTCACATAATACTCTTACATCAATCAAATTTCTTTCAGTAAAGTATGTGGAAATAAAAGAACACAAGATAAACATATGACATAATAAGTTGGTGTAATACATGAACTTGTATATACGTGCCTAAGTACATACACTTACACACACAAACACACACACTTGTACATACCTATAATGCAGAAAATTTGTAAGCACACCCAAATATGTAAAACAAAGTTGTGGTTTTTTCTTCTTCTTTTCATTGTCAAATCATTTATGACTACTCACAAACACACACACACACAAACACACCAGAAAGGAGCTTCGTCTATTTGAGAACAACAAAATGACCCTCCTCAAATTTATTGATTGATCTGGTTTATCCATGCACAATAGTATTTATTGTATATTGATACATATCTATGTATATATATATATATACTAATCATAGTATAAGAGTAAAACAAGTAGTGTAACAATTTTCAATTGTTTCTATGGTAAGTTGAAAAAAACTTATTCGATGAAATCTATTCAATGTTATATGAAATAAGCATTATTGTAGCTTGTTGATGAATGTGTCTTGTTTGTATCTTCCCAAATGGTATTAAGGATTGTCATTGATCCGTCTCTTATTGATATATTGTGTAAACTGGTAGGCATTTTGTATCTTTGCTTATGATGTTTGTGATGAAAGATAATGTCGAGGTAATAGTAAACATCAATTGGGGACGATTCAAGTAAAACAGCACCAAGTGAATTTAAACTTCATCCTATTACACAAGCAAGTGGCTATCAAGAAGCCCCTGTAGCTAAGTGGATAATGTGATGGGATTTGAAATAAAAGTTACTGGGTTCAAGTCACAGAGTGACCATCAATTCTAACTGACGAGTCCTGAATAGGACAAAACGTGCCTCCTGGATTCCACTGCTAGTCACTGTTCATCTTTGCTTATAATTCCATTGTTCATTTGGTTAATATCCATTACTTAAAATATCAAGATTCTATACATGGGGTCTTTTCCTATTAGTTATGAGTTTGATGAGTGTTAGGATCTATTTGTTAACTAATACTATAGGTGAAATTATAATTTATGGACAACTTTTGAGCAACCCTAAAGTGATCTTGAGAATACCCACCTACTTATTAAGGTTTAAATGACGGTTATAAATTAGTATGAAAAATTAGAATTATGATTAAGGTTTGGAACTGCATTTACGGTTTTCATCATGAACTGACATTATCTATAATGTCAAAACTCTATTTAGCCAAATGAATAAGTGAATTTTGCGCCAAAATCCGAGACCTGTTATCCTAAATCTGATTGGTTCATCCATATATTATAGTCTCAACATACCATACATATATTTTGACCTATTGACCTTTATCATATCGGTTTTAGGCTATGCTCAGTCGAATAAGTACACTTTCCCTTATTCCCAGTCACATTTGGCTAAATCATGTACAAATGTTGTTTCCTATTTTATGGTACAATGTGGTCTCCTTGGTTGATGTATATAGACCCAGTATGTTTGAAATACGTGATTTATATCACGGAGGCTGAGACTGGTGTTCTGGACTCAAACAGGCAGGGCTAGGGGAGGGAAGCAGGATCGATAAGGACTTCAGATTGCTTGTAGGGATTATATACGTCATTGATCCGATCGATAAGAAAAAAAAGCCACAAGTTATAATATAAGGAGACCCAGAAACTTTTATCGAAAACAACCCAAAGGGACTCTAAACACATTGAGAAACATTTTATCCGATTAACACAAAACAGAAGATTCTCGGAAATATCTAGAAAGTAAAGAGTCATGTGTCATATCTATCCTCCTATTATATTTGAAATGGTTCCAGAATTTTCCACAAGCCCAAATTCATCTGAAATGTTATAACTGCCCTTGATTTTCTGCACATACACTAACCTTGAGTTAAAGTGTTCATTCCATATTTCGCACTTTTTGTATCACATTTGAATTGTATGGATTTAACCTGAGGGGTTACTAGAAGAGCTTAGAAAACTGAATCAAGCGTTCCGTCAGTAGATTTATCACAGTCAATCTAATAGAATCATGTGAACTAATCAACGGTTTCATTTTATCAGAAAGGGGTTTGTGGAGATTTTAGAAATTTCATTGGTTGAGATCATGAGTCAATTGAAGCTAGACCACCATGGGAAATCTGGAAGCACTGAACGGCCGTTTCGTCCTAGTATGGGACGCCCAGCGGTGCGCATCCATGATCCCGCACCCCACGAGGTTCGAACCCAGAATCTATCAGTCTCGCGCCAGGCGAGACCACTAAGCCGGCATCCAACGGTGTTAATGTGTAACTTCAATTTATTCATTGTAAAGTATCATACAATAAGTGATTTACGTTTTATAACATAATAACAGTATATCATCAACACATAACTTCAACTGTAGCTCTTCTAGAATTACTGCCGGTCCCATACCCGGGTAAAAGAAAGAGCTTGGGCATGGGGTCGGCAACCTCATCCTGTAAAAGAAACTTGCTGCTAGGAGACATACGTCAACCAGATTAAACAAATTAACTAAGTAAGTATCAATAACACATTGCAATAACTTCTATATTATGTAACACCCAAATGAAGCCAAAATGAAACAACATTTTCTTCCACTCAATGTTCATTTGAAAATAGTTAAAATTATGATACTTTTATTTAAATTCGACTGTTGAAAAGCGGGATCGTGGAGGCAAATGACCACTGAGGAATCTCACAATAGGACGAAACGGTCATCCAATACTTCCAGGTTTTCCATGGTGATCTAGCTTTAATTGGTTCATGATATCAACTAATGAAAAAGAAATTTTTTTCATTTATTTTAGATAAATGAAAACTGTACAAAAACACAATTATTCATTAGCGCCGAAAAATGATTTGTGTCAAGAAAGTTTCTTTGGGAAAAATGTAAGTTTTATAATCACTTACTTACTTACTTACTTACTTACTTACTTACTTACTTACTTACTTACTTACTTACTTACTTACTTACTTACTTACTTACTTACTTACTTACTTACTTACTTACTTACTTACTTACTTACTTACTTACTTACTTACTTACTTACTTACTTACTTACTTACTTACTTACTTACTTACTTACTTACTTACTTACTTACTTACTTACTTACTTACTTACTTACTTACTTACTTACTTACTTACTTACTTACTTACTTACTTACTTACTTACTTACTTACTTACTTACTTACTTACTTACTTACTTACTTACTTACTTACTTACTTACTTACTTACTTACTTACTTACTTACTTACTTACTTACTTACTTACTTACTTACTTACCCTTCATGGAGGACCATAGGCTACTTACCAACATTCTTCATCCAACTTTGTCCTAAGTAATCCTTTTTCAGTTATTTCTAGTTGCTAAGTAGTCCTTTCGGCATCCAACATTAGCCGGACGTTCCATATTTCTCTGGTTGTTAGAAGGAGCATCGGCCTGGTGACTTTTGAAGAATTTTGGATTTCATCATAATACATTATAATCCGTCATTCAACTCCTAGGGCAGAGTTTGAATGGTTTAATTTAATTTATTCTGTTCAGCATTATTTTAGCAAGATTGTTTTCTATGGGTTGAGATTAATGACCCCATACTCAATTCTTCATCTTTACTCGGGCTTTGGACCAACAGTAGCCTTAGTAGAGTTACAGGTGGAGTTCAATCTAATATACCAAAGCCTTATTGAGAAGTTTGATGTATATTTTTCATACATGTAATCAACTGAATATTTCTTGGTTAGAAATAATCAATAAGAGTCTAATTAGAGTATTGTTTTTTGATGACATTAGACAAGTGGTTATCATCTTAGTAACCATAGTTACTTTAAAAATGGATGAATCAACTTAGTGAACATTGATTTTCAATGTTACAATAGATGAGTAAATCATGTTATATACATTCTTTTTTATTTATATAACAGAATTCTTTGTTATTAGAATGAAGGTTTGTGGGGATTTTAGTGATTTGAATAGCTGAATTCATGAGTCAATCTAAACTAGACCACCATTAAAAACCTGAAAGCATTCGATGGTTGTTTTGTCATAGTATGGGACTCCTCATCAGTGCGCATCCACGATCAGACAATAGGTGAATGGTTGCGTATGATCATGGATTGGTTGAAGTTAGACAATTACACCGTTCGATGCCGTTTCAGTGAACTGGAGGTTAACCGTTCGGGCGCGAGACCGAAATTCCTCGGTTAAAGTCCTTTCGGCGTGGGGTCGTGAATATGCATTATCGAGTAGTCCCATACTGGGACGAAACGGTCGTCCAGTGATGTCGGGCTTTCAGCGGTGGTCTAGAGAACCATTTGTATCTAATCTAAATTCTTTTTATTGATGAGCCCCATAAAGGGACGAAATAACTGTCCAATGGTTATTTGCTCTCAACGATTATCCGGACGAATTCATTTCATAGCGTAGTAACTTCGCATGAGACTCTCATCTTAAGAATATTAATTAAATCTGAGGAGGATTATTAAAATTTATTGTGAGAGTCCGCCTGGAGCCCTACTTGAGCTGCTGTCGGTCCCGAGCTGGGATAAAGGAGGAGGGTTGAGCATGGGGTTAGCGACCCCATCCCGTAGAAAACTAACTCGCTAAAAAACGCTAACCAGAAAAAAATTATTCAAACCTTTTAAACTCTGCCCTGGGAGTCAGGTCTTCATTTAGAAGAGTTATGACGCCTCACGGTGAATGCCGAGTTCCCTTGGAAGTCACGAGTCTGATGCCTTTTCTAACAACCAGAGCAACCATTAATTTAGGTACATGGAATGCTCGTACAATGTGAGAGACCGGGAGAGTCTTCCAAATTGTTGCAGAAATGAGGAGATACAACCTGGAGGTGCTTGGAGCCAGTGAAACACATTGGACGCAAGTTGGACAACAACGACTAACTTCAAAAGAGCTTCTGTTATACTCCGGCCATGAAGAAGAAAATGCCCCACATACACAAGGAGTTGCATTAATGCTATCAAAACAAGTAAAAAATGCACTTATAAGATGGGAATCTCGTGGACCAAGGATCATCAAAGCCTCCTTCAGAACAAACAAAGAAGGCATTACAATGAACATCGTGCAATGCTATGCGCCTACCAACGACTACAATGAAGACGTTAAAGACCAATTCTATGATAGGCTGCAGTCAATCGTCGTGAAGTGCCAAACAAAGGACTTGACCATTGTGATGGAAGACCTTAATGTCAAGGTTGGAATGGACAACACCGGATATGAAGACATCATGGGACGAATTGGCCTAGGAGAAAGGAACGAAACTGGTAAGAGATTTGCGAACCTATGTGGCTTCAATAATTCAAGAAATTGTGTAAGTTAGAGTTTAATCATAACAGGAAAAAAGACAGTTATCAGTGACTGAAATGAATGAATGATATGCAATACAGTAAATTGATTTAATTGTGAACTACGTGAATCAAGTCCACTGATTTTAGTTAACCTCTCTCCGTAAAAGTCCTGAAATGCAACCGTTTTATCTCTTATGAGGTTAAAAGTGCCTACAAGTCCTTATACACAATCTTTCTTCTATATATTACTACCTTCGAAGTAACTACTTCTTTGAATTTGGTGATCATCTTGTTGTGCTAATGAGGTGTGAAAACTTGGATCGATATATATATGTGATTGGTCCTACGTTGTAGCTGACTGATTGACTGACTGTTTCCTGAGTTCACATATTTGATCGGCAAAACTCGTTTGATGATCCAAGTTGTCTTGAAATTAAGATAAACATTCCTTACAAATAATTCATCTTGGAGTTCGTTATAGAAGTTTGAATGTTGGAACAGATGTTATTATCAATGAGACGAACACTTATCACTGATAGATTTTAGGGTAAAAGTAATCGAACTATGTCATGCTCATATCTAATCTAAAGTAAAAATGTAATACTGTTAAACTGACGAAATATCTTCAGTTATCCTTACATTAAATATATATAGACTCGTTGAAGTTGGACTTGTATATCATCGGTTGCTGGTTCAAGTAGTCTAGAGTTTAAATAAACAACCAGTGAAATTAGATGACACTAGAGAATTGTTTTGTTTTTCAGACACAGAACTTGTTAATAGTGAGCATTGATGACTTCGAAGAAGTTCTTAGTAGGAGGATCTAAAGGTCCTCATTTAGCTACACTCCCTCAATAGGGTCATGAATGACCACTGCTGACGAATCATTATACTGTAGTGATCGAGAACATAAGTGTATTTGAACACAATATTACAGAACATCTTAGTAAAATCTGACGACCATACAGTAATTACTTCATTTGCCAAATGTTAATCGATCATCTCAGACTTCATTGTTCCTTCATTTCCACACTAATCATTCTCTGTTCTCGTTCTCGTTCTCGTTCTGTTCTGTTCAATCTTAACCTCCGGACATTCCAATATCGATTAATGATATATACTACTTATATCTATCAATATCAGTAGCACACCAAAATACTACGACAAAATACATAAATATAGACCATAAACTATAAAAATCTATGATTGTTTTACATTTTAGATCACTGATCCATACCGTTGGTTAGAACAACATTACTCTCATAGAACTCATCAATTTATTTCATATCAAATGAAACAAACACAACAGTTTTTATCATGTTGTCCATATCAGGAAGATTTCAGAAATTAGTAAGTTATTTATTGTAAACAAAGAGAAATCATGGATTAGTTGAAGTTAAACATGAACATCATTGAATACCGGCTAGCTCAATGGTCTAGAGGTTAAGTGTGTTCGTGTACGAGACCTATAGGTATTGGGTTTGAATCATGGATATGAACCGTTACTGAAGAATTTCACAATGGAATGAAACGGCCGTCCAATACTCCTAGGTTTTTCATTATAGTCTAGCTTTAATTGATTCATGATTTCAACTATTGAAATTACTATAATATCGACAAAAATCTCTCTCTGATACTAATCAGCATATGCTCACTAGTGACTGGCTTCAAGAGTTATTTCCTGGAGTTCTAGTGTGAAGTAATGACCAGTGGAGTTCAACCGTATCTGCTGTGAGATAGTAACCCACTGAAAACAATGGTGAATGTGTCGGTGGATTTCGTGGATTAGTTGATGTTATACATTAACACCATTGGTTACCGGTCAGGTCAGTGATCTAGATGTTAAGCGTTCGCGCGTGAAACCGATAGGTCCTTGGTTAGAATCTTGCGAGATGGGATCGTGGATATGCACTGCCACTGAAGATTCCCATACTAGGACAAAACGCCCATTCATTCCTTCCAGGTTTTCCATGATAGTCTGACTTTAGTTGATTCATGATCTCAACGATTTGAAAGATGAATCAATCAAATGTTTTTCTTTTTCTTTATCTTTTCTTTTCTTTTTTTCTATCTAGTTTACAATCATTATGTAATTTTGATTGGTATAGTTATTCATTAATTCGTGGTGCAAACTACTTTTATTGTTTTAAACCGTTACATTTAAAAACGATGTAAGTTTATCATTATGCATCTATCTATCTATCTAATGAATCTATTCTAGTGTATTAGAGGTTATACAATATAGAATGAAATGTCCACAGGTTATATTAGATCCAACATGTATTGGATTAGAACAATTAGAAAGCATTATTGCATTCAATATATCAGATTGTGGTACATATTTATGTTATGAAATATGGAATCAACATAATGATCAATATAAATTGTATGTAAGTTTGTATTTTGATTTTTTTTGTAATACAACTTTACCTGTAACACTTCTATAGTTACTGGTTGTTCCGAGACCTGGATAAAGAAGGAAGGTTGGATTAGTGATCTTATATCCTGTAGAAAATTAACTCATGGACAAAAAAAAAACAATAAACAGAATAATATAATTTAAACCATTTAAACTTTTCTCTGAGGGTTAGAAGGTGTTCATTTAGAAGAGTTATGACGCCTCATGATGAATACCGAGTTCTTTTAGACGTCATGAGGCTAATGCCTCTTTTAACAACCAGAGTAATAATTTTGATAGGTACAGGTGGGTAGCTTATTCACTTCTGTGAGAAGTAACAGGCGTAAGTAAGTAAGTATTTGTAATAAGGAAAGATGGATAGTGGTTAGCAAGGGAATCCAAGATGCGTGTTTCGTCCTATTTGGGATTCGTCATCTGGATGTACTTGCATCACAGAGTTGATGTTCATTACGGGACTCAAACCAGTACCATTCGCTTCAAACGCCATCGCGTTATTCACTTAGCTACTGAGTCCTGATAGCCACTAGCTTGTACAATAAAAGGAAGTTTAAATTCATTCAGTATTGTTTACTTGGATCTTCCTATTGATGTTTAGAACTTCAATTGGTCTGTCTGTTATTGGCATCCTATGCTGACTGCTCCGAGACTGTCTGAAGTCACAAACTTTATGAGCGAAATGGATAGTGGTTAGCAGTGGAATCCAAGACGCGCGTTTCGTCTTACTTACTGCATCTTAGAGTCGATTTTCGCTCCGGGACTCGAACCCAATAACGTTCGCTTCAAACACCATCTCATTATCCACTTAGCTACTGAGTCCTGATAGTCATTTTCTTGTGCAATGAGGTGAAGTTTAAATTCACTTGGTATTGTTTGTTTGAATCTTTTCATTGGTGTTTAAGACTACAATTGATCAGTCTCATAGTGGCATATGTGCATACTAAGTGTATTGCTTCGATATTGTCTTAATTCATATGCAAAGATGAATAGTGGCTAGTAGTAGAATCCAGGACGCACGTCAGTTGGGTGTGCCTGCACTACAGATTTGATATTCACTTCTAGACTCAAACCCAATACCGTTCACTTCAAACTCTTTGGCATTATTCACTAACCTACATCTAGTACATCCAACTGATGAGTCTCAAGTAGGACGAAACACGCATCGTGGATTCCAAATGTGTTCTTGTTTGAATACTTCTTTATTGACTATTGTTTCTGTTTCTCTTTCTACTAACAGTTTAAGAATTTAAAAATGGATATTCAATTATCGGATTGTATTAAATTACAGAATAAAACCTCTATGACATGGTCAAAAGATAATAAAGGTTTATATTATATTCATTGTATTCCATTACATTCAATGGAAGATCAAATGAATAATTTAATAGAAAATTATATTGTCTCTATAAATTATCATAAATTAGGTGAAAAGGATCAAACTAATGATCTGGTTGTATGGAGTTGTGAAATGCCTGAAAAAAATTTAATGTAAGTAATGAATGATGTTCATGGTTATATGTATACGTATATGATTTGATTTGTTTATAGTAAGATTGTTTTCTATGAGATGGAATTGCCGACCATATGGATAAGTCTTGTTAATTTGAACGCTTTATTCAGTTCCTAAGCTATTCTGGTAACCTGTAAGCTAGAACTACGCAGCGACCTGAACTCGAGAGAAAAGGTGCGAAATAAGTGAAAAACACTTTACTCCAAAGGTTCATTTTTGTACAGAAAAACATTTGTTAAATCAATATCATATTTCGGCAAATCCGGTAAAAGACGTATTGTGCTACTGACCAATAGTAGCACGTCACGTCGATATTCTTGAAAGCTCCATCATGCTCTGATTAACCAGGACTTCTTGGCTCCTTTAGGGCCTCTGGAGGCTTCGTTGCAGTTCTCGGAAAGCCGACTCAACACCTTCTCCGAGTAAGGTTTCTTTCTAGGATCTACTTGTATCTTGACAACTGGGTTGCAGCGGTGTCCCATTATTCCTGTTGTTTTCTTTGTGCGAGGCTTCTTTTCAGTGTCCTTGGGCATATGCAGCGTTGGTGTGTCTAAGATTAACTGTAACGGAGAATTTGGTCGGTTATTTCGAGTTTACATCGTTCTTTTGTCTTTATGGATTTGATTCTTATGTCGTATACATGTTCCAAAAGTTCCTTGGACTCTGTGCAGAACTTTTCTCAATTTTTGTACAACGTTTACCGTCTCCCATCGGTTCTTCCCGATGTAGAATTTAATAAAAACTTCGTCGCTAACATTAAAGCTCCGGATATTTGGGTTGTGATTGTGCCCATCCACTAGTTCGGACGGCAACATGGCATTGAAAACGATTCGAATACTCCTTTCAAACATGGCTTCAGCAGGGGACTTACCATCTGGAACATTTGGGTTCCGAGTGGTTCTGTAGGATGTTAAAAATTTTGTGATTACCTGTCCAGTTGTCCCTTCGCCTTCCCCTTTCAGTAATGCTCGTTTAAAGGTGTCCACAAAGCGTCCTGCTTGTCCGTCCGATTGCGGATGATAGGGTGGAGAGCGGAGATGATTCGACTCAACACATGTGTCCACAACTCCTTCTTTACAGGGGTTTGAGATTGCCAGTAAGCTTGGAAGAGCTTTAGGCGGAGGTGGAAAGTTTCATGTATCTGGGTAGCATCATTGATGAACGTAAAGAATCTGATGCAGATGTAAGGGCGAGGATTGACAAAAAAGCACAACATTTTTACACTTGAATAACGTATAGAACTCAAAACAATTGTCAATCAATATCAAAGTCACAATCTTCAATACGAACGTTAAAAACAGTTTTACTATACGGAGCTGAAACTTGGAGAACTGTCACAAACATCATCAAAATTGTACAAGTATTTATAAATAATTGTCTACACAAGATAGTCAATATCCGCTGTTTGGATAAAACCAGCAACAGCCTTCTGTGGAAGAGAACAAATCAGCTTTCAGCTGAAGAGGAAATTAGGGAAAGACGATGGAATTGGATAGAACATACAATACGCAAATCATCAAACTGCATCACAAATCCAGCGTTAATTTGGAATCTTGAAGGGTAACGGAAAAGGAGAAGGTCGAAGGACAAGCTTTGTTGAGAATTGGAAGTAGACATGAAAAGGATGAATAGCAAGTGGAAAGAAGTGGA
Organism: Schistosoma mattheei; assembly: GCA_944470405.2. Classification (NCBI taxonomy): domain Eukaryota; kingdom Metazoa; phylum Platyhelminthes; class Trematoda; order Strigeidida; family Schistosomatidae; genus Schistosoma; species Schistosoma mattheei. Next base: position 1,401,162 of record OX103950.1, read on the forward strand.
AAGTACTGCCTATGACAGATTTGGATGGAGAATATTGGTGAGTGGCCTATGCTCCTCCACGACGGATAACAGGCGTAAATAGTAAGTAAATATATATATATATAGAAGAAAACAATAATGTTTAAAGAGAATATCAAACACTTACAAATAGTGATAAGTCATGCACTGTATTGAAAGTGAGGCAAATATTGACCATAGACATAATTGGTAATCATATATGATCTCAAATGTGGTGAAGTTACTACCTAAGTATTAACAGATTACATTATAATTGTAGTTAAACTATTCACTGACGATATATATCATTGTAATTTTATAAGAAAGCTTTACAACGTCAATTGTTTCAAAGATTTATCGGTGAGTCTATACTCTATGGACGATCTTTGAACGACGCCAAATTGACCATAAAAGTAGGCGAGACTCTAATTTATGGACGACCTTTGACGGAATCTTAAGTGACCTTGAGAAATTTTAGCCAATCAGCAAACAGTCAGTATAGAGTAAAAAGATGTTATATAAAACCAAGGAAATAAAGTGGATACATTTTATATACGTGGTTTAAAAAGTTGTCAAGATTAGAAAGAGGTTCAAAGGCTCCAAATTCGCAACGCATATAGCAGAGGAAATCATCCATATGGCTCCTTAATAGTCAGCCTCTAGAGCCATGATAAAGTCTCAAATACTCTTTCAGCCTCGAACACATCGCTTCAATATTGTTTATGTGCACTCCGGTTGTTGAGTGCACAAAATGCTACTTGTGTGATAGCAACACGATGCACATAACCAAGCCTATGTAGGAGTCTATACGCTCTCCAAACATCCGTATACATTGTAGTACCTGACTGCAGCCAGTGTTACTGGTGCTTTTATTATCCAGTTCGCAATAATTGTCGTAATTTTCCTTAGTTAGGAATAATATATGGGATTTTCATCACGAACTGACATCAGCTATAATGCCAGAAATTTATTTAGCCAAATGGATGAAAGGCTTTCGCGTTAAAATCCGAAATCTATTATCTTATACCACAAATTATAGTCTCACCGTTTTATTTGTTATAGCCGCTCAATTATCACGTTTTGTACAAAATTCCTTGTGAACCGATCGTACGTTAGCATTAAGCACTGAAGTTGGCTCCGTGACCTTGAAATTTCTCAGACGCTTCTGATTGGCTTGTCCATAAATTAGAGTCTCACCTAGAAGTGTCCACCTAACAACTAGAACCAAGTGAGGATTAGAAACGCGAGTGAAGAATTAAAATAATGATTTACAGCTGATGATTAGAGTTAAGAATTAGATTTAAAGTTTTCAACACGAACTGATATCAGTTAAAATGCCAAAACTCTATTTAATCAAATGAATGGATGGATGAATTTCGCGCCAAAATCCAGGATCTGTTATCTTATACCTGATTAGTTTGTCCATAAATCATATACTCACCAATTTATCCAATTCACAAAAACACGAATAATTTAGATGGTGAAACTGATATTAATTCCTAAATCTTGTAGCATTAGTCTGCAAATAGTACTGTTGAGGACTCTTGTACTAAGACAAAACGATGATGCAATTCTTTCAGATTTTCAATAGTAGTATAGCTTAAATCAATTCATGAATTCAACAGTTAAAAAATACTACTGTAGTGAACAAAGACACAAGTGAGGATAAGCAAATGTAATTGAATACAACATTACAGAATCTCTTGATAAAATATAAGAACCATACAGTAAACACTTTATTTGAAAAATGTCAATCAATCTGTGAGGACTCGAGGAAGCTCTAAGAAGTTCAGAAAGAGCCAATGATATTCCATTCAATCAACTTTTGAAAGAATATTCCAGTATACTTACGTGTAGCTTCTCTATCGGACGGATGCTAATAACGTCCTGTGTGCAGATTGGATAACTCTAATGATGATTTCGTTTTTACTAAAAACTACAAATACTTGATAGTTTTGTACCATAGTTGACACTGTTTGGAATAATATTCCTTTCACTTATCTCCTGTCTTCTCATTTGCGACTTGGTAGGGTTCTAGCGTTCAAGTGCTCAAGTTATAAGCGGTGTATCAAGAATATAAGTTCTAGATATAACACAATCATCTCAGAGTTTATCGTTCTTTCGTTTCCACACAAATGATTATCTATTCTCCTTCTCTTTCCTTTGATCTTTTTCACCTTCTACCTCCAGACATTTCACTTTCTATTGATGTTACATACTACTTATATCTGTCTAGATCAGCAGCATGTACCATACCAGAGTTGATGAAAATATCCAACACTAGTTCATTTCATGCTTATTGAAGTGATTAGTTATCAATATGTTCGCTATTAGATGATATCAGATGATCACATTGTAACTTGGTCGATAAAATTTGATCTGGACTAAAGGAATTAAAAGAAAACATGATATTCGTCACTACTGAGTAACTAACCAATTGTAAATATCTCAATCTTACAATAAGTTAGTTTCTATCCAAATAGCTCAATGTTAATATCTTAAACTGAGAAATTAAGTGACCCACTTTTTGTTAAACCCAGTCTGTTTGAAATAAATGATTCATATTGCAGAGTCTGAGATTGATGTTCTGGACTTAACTGGCTGGCCTAGGCGGGAAACAGGACCGATAAAGACTTTAAACTGCTTGTACGGGTTTTATACGTCATTGGTTCGGTTGATAATTTGCCATTGTCTAATTAGCAATATCATTACGTCATACATTGATAAGGGCACAATGTCACAAGTTTTAAGACTTTTCAACTACATTAAGTTACATCAGTCTCTTCGAGATTAAGAAGCCGCCTTGTTGATACGTTCCAACTAGCACTAAGCTTAAGTCCAGTAGAAGTTCCTTTCAAATGCTTTCAGTTTTCACAGGTTGAAATCATGAGTCGATTGAAGCTAGAACACGGTGTACGGTGGCACAACTTCGTGGACTGGTTGAAGCTAGACATTAACACCGTTGGATGTCGGCCGGCTCAGTGGTCTAGCGGTTAAGTGCTCGCGCACGAAGCCAATAGTTCCTGGGTTCGAACCCCGCGCGGTGCGGGATCATGGATGCACACTGCTGAGAAGTCTCATACTAGGACGAAACGGCTGTCCAGTGCTTCCAGGTTTTCCATGGTGGTCTAGCTTCATTCGACTCATGATTTCAACCTGTGAAGTTTCTAAAACTCTCCACAAAACCCATTCTGCTTTCAGTTTTCATAAATTCATCTTTATTAGTTTTTTTTCTTATTTGTTTATAGGTTCTGTGAATTAGATGAAACTGGACGTTATATTTTAGTGACTTTATTGAATGATCAAGGTTCACAGAATAAATTAATCTTTGGTTATGTTAATCATGAACGAGTAAAAATAAAAGGTCAGTTTCATTTCATCTTTTCCGCATTGAATAGGAAAAAAAAAGATTTCGAAAAGTTTGAGTACTGTACAGTTAAAACCTGCTCTATTTGAAGAGATTAAGCAATATCACCTAAACCAAGAAACGGAATGACACGACAAGTCATACTTTTCCAAAGAGCTCCAGCCTTATTAACTTGAAGGAAAAGATAAGATTCAACCGACGGGAAACTATATTCTACAAGCAACCAGAAGCGCGATTGAACAAGCACACAACTTAAGCGTATATAAACAGTATAAAAATGTCCTTGAGAAAGGCCACAAGATAGCGTATTGAAAGAGGAGACGAATCAATGACATTTATGGTCCTTACACATGATAAATACAATCTGAAGCTAAAAATGGACACCTTTTGAGAAACTCAAATTTCTAAAATAAAATTGCAAAAAATAAGACGTTTATCAAGTAGTTTTTCAGGGGGATCTAGCATCCCCCAACATAGCCTTTGAGAAAGCAGAGATGGTTAGTGGCTGGCAGTGGAATCCAGGACGCCTGTTACTTCACCCTATTTGGGACTCGTCAGCTGAATGTAGCTGCATCTGAGAGCTGATGTTCACTACGGGACTCGAACTCAGTAACGTTCGCTTCAAACGCTACCACGTTATCCACTTAGCTACTGAGTTCTGATAGACAGTCACTTGTCCAATAGGATGAAGTTTAAATTCACTTGGCATTGTTTACTTGAATCTTCCCCTTGATGTTTAGGACTGTGATTGATCAGTCTCTCATTAGAAATTGAGGAAATCAATCTTGAAGCTAGTCAGGATTCCACTGCTAGCCACTATCCATCTTTACTTATAATAATTGTGATTTAAGACAATATCATGGCAATGAGCACAGGATGCATCTATGCCGATACGAGACTGATCAATTGCAGTCCTAAATATCAATCGGAAGATACGAGCAAAACAACATCAAATGAACGTAAGAAAAAGCTATTGATTATATCAGGAAAAACTGAGATTTGTACAGCACAAAGAAAACGACAAACACTGATAACAAATAAAGATTTCATTCAGTTAATCAAGATGTGAAGCATCCTTTAACCTCATACTCTACTTGACATAACTCCTGTTGATAAATGAAATTTCAGATTATTCTGTGTTGCAACCTCTTTTATCTTTCTATAGATTTTAACATTTTACAGTTGAATTTACGAGTTGATTTAAGCTAGATCACTATTGAAAACCTGGAAGCATTGTAAAGCCGTTTCGTAATGGCATGGGACTCTTCAACAGTGAGCATCCACGATTCCAACTCAGTGGTCTAGAGGTTAAGCTTTCGTGCGAAAGACTGAAGGCCCTGGCTTAGTATCCCATGAATGGGATCGTGGATGCGCACTTCTAAGGAGTCCCACAATAGCATGAAACGACCCTACAGTGCTCACAGGTTTTCAATAGTCGTCTAACATCAATTGGTTCATGATCTCAATCAAAATCTTAATAATCTTCACAACCTTATACTGACAATCTAATAACCACTGGATTTATGAGCTTATACTACTGTCGTCATCTCAGGCATTTTTAACTCATAGACAAATTTTTAAATGAAAACCACTAGCATGCTACATTTGTTATGAACCTTCTTTATCTGCTCTCCATACTGTTTTTTAAATATACAGAGAGAGTTAAGCGCAAGCTGGTTTTTCGGCATTATTACTCTAACTTATTTCGTACAGTATTTAGAATTATAAACCTCCAGTTCGACTTGTGACTAAATGACCTGAAGAGCAATTATTCTATCATCACTACCATTAAAATTTTAGAGGCATTAGATGGCCATTATTTCCCAGTATGGGATTCCTCAATAGTGTTCATCCACGAGACTGCCACCAGGAAACAAACTCAGGATTTACAATGTCACGTTCAAACGGTTAACCTATAAACTAATGAGTCTATATACAATGACACTGATGTCTAAGTTTAATCATTACTTCATGAATCTTCACTTCCATTACCCCCCCCCCAGTTTCATCATATTCTATAGTAAATTGTTTCTATACTTTATCTATCAAGGTCGATTGAAAATGCTTCCAATTGTGGATGAATTCGATGCAAATTACAAATTTATTGGTAGTACTTCAACCGAATTTTATATTATGACAAATTTAAGTGCACCATTTAATAAAATTATTAAAGTTAATATAAAAGATCCTGATTGGGTAAGTGTTAATGTGAATTTGAAAAAAAAAATGTTTATATTCAATCACTTTTATTCTTATTATCTTATTCCTCATGGAGAAGAATAGGCAGTTCATCAGCATTCTCCATCCAACTTTGTACAACACATACCTTTCCAGTTCTTTCCGGTTGTTATTCATCATTTTCATATCTGATTCTATTTCCTCGAAGTAATGTGTTCTTTGGTCTTCCTCTTTTCCGTTTCCCTTCAGGATTCCAAGTTAAGAATTGTTTGATGATGTCCATAATGTATTGCCTATCCGTTTCCATAGTCTTTTCCCAATTTCCTTTTCATCTGGAAGCTGGTTTGTTCCCTCTCACAGAAGGCTGTTTCTGATGGTATCCGGCCAATGGATATTGAGTATCTTGTGTAGACAACTGATTATAAATAAGTGTACAGTTTTGGTGATGTTTGTTGTAGTTCTCCAAGTTTTGGCTCCGTACAGTAGAACTGTGCTGACGTCCATACTGAAAATTGTGACTTTGATATTGATTGACAGATGTTTTGAGTTGATATGTTCCTCAATTGTAGGAATGCGGCCCTTACTTTGCTAATCCTTACCCTTACATCGGCATCAGATTCTTCACGTTCATCTATGATGCTACCCAGATACGTGTAACTCCCAACCTCTTCCAGAGTTTCTCCATCAAGTGTGATTGAGTTGGTGTTCTCTGTGCTACATTTAAGGATCTTGCTCTTCCCCTTGTTTATACTGAGATCTACTAATATAGAGGCTGCTGATACACTAGTTGTCGTCATCTCCATTTGTTGGAGTGTATAAGATAGAAGGGTTAGGTCATCTGCGAAATCCGGATCTTCTAATTGATTCCAGGCTGTTCATTGTATTCCATGCTTTCCCCCAGATATCAAGGTCTTCATAATTCAGTCGACCGTCAGAAGAAAGAGGAAAGGGAAGAGTAGATAGCTTTGTCTGACTCCTGTCCTTAGTTGGAATGCATCTGTCAGCTGTCCTCTATGTACCACTTTGCAGTGTAGTTCGTCGCATGAATTCTGTGTGGTGTTGATGATCTTTTCAGGTACACCATAGTGTCGAAGAAGTTTCCATAAGGTCCTCTTATGCATACTAACAAATGCATTTTCATAGTCAATGAAGTTGATGTGCAGTGACGAATTTCATTGAATAGATTAGTCAACGGTGATCCATGGTGTCACGATTTGTCTATGCATGACTGATCCTTACGGAATCCAGTTTATTGATCTTAAAGTTGAATATCTACTGAATCTTTCATCCGGTTCAGCAACACTCAGGTGATACATTTCCCTGGAACTGACAGTAGCGTGATGTCTCTGTAGTTCTCACATTTGCCCAGGTATCCGTTCTTTGGTATCTTGATGAATGTCCTTCTTTCCAATCCATCAGCACTTATCAATAGTTTCAAAATATTCCTGAATAGAACGTGGAGAATGTTTGCAGTTACTTCTATGTTTGACTTCAGAGCTTCAGCTAGTGTTTTGTCAGGTCCTAAAGCTTTCTCACTCTTAATGCTTATTTATAAATGACTGTAAATATATTCTCTATCTAGTTTTGTTCAATAAAGCTTCCTTTCCACACATGTAGCTATTAGTTCATGCTTGCATACATGAAGTTTGTATGTTAATATCAAACTTAGACAACATTACAACATAATATTTGCATTAATTGTTCATTATTAAAGATAGTTTACATTACAAACTGAATTTAACTGAAGAATAATCTAAGACCAGATAGTCAGTCAGCCAGCTACGACGTAGGATCAGGTACATATTTACATCGGTCCAAGTTGTCATACCTCATTAGCACAACAAGACGAACGGCAAATTCATAGAAGTAGTCACTTCAATGGTGCTAATATATAAAAGAAAGATTGCATATAAAGACATAATACAGGAAGAAAGAGTTAGTTGGTAGAAAGAAAGATATAAAGTGACCTTAATCTCATAGTTTAAGGGAAGAAAGAAAGTGTAACGCTTACGCCATTGTTATCGATTCTGGGCCATGTCATCAAGAGTCTCCAACCATTGGTGACGATAGTCATAGTTGACCCCACCCAAGTAGTTTGCATCTACCAACATGGCTCAGACTAGAAGTTAGTGAATTTATGGACTGACGTCACGTTTCGTTTTGGCCGTCCCTAACTTTCTTCCAACCATTTCCAACACTAGTCAGCATTGTGCGTCGTGGTAATCGGTGTTCAGGCATTGGTAACACGTGGTCCAACCATCTCAGCCGAAGAAGACTCACTACCTCACCAACTGATCAACCATCATCGCTCCCTATTATCCTACGTCTAACCTCACTATTACTTACCCAGTGATCCCAGCAGATGCCAGCAATATTTCTAAGGTATCTGTTGTCAAATACTAGTAGCTTACGAGCATCTTCTACTTTTAATGGCCACATTTCGCAACCGTAAAGTAGAACAGAACGAACTGCCGCACAGTATATTCGTCCCTTAATTAATAGACGGATATCTCACCTTCGCCATAGGTGACGTTAGTTGTCAAAAGCCAAACGAGCTTTTCGAATCCGTGCTGAGATTTGGTCAGACACCAACCCAAAATCAGATAGAACTGAGCACTTATTTTTTCCTATCTTGGAATTCCACAATGATTGTACTCAAGGACTTTCACTATAATGGAGACTGAATTACATTTAGGCTAATGAGTTGGTATTCAATGGTTGACATATAAAACATGAGTCCGCAATCTTAGAAAATATACAGTTGGAAGTGTTATTTTCAGTGATGATTAGAAACTAATTGAATATGTATAGATAAACTAATATCTGTTCCTAGTCAATGACTTCCACAGAATCTGTACTAGAGTCTAAAGGTGAACTAAACCTATTTTAGTTAGTGTTTTTTTTTGTTCTAGCAAGGTTGTTTTCTACAAGATGGGGCTACTGAATCCATGCCCAATTCTCCTTTTTTTTACCCGAACTTCGAACTAGCAATAACTCTAGAAGAGCTACACGAGGAATTTTGAACTTAACTTAGATGTACTTAATAAAATTAGAATAGCTATCTATCATAATCTCTGATTATTAAAATAAGATTTTCAATGGACAGCAGTCGATCATGAAAAGATTCATTTGAACTTTACATTTTAATTAATTTAATAGATTTGTATGGTTTGAAAAACATTTTGGATTGTTTAAACTCTCTTGACTGTCTTGAAACCTAATTAATATTATAATTTAGAAAAGATCAAATTACGGGTAATTTGTGAGACCTATTAATCGGCTAATTACTTCCTTCCTTACTTACTTACTCACTCCTGTTACTCCTTGTGAAGGAGCATAGGCCGCTCACCAGCATTCTCCATCTCACCCTGTCCTAGGCAATCCCTTCCTGCTCCTTCCAGTTCCTATTCATCTTTTTCATATGTACTTCTATTTCACGACGTAATATGTTCTTTGAACTTCCTCTTTTCCGTTTCCCTTCAGGATTCCAAGTCAGGGTTTGCCTCGTGATGTAGCTTGATGATTTGCGTAATGTATGTCCTATCCATTTCCACCGTCTGTTCCTAATTCCCTCTTCATCTGGAAGCTGGTTTGTTCTCTCCCAGAGAAGGCTGTTTCTGATGGTATCCGGCCAATGGATGTTGAGTATCTTGTGTAGACAACTGATTATAAATAAGTGTACAGTTTTGGTGATGTTTGTTGTGGTTCTCCAAGTTTTAGCTCCATACAGTAGAACTGCCTTGACGTCCATATTGAAGATTGTGACTTTGATGTTGGTTGAAAGTTGTTCTGAGTTCCATATGTTCTTCAATTGTAGGAATGCGAATGGACTAATATTACTGTATAACTAATCAGTAGCTAAACTATGCATATTCATGTTCTTCTTATTATAAGCTTCATTTTTGATCTATAGATTATTATGATTCGATTTAATGTTCTTAACTTATACTCAGTTATTTGATTACAGCCTCCCACATTCACAAACACTTTTGGCTAAATCTTGTACACATTTTATTTCTGGTGAGATTATAATTTATAGACGACCATTGAGAGACACTAAATTGACCTTGAGAGTATCCACCTAGTAACTAGGACTAAATGAGGGGCTACAAACCAGTGTCAAGAATTAGAATTAGCATTTACAGTGGATGGTTAAGATTAAGAATTAGATTTAAAGTTTCATCACAAACTGACATGAGCTGGAATGTCAAAACTAGAGTGACTATAAGATAAAAGATCTCGGATTTTGGCGTGAAATTCACTCATTCATTTGGCTGAATAGAATTTTGACAGGTATCAGACTCATGATCTCAACTGTTGAAATTACTACAATCTCCACAAAACCCCTCCTGATACTAATCAACATATGCTCACTAGTGACTGGCTTCAAGAGTTATTCCCTGGAGTTCTAGTGAGAAGTAATGACCAGTGGAGTTCAACCGGGTCAGTTGTGAGTTAGTAACTCACTGATGACAATGGTGGATATGTCGCTCAATTTCGTCGATTAGTTATAGACATTAACACCGTTGGATGCCGGCCAGCTTAGTGGTCTAGTTGGTTAAGCGCCTGGCGGGAGACTGATAGATCCTGGGTTTGAATTCCGCAAGAAGGGGTCGTGGATGCGCACTGCTAAGGAGTCCCGCCATAAGACGAAACTGCCGTTCAGTGCTTCCAGGTTTTCCATAGTGGTCTAGCTTCAATTGACTCATGATCCCAATTGTTGATATATACATGTATGTTTTATATAAGGCTACAAAAGAGAAGATCTACCAAGATGTTTGATAATATCCTTCACCCATTGTTAATATTCAACATGATCCAATTATGTGTATAGCTAGTTTATATTCTACATTCCTTTTTTCTTCTTAAATAATTATAGTCCAATTGGGAAGATTTAATACCACATAATCCATTAAGAAAATTAGAATATGCTACATGTATCGATCGGAAGTATTTGGCTTTAAGTTGTATAGAAAATGTCAGAGTAAGTGATTTGTTAAGAATCATTTATTTAATTGATTAATTAATATCAGACGGGTTTCGTGGATATTATAGTAATTTCAATGGTTAAGATCATGAGTCAATTGAAGCTAGACCACCATGGAAAATTTTGAAGTACTGGATGGCCGTTTTTTTCTATTGTGCGACTCCTCAACAGTGCACATCTACGACCTCGCACCCCCCCGCGAGATTCGAACCCACGACCTACTGGTTTCGCACGTGAGCACTTAACCACTAGACCACTGAGCTGACATCCAATGGTGTTAATGTTTAACTTCAGGTTTTCCATGGTGATCTAGCTTCAACTGACTCATGATCTTAACCACTGAAATTAATTAATTGTTGGGCAGTTTTCTGGTTAAATTAATGTCATTTCATGTAATCATATAGTTTTCAATCTTATGTAAGTAAGTTAATAATTGAATTTATGAGTTCATTGAGGCAAGACAACCATGGAAATCTTGGAAGCAATAGATGGCCGTTTCATCCTATTGTGGGTCTTCTCACCAGTACGCATCCACGATCCTGCACCGCGAGATTCGAACCAAGGACCTATCGGTCTCACATGATAGCTCGGCCGCCATTCAACGATGTTAGTGTCTCAACTCGACTAATCCACGAAATTGAGCGACATATCCACCATTGTCATCAATGAGTTACTAACTCACAACAGATCCTATTGAACTCCACTGGTCATTACTTCTCACTAGAACTCCAGGAAATAACTCTTGAAGCCAGTCACTAGTGAGCATATGTTAATTAGTATCAGAAGGGTTTTTTTGGACATTATAGTAATTTCAATAGTTAACATCACGAATCAATTGAAGCTAGACTATAATGAAAAACCTGGAAGCATTAGACGGCCGTTTCGTCCCATTGTGGAACTCCTCAGTGACAGTGCATATCCACGATCTCGTCTCGCAAGATTCGAACCCAGAACCTATCAGTCTCGCGCGCGCCAATATAAATATTCACCTTTGATACTAGTTTATTTTCTTACAATTAATTCATTTGTTTTCTCTCTTATTTTTCTTATAAAATAATCAATTTAGAGTATCATTGCAATTTATGATTGGTATACTGGAAAATATTTAAAAACTATTTTAACACCAATTGGTCGAATCTATTCACTTACTGGTCATTATACTAGTAGTCAAGTAAATTGAAATCATTCAAAGCATCATTTCATTCCTTTCATAGATCTTTATACATTTTGCTACCTTTCATGAACCATGTACAATAATGTATTGTGATTTAGCAAAAGATAATTGGGAATTAAAGGTAAATTATAATTATTGATTATTGATTATATTATATGGATGTGTCACATCAACATCGTTGGGTGCTAGATAGTTCAGTAGTCTATAGGTTAAGCACTCGGGCGCGATACTGTTAGGTCCTGGGTTCGAACCTCACGAGTCGGGATCGTGGATGTACACTTCCACTGAGGAGTCCTATAATAAGAAAAAACGGTCGTCCAGTGCTTCCACAAAAAGCCTTTCCAATATTACATAATAATCTATTTCATGTATTGTTATTGCAAATTGAATAATGTTATTGTTAATTACCAGAACCGATATAGGTAAAGTGGAGACCCAAGTGTATAAGAAGCCCATCCATACAGATCAAATTCTCAACCACCATAGCAACAAACTAATAGCTCACAAAGTCAACTGCATACATACTTTGTTCAAGAGAGCGAGGAGACATTAAGAAAAATATATGAAAACCATCTTTCAAACGAATGGATATTCAATAACTAAATCGAAAAAACACCAGCCGCTCACATCATTAGAAACAGAGTCAACTACAGAAATCAATAAAAGGATCACCCTACCATACATAAAAGGCATATCCGAAACAACAATGAGACTGTTGAAAACCTTCAACCAACAAAATCGTATGCAACCCAAAAAATGAAGTGAAAAATGAAGACAAACCAAACATCATCTTCAAAATAAATTGAGCCAACTGCGAAAAACACTACATCGGACAAAGCAGACGCCCTCTTCATCTTCGCCTGCATTGGCATCAATCGACTGTAAAACGTCATGATATAGTCTCAATTATATCAATGCACGTGGACAACTGTGGACACACATTCGATTGGAAAAATGTAGAAATATTGAATAGAGGCAATCCTGAAAACACCAAAGATTATTTAGAAACTTGTCACTCAGGTGAATCAACAATCAACAATCACATTGGAATAGATCCAATTTATCAACCAACAAATACAGGACCAAGAATCAAATCAGTGAGATGCAACCAAAACAAAGAAGCAAACAATGACAGGTTTAATGTCAACAAGAACCGATCAACATCGCGATCTACAGGACAGGTTGTGAGCCATATGTGGAGAAATTTGGACACTTTACTTCTATCTTGAGTTTGTGCTGATGATGTCGTCCAGACAAACGATGAAAGATCCACGACCAAACCATTTAGCTCGGAGAACGAAACTTCATCAAGAGTGTTATTGTATTTAACTAAACATGGGGTGAGACTATAATTTATGAACGAACCAATCAGATTTAGGATAGCTGTTCTCGAATTTTGGTGCGGAATTTATCCATCTATTTGGCTGAATAATGATTTGGCATTTTACCTGGTTTCAGTTCGTGTTGAAAATCCATAAATATAATCCTTATCCCTAACTAAAAACTGTAAATCCTGCTCCTTATCCTTCACACTGATATACAACCCTCACTTAATCCTAGTAAGAAAGAGGACATTCTGACGGTCACTTTAGCGTCGCTCACATGTCGTCCATAAATTATAGTCTCACCAAATATTGTCCTTTAGAATTATAGAAATTTATGATGATACTTCGGACTGGGAGTTATATATGGAGAAATTTCAACATTTCACTTCTACTTGACATTTGTGCTGATGATGTCGGTCAGAAGAACGATGAAAGATCCAAGACAAAACCATTCAGCTCGGAGAATAAAAATTCATCAAAATCATCCACCTCTACTATAAATCTTCTCCACCATCTTATGATGGTACTGCACAATTGATATATCTTGATTTTAAAGTTGATTTAATATATTTGTTTCATTTGGTAAAATATAAAAAGGATTGAATTTCGAATTGTTCAACAAACACCTTCCAATTGGATCCCGTTTAGTGGCCCGATATCTGACTTCTATTAGATCGTATTAATGACTGAAACATTTAACTGTAAATACCAAACAACAAATAGAAACCCTAACATTTAACCTAAAATTCCAATGTCAAGGATTTCGTTCTAGTATGCGGCACCTCAGTGGAAGTGCATATCCACGATCCCGTTGCTGATGAGTCCCACACTGGAACGAAACGGTCATCCAGTGCTTCCAGGTTTTCAACTATTAAACTATTATAATCTTCACAAACCCCTCCCCTTCTAGTAATAAATGATCATTATCAGAATGGATTTTGTGGAGATTTTAGTGATTTCAATAGTTAAAATCATGAGTCAATTGAAGCTAGAACAACATGGAAAAACCTGGAAGCACTGGACGGCCGTCCGTTCATATTGTGGGACTCCTCAGCAGTGCGCATCCACGATCCCACCCCCCGTGAGATCCGAACCCAAGGTCTATCAGTTTCGCGCGCGATTTCGTGGATTGGTTGAAGTTAGACATTAACACCATTGGATATCGGCTCAGTGGTATAGTGGTTAAATGCTCGCGAGCGACACTGATAGGTCTTGGGTTAAAAACTCACAGGGGGTTGGATCGTGGTTGCGCACTGTTGAGGAGTCCCATATTATAACAAGACGGCCGTCCAGTGCTTCCAAGTTTTCCATGTTGTTCTAGTTTCAATCGATACATGATATTAACTATTGAAATAAATCATCAATTTATATTTTTATTCACATTACAATTGGGTTAAAAACAACTTTGTTTTATATGAAGTCATCATATTTCAATCTTTCATTTCTCTTCAATAACAACAAAAACGATAAAAACAACAACAACAACAACAACAGTTATTCCGTAAATCTCAACCAATGGAGTTAAACGATAAAGAATATGATATTAAGCAAGTATTTTATCAAAGTAAAGATTCAACAACAATTCCAATGTTTATATTTCATCGAAAAGTAAGTGAATATATATGCAAAGTTTTATGAAGTCAACTATCCACACATCTATCTATTCTAACATTTAAAAGTTCAAAGATCTGGACCTATTCCGTAGGCACATGTTGTGTTAGGAGGCAAGTCATTATAGAGATTTATGAGATTAGAAATTGAGAGCACTGAAGAACATGAGATGTAGGCTAAAGACACGGTAAAATAAAACGAGATTCTCGTGCATTCATTGATTATACGTAATTAATAACTTTAGTTGGTGACTTCATAAGTACATAAAGAGATTGTAAGGTCCATAGATAAAGTGTGAACGAAGATAGGCTACCCTAAGGTTTGAATAAGCCATGGTAATATTATGTCTATAATTGAACAATGGACATATCGAACTTCACTAATGATGTTCCAAAATATTTCATGCATTCCTAATACTCATTTAATGGATAATAAGCGAACTTAAACCTATCGCCACACGTCATTGTTATGCTAATCTCGGAGATAAACTTTATGAAGTTTACACTCTTTTGTTAAAACAATAGACTTATCGTAATATTGATTTTTGTGGTTTACATCATAACCTGACTCTAGTTAAACATACTTGGAAACTCTATAAGCATTGGACAGCTTTTACATCTTAGTATAGGATTTCTTAGAAGTGCATCTCAGCAATTTAATCACTAAGACTCAAACCAAGGATGTTCGGATCTCACGATGAGAGATCATTATTGAGACTGCTGAATTTGCGTTCAGTGGTTTACATGACTAACTTTATTCAATTCATCCTACTATTCAATGACATTTTAATTTCATTAGGGAACAGCTGTTTCACAATTGACCTGATTGAATTACATTGGTCACATTTCATTAGATTTCTAGGAACTGCGGCTGAAAATTAGTTACAGTTTTTTATAGGCTAATGAACTTTGAATGAGTCAGTTAATGATGTATATTTATCAAAATGTCCCATTCTAGGACACAAAGTAAGTGATGCTTTATGTAACCAATTATCATAATTATAAATGATTTCCGTCAGTCCCACCATTTGATAGGATCCTATTCTTGTCTTCAACTATAATAACGGGTAAATAATATATTTCATCCTGCATTTACAATCAGTACACTAGGTACACGATCCATACATTGGACTGGACGATTAGATCAAATGAACCAAACACTAAACTGAACTAAACTATGTCAATAGATTGTGATACTCGATCGTATCACACACTCAATTCATTTATTTGATCGATTCCATTTTCCGATCCATAATCATGAAATGTCTTATCGGCAAGACTATAGCTTATAAACGAACCAATCAGCTATAAGATAAGAAGACCCACATTTTAGCGCGAAATTCATTTATACATTTGATGAAATAGAGTTTTGGCATTATAGCTGATGTCAATTCGTGAAGAAAACTCCAAAATCTAATTCTTAACCTTTAATCATCAACTGTAAATGAGAATTCTAACTGCTTATAACCCTTGTTTAGTTCTAATCCATAGGTGTCCATTCTCAAGGTCACTTCAATGTCGCTTAAATGTCATCCATAAATTACGGTCTCACTGTCTTATCCTTACTTATTGACCAATGTAGAATTCCTTAGATCTGACATATCAACTTACATATCTGTTGTAATGTTCTATAGTTGATAGATTTCTGCCCAGTTAAAAGGACGCATTACATCTCGGGGAACAGAGGGAAATGTACTAAGAAGCATAAGAATAGGAGGATAATCATATATAACGCACATACATTCAGTAGTAAAAATAAATAAAAACCCTTGTTAGTGCTGTAATAAATGGGCGAATTATGAGTAATGTCTACATTTAATCTAAGAATTGCAATGGTAGTTGAATAAAGACAGGCTACTCTAAGGTCGGAACCATGGACCTTTAGTGACCTGCTTTTATCAAGAGAACGCGATTGGTTCAATGGAAATAATAATTATTATAACCAATTGTACCAGGGATTTTTTTACTGTACTTGTTTGTTTAGCTGTACTAAAGACATTCTTTCTTCCGTTGGATGTGACTTTGCACGAGTTCGGTTAGGCTCAGTAACCACACTTGTACTCCTTTGGCACGATCTCGGTATTATTTCAATACCACGAGATCGCCAACAAATACATCTCGACTATAGCCATCGAATGCCTTCTGATATTTGACTTAAGGGGGATCTTATCGGTTAACTGGCACGTAGTCGTCCTGTAGTGGTGATCATAGTCAACCGCGACTCAACGCCACACTACAGACCTATCGTACTACAGTTTAGACATTTACAATTGTTTTTTACTCAGTTTCAATATTATTTAAATGTGCTACGGGATGGCATATATTCGAAACTTCCTACAGTTTCCTTCTTAATCAACATCTTGTTTATATATTTTAATCACTATGACATCCGGTTTCAGGTTCCTTTTTAATCGTCACCAAAAGTTTTAATGAACTAAGTTGGATTTCTGTTGTTTATAATTTTGTCTTCATTGACTTCATGACATATACATCAACTAATTTTTGAGGTACAAGGTGAGTTTTCACTTCTCAGATGCACAAATTGGAATGATACTTCTTGTGAGATCTGACAAGGAAAATATGTTAGGAATGATTGGGGCGACCTGTGAGCATGATACCAAAGCTTGAGTATCAACTACTTTAAGGTGATCGTAGATGTCCATTTTGTGAACATTTCTTAATGTATTAGTTTTGTACATTTTAGACTGTGCTCCCGACGACGGAAATTCAAGGGTCAAGGTGATTTGTGCTTTATTTCGATCCAACCTTTTCTGACTCTCTAAATCAGTTGTACGAAGGCAGAGTCGTCCTACATGCTGCCTATCTCAAGGAAACACCTTATTCTGGTCACACCATCATTTCTAATCAGTAGTATATATTTTTCTTCGAACCTTATTAAACCCTTTTTAGTTTTACAACTCTCCAAGTTATTTAACATCCATTATAGTACCAATATAAGAAAGTGTGTTCCAGGCAGTATACTTAAGTGAGATCATCCTGATATTTAAGCTTGATTATAGCGAAAACTACCACATACAATGCTACCGGTAAAATTGTCAGTGTCGATGTACCCCGAAGAGTCACCTTATAGTTTACATTATAGACTGACTTTGGTTAAACGAACGTTGAAACTATGAAAGGTTTGCGCATTTGCTTTATCCTTAATAATGTAAATCCATATCTCAACTAGGTATAGAACCTATGGTCTTTAGATTTGTGAATGGAACAGTCAACTTAGTAAGATGTGCGAGTTAGACACCATATAATAATGACATTTGATGTTAGTCATGAAGTATTGGGAACCGGATGGAGTCCAGAATGCCTTAAAGGTCGTGATTAACTCTGAAATGATCGAATATTGATAGTATTTAGGTACATATCCTACTCCATCAATAAATCTCGTTAATCAAAACGTAGATAGAAATAGTTGAATACGAATGTATTCAATGAACATATGTTTCAGACATTCGGTAATAAAGATGAACGGTAAGAGACGAAAAGTAATGCATGTACAGCTGAGCAACAAAAGTAATCAAAGTAATGTTATCAAATATGTTACTATATTGTCGGTTGCTGCGTTAAACCCACACAGCAACTAACACTACCTTACCTAATGTTTATAGTCAGACAGGAAATAATAGGCCAAAGACATAGTAGATAAAAGTGATAAAAAAACATAGCACACATAAGCTCATGTAAAAATACAATCAAGCTATTCAAGTGAGTAAATAACAATGTCAAATATACAACTCAACAAGCTTAAATTAGTTTGTCTATTCAAGAATTAGGTGTATAATAATAGCCAAGCTGCTACAGTCTATATTCATATATACGACGCTGACAATCATATATGTGCAGTGCCAATGAGGAGTCCCATATTAAGACGAAACAGCCGTCCAGGGATTTCAGGTTTTCTATGGCGGTCTATTTATAATCGACTCATGAATTCATCTATTCAATGTTAAACAGTTTAAACTTGATTTTTGTTGAGAACATTCTTATTATCTGCTTGAATGTTGTTTCATTATGTCTTTTTTGTTGTTGTTGTTGTTGTTGAGAATATCACTTTGAATGGTAAAAATCCATGTAAACTAAGCGCATTCGGTGGATTTGGCTACATAAATCAACCATATTATTCAGCAAGTGAATTGTTATTTGTTGAAAAATTCAATGGAATATATGCACTGGCCAATATACGCGGAGGAGGGTAATTACCTTTTTGCTATTAATCGTTTATTGATCTTTGAGTAGAGACTAGTGTCCTGTGTTTGCTAGTCGTTTGATGTTGATAGATATTTGGTAATCAAATTACAGTATGATTACTAGTCGAAGTGACTTGACATTAAATGAATCGTATTGAAAGGTACTTACTTACTTACTCCTGTTATTCCCCATGGATCATGGGCCACTGACCAACATTCTCCAACCCACTCTGAACTGGGCCTTCCTTTCTAATTCTGTCCAATTCTTGTTCATTCTCCCCATGTCTGTCTCTTTTTCTCGCCGCAATGTGTTTTCTGGTTTTCTTCTTCTCGTTTGGCCTTGAGGATTACAAGTGATGAGAGATTGCCTTGTAACGCAGTTGAGCGTTTTCCTCAATGTGTGTCCTATACACTTCCAATGCTTCTCCCTGATTCTTTCTCCCACTGGAATCTGGTTTATTCTCTCACATAGTAGGTTGTTGGTGATAGTGTCTGGTCAACAGATTCGAAGTATTTTACTTAGGCGGCTGTTAATAAACGCTTTTATCTTCTGTATGATGGATTTCGTGTTTTTCCATGTTTCAGATCCAAACAGTGAAACGATTTTGACATTCGTATAAAAAATTCTGACCTTGGTGTTGGTTGACAGAGAGTTGTTTTGAATTCTAGATATTCTTTAGTTGTAAATATGCTGCTCTTAATTTGCCGATCCTCGCCTTCACATTTGCATCAGATCCACCGTGTTGATCAATGATGCTGCCAAGATATGCAAAGGTTTTTACATGTTCCAAATCTTCTCCGTCAAGTGCGATTCAATTGATGCATGCCGTGTTGTACCAGAGAATCTTGTTTTTACTGTTGTGTATGTTGAGACCTACTGCTACTGAGGCTGCTGCTACACTGCTCGTCTACTCCTGCATTTATTGTTGTGTGTGCGATAGAAGAGCCCGATGATCTGAGATTTCAAGATCATCCAGCTGCATCCTAGCTGTCCGCCTTCATGATCTAGTCGATCACAAGGAGAAGGAGAAAGAGTGACAGTCTGTCGTCTGTCCTCCATGCATGATTTTGCAGTAGGCGGTAGCAGTTGGGGATAATTGACAGAAAACTCCAAACCATGGTTTTATACTAATTTGCACCGATCAGTTGAACCTGCATATTTTGATGAAACTGTCACCTTCTATAGAATTCAAAATAACATTCCTCAGTTCCACAGTCTAAAACGTTGTCACTGTTCCATTCGGATTGCAACCAACTTCTTTTTTCTAGCGAGTCGAGATTGATTTATTTTTAATCGGATTATACGGTAATTGGTAATACAACGTCCTTGATCAAGCATTTGTATTAACATTTATTTATGACTTTGACGGAGTTTTGTTCTCCAAGTTGGGTGGTTTGATAGTCGAGCTTTCATCATTCGTCTGGACGGCGTCATCCGCACAAACCTCAGGTAGAATTATACTGTTCGAATTTCTGCACGTGTGGTTCACAGCTTGTACTTTAGACCTCTTTACCTTGAACCTGTCGTTGTTTACTTCTGTGATTTGGTTGTATCTCTCAAAGCGGATGCCCTCTCCATCTTAGCCTGCATGGGCATCAATCGACTGTAAAACGTCATGACATAGTTTCAATTATATCAATGCACGTGGACAACTGTGGACACACATTCGATTGGAAAAATGTGGAAATATTGAATAGAGGCAGTCCTGAGAACACCAAGGATTATTTAGAAACTTGTCACTCAGGTGAATCAACAATCAACAAGCACATTGGGGTAGATCCGATTAATCAACCAACAAATATAGGACCAAGAATCAAACCAATGGGCGATACAACCAAACCAAAGAAGTGAACAATGACAGATCAACAAGAACCAATCAACATCGCGATATACAGGACAGGTTGTGAGCCTGAAGTTTGTGCTGATGATGTCGTTCATACGAACGATGAAAGCTCCACGACTAAACGATATAGTTTAAAGAGCAAAACGACATCAAAATCATTCACCTGAGCTACAAATCTTCACCATCTATTTACGAATTAGCATAAAATGATTATATTCTGTTGTTGTTGTTGTTGTTGTTGTGTCGAAACATAATGACGATAATGTCATGGCTAATATCGTTCGTCTGTTTTGTCTCATCCATGTCTATTTGACATGTAGAGATCTGTGTATTTTCGTTTGAAATTGTTTGAAATTCTTCTAAACAAAAATTTCCTAGTTGAATTCATGAATTACGGCTAGACCACCATGGAAAACTTGGAAGCACTGGACAGCCGTTTCGTTCAGGCATGTTACTCTTCAGCGGTTGGATCGTGGATGCGCAATGCTAAGGAGTCCCATACTAGGACGAAACGTCAGCTATTCACTCTTTATGTATTCACCAAACAATGTTTTTTTCATTTATTTGTACTGTATTGTTCTTTAGTGAATTCGGTGAAGAATGGCACAAGAGTGGAAGTGATGTTTATAAATCTACAGCGATCGATGATCTACTGGCAGCTGCTGAATATTTAATTCAACAAAAATATACTAATCCTGATAAGTGAGTAATATATTTCATGTTATTATCGACTACGTAGAAGGTTTATCTTCTTGATTTAATACTAGAGCATTTTATGATGATTACAACTACGTTTCCATTGATTATTGTAACTAACCGATGCTTAAAATGTTTATTTACCGGCCAAAACTTCCTTAAGGGGTGAAGATGACGTTAACTGATAAGCGTTAAGTAAATTGAGGCTTAGATCAAAAATTTACTGACACAAATATGAAGCCAATTAACGTAAATGAATTTCAAATGATGAACGTTTCAGATTACACTTTACAAATATTTGGATAAAATATAATAATATTATACTACTTAAGTGGATAATGCAATGGCGTTTGAAGCCAAGGATACTGGGTTCGAATCCCGGTGTGGACATCAACTCTGGGATCCAGGTACATGCAGCTGACAAGTCTTAAATGAGACGAAACGTGTGTCCTGGATTTTACTGCCAGCCACCATCCATCTTCGTTTTCAGTACTACTTACCAATAAATAACTAGTAGTATGGGTATACGAACGAATTCCTCCATTTAAAAAACACGTTTGTTCTAATAAGTAAATCAAGTTGAATTTTAGTTTCATTGCGGGTTGTTAATGACTGAAAGATCGTTTAAAAAGCAGAATTTATAACTATTTGCTTCATTCAAAAGTAGATCACTACATCCTATATATGCTTTAATGATAACTTAGATCGATTCATGAGTTCAATGGAATTTAACAATCTGCACTACCCCTTACTGACAATTATCACGTGCTCAGTAAAGATTATCTTTGAGAGGAAACTTCCGGAATTTTAAGGAGAGGCCGTGATCAGCAGAGTAAATCTTTGTTTGATGTGAGCCACTTACTCGGCAAAAACGAAAGAGGTTGGTCACGGAATACCGTAGACCGATTGAAGTTAGACATTAACACAGTTGGATATCTGGTCAGTCGTATGGAGTTTAAGCGTTCGTGGGAAAGACTGAAGGTCCTGGGTTCGATTCCTGGTTTGAGATCGTGGGTGTGCACTACGAAGTATCCCCATATTAGAACGAAACTTCCGTCTAGTGCTTCCGGGTTTTCAATGGTGGTGTAACTTAAATGGGTTCATGATTTCAATAAGACATTTTCTAGTGTTCATCATATTTAAACTGGATAAACAGTGAAAACCAGGAAGTACTGTGCATCTCTTTTGTCTTATTGTAAGACTCCTCAGCATTTCTTAGCTGTTCCTGTTAGGTATCGAACACCTTAAATTAAACCCGGTCAATTTTCCTCCATAATAAAATCTAGAAACTAAACTATCTTCGCAACTTCTTCTATTATAATAACCAATCTAATTATTGCATAAAACGTACAGGTTTGATACTTGTAAGGCTTTTTAACCTTACATTAATGGAATTTTAAAGTGCAACTGATCAGCCCGTATTGCTCGAATGTATCGCATAAACCTGATAACCATCGTCGTCTTATTGAATTATCAAAATTTATCAAAGGGATTAATTGTTTTAAATGATCAGCTCTTATTGTTCCATGTGCATCCTGAACTAATTGTTTCGATCATAATTTGGGCATTTGAAGCAAAAGGTACTGGATACAAGTACCACTGTGAATATCAACATTTGGAATCCAGGAAATATAGTTAATGAAGTTCAAATATAGCGAAACACTTGTCCTGGATTCTCCTGCTAACCGCAAATTACATACAAGTTTGGATTTTCATCGTTAACAATAATCAGATATTTAATAGTTGAATTCATCAGTCGATAAAAACTAGACCACTATGGAAAACATGGAAGCAGTGGACGGACGTTTCATCCTAGTATGAGATTTCTCAACAATGCTCATCCACGACTCCGCTCGCGGGATTTGAACCCAAGGCCTTGATACTCGCGTATAAACGCTCAACCTACAGACCAGTGAGCTGGTATCCAAGTGTTAATGTCTAATTTCAACCAGTTCACGAAGCTGAGACACCGTCTATCCGTGTCTTCAGTAAGTAACTATCTCATAACAGAGCCGTCTGAACTTCAATGGTTATGGCTTCTCACTAAAACCCCACGAAAAACCTCTTGAAGCCAGTCACTAGTGAGCTTCCAGATTTTCCATGGTGGTCTAGCTTTAATCGACTCATGAATTGAACTATTAAAATACTTCTACTTGTTTTTATAGAGAACATTTAAATGACAAAATAAACATCGAAATGAAAATGCTTATATGTGACCTCTCTTCCCGCATTCCAATGAGATTCTTAGTTAAGAAAAGTATTTGTATACCTTTTGAATGTATCGATATATATTACGATACAGTAATTACGCAAAGAAAGCAAGGAAATGTGGACCGAATGTTTTAGTATTCAGTTCTTTACTATCAAATAATCATTACATTAAAATTCATTCATGATTTAAAGACAATTTCTATGCTCACTCATTACTTCATACAGGATTGAAATTATTGATTTTAAGTATCACGTCTTGTGTAATACCATTTTCTACTACTGAACATCCAGCTGATGAGTCCTAAATAAGATGGAACAAGCGTCTTGAATTCCATTACTTGACATGATCCATCATTCTCCGATTATAATGCTTGTGACTTAATAGACGGATTAATTTAAGTCTTGGGTTCAGTGATCAATGATAAAACAACCAAAATAAATATGAATAATTCATTAATAATGAAGTTACTATATAAGTTGGAAATAGCCACAAAAATCTCAAGTTTAGTACTACGTACAGTATTGAAAGCATTCTTTTAAGTCATAACAAATCTGTCTTACAACCTAATGACTTTTTTATGAGTTGTAGAATTATGGTTTACATCGTTATTGATACAGCCCTAATAATAGACCTAATCCTAAAATTGTACATTTTTCATGATGTAACTGCCTAATCTATAAGATCTTACATGAAAGTCACATCATTGTCTACACTGACTCATCGTATCGTAACAATCACCAATATATTATGGAGAACACATTCAAACTGGAGATAGAACTATATATTTAGTATGAGTGAAAACAAGTTATACAGAACGATCACGCCTACAAAGCTGGGCCATGCCACTCAATTGGATTCCATTTATTTCACTCTTCCCACCTTCTCCATCGTTTCTTCGCATTAAACGTTGAATATCTACTTTCCCAGTTGTTTTGTGTTCAACTTTGAGGATTGCGTTGTTAACGTCTGGTACTCAAAGTTTTTTTGCGTTTACTTTGCTCCTAATAATCTAATGATAACAACTGCTCAGTTTTTTTCAATATTTATTCTTTCTTCAATGTACTATGTATTGTTGTTTCCTTTCACCAGTCTTATATTACATGGCAATGAAAATGGTGCTCTTCTTGCAGCTTCCTGTGCAAATAAACGGCCAAATCTATTTAAAGCAATTATTTTAGACAATCCGTTAACTGATATGTTACGTTATTATAAATATTCATCAACTGGCAGATGGATGAGTGAATATGGGAATTTATATTATCAAAATGTATTTAATGAATTATTTAGGTATGTAAAGTTATTTAATCAGAAGAAAAGTTTGATTATCATATAATTTATTCATTAAATTATTTAATAGTTGAATTCATCAGTCATTTGAAGCTAGACCCCAAATGCCCTGATATGCTCGAGAGTGGGAAGTCAGCTCTCCTTCTCCAAATGTTCTGACATGGCCACGCGTAAAAAACCACTGAAAAAGAAGTCCTGCTCACTGCCTTCTCGCACCATGGGTTTTGTTTACTAAATGGAGAGGACGAAAAGCGTACATCCGGCGCCTTAACCTGGTTGGTGGATACGGAGAATCCACCTAGGGGATCTGGGAAACTCTGGTTCCAAACCAACGATACAAATTGCATCTAGGATCCTGAAGGAACAAATGGCACATGAACCTCTCGTTCGTCACCGGCTACCATGGGACTGCATCTTCTTACGTTGCTCCACTGCCTTGAGGAACAGGCCTTAAGGTCGAAGGCTTGGGGATCCCTTAAGAAGACCACCTGCCTCGATCTGGGCACCTGGGCAGTATCACAGCTCACACACAAATCAAGTGACTTGTGTGGCGCATGTGTGTTCAGTACCCCTTTGTACCAATATTTATGTATTCAAATAAAATAAATAATGATAAAATACCGTCATGGAAAACCTGGAAGTACTGAACGGCCGTTTCATCCTACTATGGGTCTCCTCAAAAGTGCGAATCTACGATCTCACACGTGGGGCTCGATCCCAGGACCTTCTGTCTCTCATGTAAACGCATAATCTCTAAACCACTAAGCTGGCATATCTAACTTCAAGGCTTTTAATTCTCACAACAATGTTCGTTCGATCAAACTTGATTCTATATGTGCTTTCCCGGTGGTTAGTTAATATAAAGTGTTAACTAACGATAGAAGCCTTAGGCATGAGTAATTTACTATGGATATGTGACTTTATATAGGGTTGAATCCATAACTATCATGTTTTATCTTAAGTATTAAAATTACTTAATTTTTAAAACTAAAATTCTATTATCGTTTGTATTATTCTTATTATTATGCCATATATAGTTATTCACCAGTACATAATGTGCCAGATTTATTCATGACCAAATCACATTATCCTTCAGTGTTTATTTTATCTGATCTACAAGCTGCCAATGTAGAATATGTTCATTCATTAAAATTATTAGCTACATTACAAAATGAATTACATAATAATGGTTGTACATTTGAACAAACAAATATTACACTTGGATGGTTTAAAACGGAAGGTCAACATAAGGTGAGGATTATATATAGGTTAAATTAATTTGGTATTATTTGCTTGAATCTTTTTATTGACGTTTAGAGCCCCAATTCATCGGCCTCTTATTGGCATATGGACATCCTGTGCCGATTGCCTTGATATTGTCATAAGTCATAAGCTTTACAAGCAAAGACGGATAGTGGCTAGGAGTGTAATTAAGGACCTACCTGTATCCCAGAGTTGATGTTCATCCCGGGAATCAAACCCAGTGCCGTTCACTTCAAATGCCATCGCGTTATCTACTAAGTTACTGAGTCTTGATAACTCAAAAAGAGAAAACAGAGTTAATGAAGGCAGTGATGTAAAAAGCAATATAAAACTCATTACTCCGGATAATAAACTAAAAAGAATACAAACCGTTTTTGAATACACAAAGAGGGTTTGAAGTTTCTTATGGCTAAGGCTTCAATAAGCCTTAATATATGCCTTTTTACATTTCTTACAACACCGCAAAAACCCAATTAAGATCAATTTTATGATTAGTTTCAACCATGTGTTTGGAGACAGAGGATGATGGATGTTGATCACGTACCTTAACTGATTTTTCGTGGACAGAGATTCCAATCGATATCGAATACAAGATTTGTGTTTCAGTATATGAATATCAACATTATGTAGAAAGTATATTAGCATGAAGCGTATCAAAAAACTAGGTTACTGATCCTACTTCAAGCCACTAACTGAAGTTGCATTAGTACCACAACGGCCCATTTAAACATAGAAATAATCAATTCAATCGTGCATTTGTTTCTACCAATCTTCTCATTTTAGATTTTTTACTAAATATAAGTACTTAAGTCCCTTCATAAAACATCTGTAACCTATCGTAAACCCAATTTCTGGGGAACTCGTTTGTTCATACAATTTTCTTCTACTCTATTCTTTTGAGAGACAAGTGCCAGTTACTAAGAAATCAGCACACGTGATATGTTCGTCAATGAAAGGCATTAGAGTATATCATACTGATGATCTTGAGTGAACTAATCAAAATTAAGAATTAATCCCCCCATTTTTTTCCGCGAAATTCGATAAACAGTGAAGGATAGAATATATCTGATTCTAAAATATAAAAAAGAGGATCTTATTTCTCAAAGTTGGCAAAATTAAAATACTTACTCCTGTCACTCCTCGTACACCGGCATAGGCCGCCCACCAGTATAATCTGGTTGACGTTTTTAGCAAGATTTTTTCTACGGGATGGGGTTGTCGACCTTATGCCCAACCCTCCTTTTTTACCCGGGTTTGGGACCGGGATTAACTCCAGAAGAGCTAAAATAGGACTGCTCTTTTATTTCAAATCGTATCATTCCACGATCCTGATGCACATAACAAAGTTGTCTAACTGAAAATGATAACACTAAATGCGATTGGGAAAATATAGAGTAGGAAAATATTGTTTTAAATTTAGGCACATCTAATCATATGATTTATTCGCCAATCAAAGTACGACTTATACAATCTTCGCACTATGCTTAACCAATAACTTTCGACCGGTATGAGCAGTCTAGAGTCCCAATCGGTCCTTCTTCCTTTCTAGTCCTGCATGTTGAGTCCAGAACACCAGTATCAGCTTACACTATGTGAATTATTTAATTCAAACATACTTGGTTTATGTACCAGCCAAACAGACCGTATCACACCATAAAATAGGAAATAACATTTGTACATGATCTAGCACATTAGTGGCTGTGAATATGAGAGGCTGTAATTGATAGACTGGGTATAACTCAAGAACGGTAAATTGTATAATAATAGTTAATAGATTAAAATGAGGGTTATAATAAAAGGAATATAGATATAAATAATCTAATGGTTAAATAGTTATACAATAAAGATAGATATGTAATGTCAGTCCATTAATAGTTCCCAGAAGTCTACCGTATATTTATCTTCACTAGGATATAACAAATATCACCTAGACTATCCTTTAAAGGATATAAACTAACTTGTAATAATTATGATGATAATAATAGAGAACCTAATGGATATGATATTGTAGCGTGGAGTCGAGTCGCAATTGACTATGATCACCACTACAGGAAGGTTGTGTACCAAATATCAGAAGGCAATTGAAGGTTGTAGCGAAGTATATGTGTTGGTGATCTCGTGGTATCGAAAGAATACCGAGATCGTACCAAAGGAGTGCAAGTGGGTTAACCGAGCAAACGTAAGTTCGTGCAAGGTCACAACCAACGGAAGAAAGAATGGGAGAATAATGGATGTCTTTAGTACAGTTAAACAAATAAGTACAGTAAAACAATCACTGGTACAATTGGTTATAATAATAATTGCTTCCATTAAACCAATCGCGTTCTCTTTGCAAAAGTAGGTCACTACAATCTATTCTTGAGAATTGTTATGATGATTATTGTCATTCACTTTTTATTTTCTGATTTAGATTGATAAAGTTACAAGCATCTGTTCATTTATACAAATGATGTTATCAATTGATTGGCCTAAAAAACATTCTTAATCAGTTTAATTCGCCCGGAAAGATAGTAGTTAACTTAAAATAAACACATTCCTATTTTATTTAGACTAAACAGTTCATTAATCAATGTAAAAATGTGTTAACAATGCAATATACTACGAGTTTATTGTAAAGCTTCATTTCATTCCATTATAATTTACCTACTTATTATACTTAAAATAAGTGAATAACTATCTCATTGGTGACAGTTTATATTCTCTCATTGCAGTTGATGTTCAAGATTTTTATGAACAATAGTCAGTTCCAGATTTGACTCTTGATCATTATTAAGACTAAGCATATATGCATCCTTTAAAAGAACCAAAATGAATACTATCGAATGTTGTGGATTTTATAAGGTTGAAATGAAAAATTGAATTCTGAGTAAGATACTCAACAGTTTGTTTTATATAGATGAGAAATTGTTTAACAACATTCTTGTAATTTAATTGAAAATAGTAGCGAAACAATTAGATGATATGTGATGGTGAAGTCGGTCTGGAAAACATTTTAGTCACTGACTAGTTACTTTATTTACTTACGCTTATTACCATCAATGGAGTATAGGCCACCGACCAACATTCTCCATCCCACTCTATCCTGGGCCTTCCTTTCTAGTTCTATTCAATTGTTGATCATTCTCCTCACATCTGTTTCCATTTCTTAGCGTAATGTGTTCTTTCATCTTCCTCTCCTCCTTCGGCCTTCAGATTCCAGGTGATGAGAGATTGCCTTGTGGCACAGTTGAGTGCTTTCCTTTATGTGTGTCCTATACACTTCCAGTGCTTCTTCCTGATTTCTTCCTCCACTGGAATCTGTTTTGTTCTCTCTCATAGCAGGTTGTTGTTGATAGTGTTTGGCCAACGGATACGAAGTATTTTACTTAGGCGGCTGTTAATAAACGCTTTTATCTTCTGGATGATAGATTTTGTAGTTCCCCACGTTTCAGATCTATGCAGCGGAACGGTTTTGAGATTTGTATTGAAAATTCTGACCTTGGTGTTGGTTGACGTATAGTAGTTTTGAGTTCCAGATGTTTCAGAACTTCTATATCCGAGGGCCGACTTCAAATGGTGTGAATTCTTTTTTCATGTTAGCGTTTTCTCGCGAGTTAGTTTTTAACGGGATGAGGTTGCTAACCTCATGCCTAATCTTCTTGCTTTAACTATTAAATACCAACTGGTTAACGATAGGTCTTCAAGCCACCATCGCTTTAATACTAAAATTACCTTCAGAAATCCAACGAACATCTTATTTTAGTGTTTCATTAGCAATCAGTTCAAAGAGCGTGAAGGTTCCGAAGTGTTTCACTGAACTCTAGCTAAATCACTCATCAAATCGGAGCATAGCTAAATTGTAAGTTTGAATAACAGATATTAAGTTGTTGGCCGAGTTTTGTCAGGGTTAAGGATGGCCAACATGTACTGATCAGTCGGCGATATAAATCAGTTCATGAGGTAGGGTATCCATACTCTTTACTTCTCTAGTCTGTTCCATCTAGCGTGTGATATTACTCTGCCACTTACAAACACTAGGTAAGTAGGATATGAAGCCCATCAGGTTGAGGTGAGTAAATTCGAAACTCCATATTGCACGTGACACATACCCACTTTTGGTCTGACTTGCTGAGTTTGTTGTAAGCAGTTGCTGTCAGATTTGTGCATGCTTCGTGAAACCAACCTTTGCAGTTGTCACACTGCATGCCAGTTGTGACAGCAAAACGGCATCCCGGACGTTTGCATGAGTTTTTCATGACGGTGTTGAAGCAAACTATGTTATAGATGCTGGCAAAGCTTAAGACCTTTTTAAAAAAAACACTAAAATGCACACTGAAAACGGACAAAACGGACAAAACGAGTGATATAAACTGAAACTAGTCTATACGTGAAAAACAAAAAAAACCGAATAGTAAGCTGAGGCAAAACCACAGGTAACTATTAAATATAGTGAAACTCAAAAAAAAGTAATCTACCGAACGTATAGCTCAGGATAGATTTTTTAGAACTGAAATGGTACTTTTGTTGCGTAAGAACACAGCAAAAGTTTGATATATGCAAATCACGTTAGGACTAAACTTCCCGTTCGAAAATCGCGCTCATGAGTTCGTGACCACATAGTTCTTCTTGGTTAGATTGCGCTATTTTCGGGGTTCATAGTTTGTACTGTAGTTCAAATACTTCAAGCTATCACACACCGTTAGATGACGGCCAGAAGTTAAGCGTCTGAGCGTGAAATCTAAGGCCTTGGGTTTGGATCTCACAAGCGGGATCCTGGATATGCACTGGTGAGGAGTCCCATACTAGGACGAAACGGCCGTTGAGTGATTCTATGTTTTCAATGGTGGTCCAAAATCAAACGATTCATGAACTCAACCAAAAATGAACAATCTTCACAACTCATACTGATATTTATCAGTGTGCGTTAGGAAGACAGGAACTCAGACACAGGGGGTCATCGAGTTGTGAATGCATGTGTAGTGGCACTGGACCCTAATACGAGACAATGTGGGAAATAGACACCCAACATTTAACACGGAGAAAAATCCAACGATGAAGATCCCGGAGAGAATGAATTGAAATAATTGGAGTTGATCGAATGGTATCACTCGGCCTTGCAGGCGTGGTCTTATGTAACATTATTTTCATCCATATTAAACCTACTGTTCTATCCCTAATCTATGTGTGTTCCCCACATACTGATGATTGTTACGACGCAATGAATCGGGGTAGACAATGATGTGACATCCATGTAAGATCTTATAGATATGCAATTTTAGGA
The DNA here is from genome assembly GCA_944470405.2 of Schistosoma mattheei. Classification (NCBI taxonomy): domain Eukaryota; kingdom Metazoa; phylum Platyhelminthes; class Trematoda; order Strigeidida; family Schistosomatidae; genus Schistosoma; species Schistosoma mattheei. The sequence continues at coordinate 1,432,564 of OX103950.1, forward strand.
TAAGGTCTATTGTTGGAGCAGTACTGATATCAAAGCAGACCATAATTCCTCTCATATACTTACTTATTTTAAGATAGTGCGTAAATATCTCCCAAGAGTTAGACGTTAAACCACTTCCACGTCCTTTAGATTCTAAATGCTAGCCAAAAGCCTAGAATAAAGTTGGTCCTTCATTTAGTTTCCAAAATAGAATTAGAAGGGGTGCTTGACGATTGAGGTCAGCATGCATTCTCCCCACCTAGAGGCACCACAACTTCTTCAATAGATTGCTTCAAGAAGAGATGTAATGACGGCATATTTGTCCATGGATTATCTCTTCACATCTTGATTACTATGTAGAACTATGATCTAATCCGGTTTTATTACATTCATAGTTGCTCCTATTATAATAAACCTAATCCCGAAATTATAGATTCGTCATGATGTGACTGCCTAATCTACGAGATCTTAGGCGTAAGTCAAATAATCTTCTATACTAACTCGTCTTATAGTGACGACCAGCAATGATTACGAGCACTTCTGAAAACATATTTAGTCTTGGGACAGAATAGTGCATTTAATGTGAGTAGGGGTGGGTTACACAGAGTGATCATGCCTGCAATCCTGAACCATGCCATACTTAACGACTGTTCCTGCATCCACCATTTTTCGACCTTTTCTAAGTATAACATGTTGAATGTAAATCGTTTCAGTAGTTATACAATCGACTTCGAAGATCATGTACTCAGGAACCAATACCACTACACTACTTTCCCACCAGAATCAACATGACGTTAGTTTGATACCAAATCGAGTGAGATTGTCGCGCTCTGGAGGTTACCGAAATAAAATACAAAGGACAAGGCTCTGCTATACTTATTGATTCAGACTCCACATGTCTAACAATACCTACATCCTTGTACCGTTGGGTTTCCTGGTTCCACAAACTATTATTCCCATTTGCCTGCCATATCAACGTGTATTTTGAGTCTTGTGGTGATAGTTGATGGTTCTAGTAACCCTGGGGACCCTGGAGCAAATAAATTCACGTATCATTTGGAGATTATAAGCCCCTAATATTTCGACTTTACTTTTACACTACCCCCACTGAACAATATCACTGACCTAAGCAAGCTTCCAGTAACAAGATTTCAGCGTTTAGAAGTGAGTAACAATAACTCATACCACAGAAAATTGGTATCTGACCACCCTTTAGTTATAGGATAACGTTTAGAATGAAATTAGTGCTAAACTGAAGTCCGGCGTAATTTCATAGGTTCAACTGTGAGCTCAAAGTATTCAGAACCAAAATCATATCATTTTTATCTGGATTTATATTTATTTTAAGTAGTCATACATCGCTGAAATTGCCCACCAGAACACGTAACTTCAGGGTCATATGTCAGTGATTTCAAGGTGAGATTGAGTCTTTGTAGTATTTATGGTGTGTACGTGGTTTTTCTGTTCTTATCGAATTTTCTGATATTGAATGGACAGCATTGTTCGCAGTGAGTTTGATAACTGCGTTACAATGTCTGGAGTATGATTATAATCTAAGTTGGCTTCTAAGTTTCTGGGCGTAAGTATAATTTACAAATTTCGCTTGATTTTATCTGTTCGTTCTATATGTTCTACACTCATTACAAGTTATCTCTTTCGTGATAGCCTGCTGATTATCCCGTACGTCCTTTGGTTTAAAATCATATTTTTATATTTTTGAAAAGCTATCCACGTTAGTGTTAAATGGAGCAGGCCTATGGTACCAAAGTTATTGCTTTGAACACTTCCAGCAAATTGCACTCTACTAAGTGCAGAACCATGTTCAATTGCTCAAATTACCTATTTTTCATACTACAATACAATTTAGTCAACCGGATTTTGCGGCCCATTTCATTCGCTTTCCGTACGGTCTAATAATCGATCAACCACCCATCTATTGGTTCTGTAAATATTTTCTTGCGATTTTTGTATGTTAGTCTTTAAGAACGTAGGATTTGAAGACGGTTCGGATAAGCACACTTTTGTTAACAATAACCCTAACTATTGTGCACAACAAATGTGCATCAAACTAGTTTTAGTTAGTATTTTAGTCATCCAAGTGTACTAGTCAGGTATATTACTCTACAGGATAGCGTTGTAATCTTTCCAAATGAAAACTGTACAACTCCATGTCAAAATATTACAGGCTTCATATTCAAATTTATTGTCATAATGTAGTGCCATTACGCTTTAGAGCCACTATGATTCTCTTGATCTGCCGAAACCGTCCGTGTCCCTGAATTAAGAATTGTTTGTTGATTTACTAAACTTAAGCCAGGAAAACGGTTACCCTCCAAGTGAACTAGTTATAGGGTAGACCTCGTTACTCCGTTCTGTTCTGTACAAACCGATCCACCAAGTGATCTATAATACTGTGGCTATCCGTCCCGCCGTGATAATATTCAGTGTCTCTTTTACATTTGTGTCGCGTATTACGTTCTGACAGACTCGGTGAAGCTATGATTTATGGAAGACTTTGAATCAAGGCTAAAGTGACCTTGAGGCAACAAGCCTTATTACTAGTGTCAAAAGTGGGTCTCAAAATTAGTATGTGAAATATGGATTGACATTTCTTCCTAAAAATGAACGTAACTTCTTTGACTGAAAGACATTCTGGTTGTACTTGTAAGTGAACTGCTTATTTCACTCTCATACACTAATCTAACCTTGTTATTATACGCGCTTTACCCTCTTTATGCCTCCACAACCTTATTGATATGAAGCTGATTATGAATACAGTGGTCTCGACTGCTGTTAGAGGGTGGTTGTCGCTCTCCGGCTGCCCACACCATGAGAGGGTCCTTCTAGAGGTGCCTGAAAAGGAAATTGGGTTAGGTCTGGTCTTAGTGACCTGCGAGCGTGACCGCAGTGCCCGAATGACAACTACTTGAGGCCTGTCACACACGACCTTTCTGTGGGTAATTTTTGTGTTGGCTCCGTACTTGTTGAGGTGTGCATTTTTAGGGTCGACCTTTTCCAACTCCACCCTCCCCTTGTGGGAAGGCAATATCTCTGTTGTGCTGGCTTTCTAAAGGAGACACCTTACTGCCGTCACACCTCTGTATATTCAGCAGTACGACTTCGCCCTCGGATCCTGGGTTTGCTGCTTTTAGTCTTACTGTTCTTCAACCGACTTGTCTGGCATGGTAGGACCTTGAAGAATGATTGTTTCAGCCAGTATAGCTTGATTAGGTCATAACAATAGGCAAGCCCGATCACAACGTCAAGTTAGCAAGAATGGTTGGAAGAGCCTCTAGTATTTGTGATGACAAATGCAGTAAAGTTAATATTTTAAAAGTCATCACTGAAAACGGTAGTATAAAATAATACGTATAATGTAAAATGAATAATTGTATAGTAAGCCGTGAAGGGAAAGTCACAGAAGAAATAAAATCATCAAGAAAATTGGTGGTTCTGTAACTACTGATGTAACAGATTCAGTGATAGATATATTTTGGGTGAATTGGTGTAAGTTAGGTTAGACAATTAGAAAAAAAATTGCATTATAATTTCATTAACTACCAACTGACCAGTTTAGTCAGTTATATCGAAGTTGGTAAAATAGGATCAGAAGCCTTATCAAGCCACTAAATTGAACTATGAGTACTCTGTTTAAAACAAAACTAAGCACTAACATTAATCAAACTGAACTCTCGTAATAAAACAAAATGAAACAATTCACAATTAGTAACTATAATGAGGTGGTTAGTGACTCAATTAGGTTAAAAAAAACCTATTAAAACTTATATAACGCTGAATAATTCTGATCATTATCAGCAAAAATATTCTTCAGTCATATATATATATATGCAGATGACTAATAAAATTATTGACCTCATAACGAGTTAATTACTGTTAGCCAAAAAACAATAACAATGGAATTCTGTTGCAAGTACACAAGAAAAACTAGAAATTAACTGAAAAATGCGCTGATGTGAGTCATCATGTCTCTTAGAAAAAAATAAACATACACAGAGAAGCATTAGATGAAAAAATAAGTGCAGAATAATAAAATATTTTAAACGTGTATGGAAGAAACAAAGATTGAATTCGTTTTTCCTTCATGATAGGACCTATAGGAACGATTGTTCCAGCCAGTATAACCCGATTGACTCATCACGATAGGCAATTCCGACCACCACGTCAAGGTCGCCCCAAATGCCCTGGCATGGTCGAGGGTGGGGAGAATCATCTCTCCTGTAGAAATACTCTCACGTGACTACGCGTATATAACCACTGTCAAGGAATTCCTACTCACTGCCTTCTCGCGAAGGGAGTGTTGTTTACGAAATTGAGATGACGAAAAGCGAATATCCGGAGTATACGGAGGATCAACTGAGAGGATTCGGAAAACCTTAATTTCAAACCGATGATGCACATGGCCTCCAGCTTCCCGAGGGAACACATGGCACATAAACCTGCTGTTGGTAACCGGTTATCATGAGGCCGCACCTCCCAGTGTTGCTCCACTGCCCTGTGAACTAAAACTCTAGGTCAAACGCTCGGAGAATACTATCTGCCTCGGCTTGGGCGTCCGGTCAATATCTCAGCCATCACACAAATCGAATAATGGAGTATGGCACATATATATTTGGTTACCAGTATTTGTGTTTAAATAATAAATATTAGGATTTTGAGTCAGAATTTAAGGTTGGAAACTAAGGTGAGGGTTCTTATCATGAACTGACATCAGCTATTATGCCACAATTCTATTTAAGTATATGGATAAGTGAATTTCGCCACAAAATCCTAGGCTTAAACCCTTTAATTTCTTTCGTTCGTCCATAACTTATAGTCTGATCACAAATTCAGTAATCCCTATTCATTTCAATTTACTGGGTTTAATGAATTTTATCATCTCTTAGACATTCGTGCTTTTTTCAGTTTTAATGGGCGCAAGGTATTCTAAAAAGCGTCACAAGCCTCGTATAAGCAAATCCCAGATCCCTTGGCTTCTACGTGGAGCTATAAGAAGCAATAATGTTGGTACTCTTCAATATCTCTTCAGCTATCCTAATGGTGTAGATCCAAGTATGGTCATCGATGGAGTTTGCCCACTCAATTTGGCGGTTGAATTAGGTTATTTACAAATGGTCAAAATACTCATTAAAGCAGGTGCAGATATTTATGTTGCCGATGCCCCTCGATACCCACTTCATCAAGTAAGAGAGTTGAATTTTCCAATTCCATATTTGCATTATGACGAAATGTACATGGTCTGCTGGTTCTACAAAAATTTTAATGGCTCTTGAAATGTATATTGGTCTTAATTTCAGGCAATATACACGGCTACTTTCGTTATCTTACCTAAGGATTATTTCCATGATCACGCAACTTAATCGAGCGGGAAAAGTAATAAAAGCTTTTCGAAGTAATTAATCGGGAAATTAAAGTACATATTCGAATGCTAGCTGGTATTCTACAACTTTGAAGAAACATTCAATCTCCAATTGTTTAACACCATAGTCTGAGACTTCGCTATTAGTCAACTCAGTCATTGAATAATATCATGTAGTGCCATGTTATATGCAGTAGTTGATTGTTTATTGGTGAATCTGGTCTTCAAGTGTGATAGATCTGTACCAACCGAAGCTTTTGTGTAATATTAAATTAGGTGTATATAGGTTAGATACAGTGTATATCCGTAGGCAAAATAGATGCCAAGATTTTCAGTTTACATTGACTTAATGATTAAAACACCCAATTATCAATCACTTGATCCTGTGTTTGATTACTCTTTCACTTAGCTTGATATAAAGGACGGAATAGAATTGTTAACCACCGAATGCAAAATATTGTGTCTCGAAATCCTGGGCATATAAAACCTATGCTGGATTAATAAGTCACACTAAGAAAGCTTCATTGTGTCTCATTTTTTATATTAAAAAACTTTTTACTTCAATGATCGTTTCTTCATTCGAATATCGCAAATTTTTTCCTTAAAGGCAAGTTTGTATGGCCGTGCAGATATTGCTGAACTGCTCATACGATCCGGTGCATCTGTATCCGCGCTTACGGAACGGAGACAGTCTTGTTTACATTTGCTGGCACATCAAACTGCTCAACGTTATGTTGATACTGCGAAAATTCTATTGAAATATCATGTGAATCCAAATACATTGGATGATGATGGTCTTGCACCGTTACATCGAGCATCAGTTGAAATCGTTGAAGTTTTAGTTGCAGTAAGTTTATAGCATTACATTCCGATGGTATTTTCCTCCTACTGTACTGGATTTTTTATAGACAAATATTCTTTTAGTATTAGAAAGAAAAGTTTGTAACGGGTTGTTCGTCTCTTGGAGAGAATTTATATTTCAAAGTTCTAATGAGAGGCTGAAACCATTGTGAGAGTGAAACAAGTATTACCAATACTTAATTGGTGGTAGTAACGAATAGGCTGACTATAAATGCTAGTCATCCGTAGCATGGTCGTGAGTACTTATCAGGAACCTGTTCAATGCTTCCTGGTTTTTTAGTGTTGTATAGCTAGTACGTTATATGATGTAGGCTATTTTTCGCAATGATGCAGCTGTGTATCTCAGCAATATGCTCTTGATTATGCTGAGTTTCGTGAAGTAAATGTTTCAGTTTTGAAGTTCTGTTTATATTTCTAAACATCATAAGCTTTACGAACTTCAAAAAATAAATGATCTGCTGTATAATCGTAGCGAATTTATTGAGCGTTAATGGTCTCAGCGTCTTTGTTTGCTTTTAAGCAAATAGTTCATACATGGACTGATAGTAAAGATCTGTATTTCAGTATAATGAGATGAGATTGACTACATCCAGTATTTTAAACAACTATTGTTGTTTTATGTAAATGAGCTCAGTGCTCAGTGTCGATTAAGATATATAGACTAAGAGTTTGTTTCTGGAATAAAGTCCTATTTACTACATGGTCTTACCTGGCTCAAATCGTCATACTCTGATTATTCCATTTCCAACCAGTTAGAACGAATGGACGAATTGAGAAAATACTAGATGTTTATGTAACTTACACATGCATGTATTTCACTCTCAATTCTTGTTTCGACTTGATAAAAATCGATTAAACTAAAATTTCTAAGGAATATCAAACAGTGGAATATAACACATTCGTCTACTTTGGTCTCTACTCGGTTTTATTAAATTTTACGTTCCTCAGAAAGATAAACTTGTCTCCTGTCATTTTAACTAGTTTCGTCTTGTGAAATGATGATGATGTGGAATGATGGTAAATCAGTTAATGACACTGTGAATTTTCATCGACTGAGATGGTTGGGCCACGTGTTACCAATGCCTGAACACCGATTACCACGACGCTCAATCCTGACTAGTGTTGGAAACGGTTAGAAGAAAGTTAGGGGCGCCCAAACCAAAACGTAGCATCAGTGCTTGAAGCCACTGACTTCTGGTATAAGCCATGTTGGTAGATGCGAACTACTTGGTTGGAGTCCGCGTGACTATCGTAATCAATGGTTATATACTCTTGGTGACATGACCCAGAGTCGATCACAATGGCGTAGGTGTATACACTCTTTGTCTTCCCTCAAACTATGAGATTGAAATCGCTTTATATCTTTCTTTCTACCAACTACTTTTTTATTCATGTATTATTTCCTTGTATGTAATCTTTCTTTTATATATTACCACTTTTGAATTAACTACTTCTATGACTTCGATGTTCATCTTGTTGTGCTAATGAGGTATGGTAACTTGGACCGATGTAAATATGTGCCTGATCCTAAGTTGTAGCTTACTTACTTTCTTACAATGTCTTGTGAAATAGCAGTGAAATTACTACCCTTTCGCTTATGTAGTAGATTAAAGGTAATATACTATTGATACATTATTTTTCTCAATTTTATGGCTATTTTGCTTTTGTTTTCGTCAGAAACTGTATACATTTGCGTAAATGATGTATTATTTATTAACTGGAATTTTCCTGTTACATTCAGAACAAGATTTATTTTTATACGAAAATATTTTGTAACTTATGGTTACCTACTTTATGTACTCGTGTTCGTTACATTCAGTGAAATTATGACATAATGAATAAAGCGTATAAAACTTTGAGTCAGCAAGTCACAGGTTTGTACTCCGAAATGTTTATTTTAGTGTACGTGAGTCAGTCAGTCAGCTATAACGTAGGACAAGGCACATATATGCATCGGTTCAAGTTGCCATACCTCATTAACAGAACAAGATGAACACCGGATTCATAAAAGTAGTTAATTCAGAGGTGGCAATATATAAAAGGAAGATTGCATGTAAGGATATAGTATAGGAAGAAAGAATTAGTTGTTAGAAAGATGTAAAGCGATTTTTATCTCTTAGTTTAAGGGAAGACAGAGAGTGTATACACTGACGCCATCGTGATCGATTCTGAGTAATGTCACCAAGAGTCTCCAGCCATTGGTTACGATAGTCGCGCGGATCCCAACCCAGTAGTTTGCTTGTGTTCTAGAACCTGATGAATGGTGAATATGTGGTCGATGCAGCCACGACCAGGTCTGAAGCCAGCTTGATTCTCTTGTGTTTGCAGTTCACGAGTCTTAGTTAGGCGTCTGATAATTATCGAGGCTAGTATTTTCGATACTATATTAGTTAAACTAATCCCTCTATGGTTGTCACAGGATGATTTTAACCGTCTCTTATATATTGGGACGATAAGTGATTGTGACCAGTTAGATGGGATAACGTCTAACTCCCAGATCCTAGCTAAAATATTAGTCAACATAATCGCTAAAATTGGACCACCATCCTTAAAGACCTCTGGAGTCAATCCATCTGGACCAGCTGCCCGTCCTCGTTTCAGATTAACTATAGCCTTTTGAATTTCAGCTGGAGTTGGGGGACCTACTTGCTGTAAATGAGTTATATTACCATCAGTAAAGTATTCAACGAAATTTCTTCATGAAGCCTCATTTATTTCAATAGTTTTTTTTCAATTACACTAATTGTTTTCTAATTTCAAACTTATAAATGAGTTCTGTGATTAATTATATGTTTCTTTATAATATCCTTTTGATTTGGAAGCATGAAACAACTGATGTCAATATATGTAGTCGTGATTTGGATACACCTTTATTAACCGCCGTCAAAGATCGTAGAGAATTAATTTTAATTGCTCTTATACGAGCAGATCAACAATTTCGTGAACAACATCGAAAAAACAACACTACTACTAGTACAGTGGCAACAACGACAACTGCAACTACATTAGAAACTCAATCAAATGATGGACAATGTCGTGTTATAACGTCAGCTCTTCGAACACCATCTTCAAAATCATCAAATTCTGCATCATCTCGATTTACACTGGCTTCAGCGACAAGTACAATTTTTCGTGGTATCATTCCAAATGATTGTATTGTACCACCACGTGCTTCATCTGCAGCTTCAGTGAATCTACACTCAATATTGAATACAAATCATTCAAAACCATTGAATATAGATCGTCATATTTTATCATCACAATTATTACGAATGAAACCAATGAAAGTTTTAGATGATCATGATACGGAATTAGAATGTGATACAAATAGAATAAATATACGTTCATGTATTCTAAGATTAAGTGGAAAAAATCACATATATTTAAATTCTGAATCAAATGGTTTTACGGATGGCGGTGATTCACAATGTATTGTTAAATCAACTTATAGTGGTAGTTCTAATTTAACACATACTATTGTACGTAAACCAGAAAATTGTCAACGATGTCATAGTGTAGGCAATCCAAGTGGTAAGATGATTGTTTTTCGAATGATCATATTGTAGTTTTCTTTGTTTGATGAATTGATTCACTATGAAAGTTAGTTGATCATATGGATAGTAAGATCTAGCATACAGACTTATTTATTTATTGAAATACATAAAAATTAGTTCAAAGGTTCACCAAAATATGTATATACTACGAAAAATTTGTATGAGGATTGAGATACTTTCAGGACTCCCAAACTGAGGCAGTTGGCTTTCTTATGTGGTCACTCCCCCGAGCGTTTGACCTAGAGTTTTAGTCTACAGGACAGTGAAGCAACGTTGGGAGATGAGGCCTTATGATAACTAGTTACCAACAGTAAGTTCATGTGTCGTTTGTTCCCACGGGAACCTGGAGCCCTTGTGCACCATTGGTTTGGAATTAAGGTTTTCCGACTTCCCTAGGTTGATCCTCCGTATACACCAACTTGGTTTAAGCACTGAACATTGTCTTTTCATCCTCTTGATGACGTAAGTAACATCTCTTCTGCGAGAAGGCAGTGAGTGGGACTTCCTTGACAGTGGTTAAATACGCATGGTCACGTGAGAGCATTTGGAAAGGAGAGGTGGAATCTCCCTACCTTCGACCATACCAATGCATTTGGGGTCTCAGGCATTTGTGATGTGTAATACGTATGCCCAACCATTGTCTTCCTCGATGAAAGATCTTAGCTGGTGTAATAGTAGGTCGGAAAAAAACTAGGGATGGATAAACCAAGACATGACATTAGCCCCCGAAGTCACCGATTGTTGGACTAAGCCATTTCGGTATGCGCAGACAATTTATTTGGAATCCACGCGATCAATCGTCAAATAGTGTTGATATTGATTGTTTTTTTCTTTAAAGGTAAGTTTAATCCTTACTGGTAAGTTTTATCTGTTTTTTCTCTACACTTTTGTATTTGTAGATGTGGCTCGTTGGTGGCAAAGTTGCGATCGAGTTCAACGTATACTTTGTAAAACTACACTCATCAATACTAGTAATAATAATAATAGTAATAATGTTAATAATCCAACATCGCAAACAACACAACTCCCACTCAATCTTAAAAATGGTCAGCAGTCGAATACTGGTACAATACGACCACGTTTAGATATAGATCGACCAGATAAAATTGGTAAATAACTATGTTTTGTGATTGTACATCTCTCTTTTCGTTTGCCGTTGTGTGTTGTTTTTCTAATGACCCTATCAATAAGTATTAATCCTAACCGTTTATAAATTCTGTTTTGTGGTCTTATTGAGAAGTGTCTATCATTGAATAGGTGAAATTGTTATCTTAAAAGAAGCATATATTCAACATTATTAGTCTAGATTAAAACCAAGAAATCATTGGTAATTCCTGTCCTCCGAAAAAGTATAGAACAGTCGACCATTTTTCCTAATGAAAGTGTTACAGTATGAACTATTAGATAATCCCTATCACCACTTTTGTATGTTCCTCTGAGGGGTAATCCTAATTAGTCGAGAGTTATTCATAATCAAGTCCATTGAGATGCTTTACTAAAAGAGAATAATAAGTGTAGCGGAATTATGTGGGTTATATACTGGAACTTCGATAGCTTCTGTCCAATAAGCTGTAAAATGGGCTTTGATTAGAACTGTTTAACCGTACATGTAGATTTTGTTCAAAATATAAAATTAAGGATTGTCATAATGAAGACAACTAATAAAACCAAGAGGCACCAGACTGGTGTTCCGCCCTGCTATGGGGTTCCTCCGTAGTACACATCCACGACCTCACTGGAGATCGAAATCAGGGCCACTAAAATCTCGTGGCGAGAGTCTTATCTCCAAACTACTGATCCAGAAACCAATGGTTTATATTATCAATTCTTGATGTTACCTAACCACTGTCATCACACTATACACGTTTGGACTCCGTCGGTCTCGACTTTTGGAAATTTCCTCTCAAAATAAGTCATACAATAATTATAAACAATCGGTATAAATGCCTGTACTGATAAGAAGTAAACTGTAGCTGAATACTGCCTGTATGGTAACAGTTATCTTTAAGAATTCATATTATTTTGCTAAGATTGTTATCCTCGAATTATTCAGATTTTTAACTTGGAAAATTTGGATCGGATTTCCTCAAGCATATGTTCATAGGAGTCTCCTTAGATTAGACCTTCCCCATTCTGTCAACTTAGTTAATCTAAACATAGCGAAGAGGAATTCTTTTGTATAAATTTAACCTTCCATGTTGTAGGCTGTTCATACCATATAGAATGAACACAAGACCAGCTGGGGAAAAACAACAATCGTTTTCCTTCACAAACGAAGTCTCTTCCCTATATAGTAGATCTAATTACAAGTTAACCAAATCGGCAGACAAAATAATAAAAAACTGTTAAGCTACGTAGATGAAGTTTTTCTCGGAACAGAGTTTAATTCATTTTCTTTGGTTGAAGATTATTCTGCAACGGTGTTCTTTTTACGCTCTTAGGTTGCTAATCCTACAATCAACAATCTTCGTTCCTTATCCGAGCTTGGGATTAGAAATAGTTTTCAAGGGGCTCCAGTTAGAGTTAAGCTGTGCAGGACCAACTACAATTTGTCTTTTGAATGGCATATAATGTATATTTGCAACAAGGTCTTTATTGTTGCCTTGTAGTTGTTTCTACCTCCGCACACACAAAAGAAAATGCGTCACATTTAAACAGGAACTGTTTTGATGTTTTTCTTCATTGACTAATCCTAATTTTAGGTATGACACCTTTAATGATTGCAGCAGAAGCTGGTTCAAGTGGTTTGAATATGGCAATAGCTTTAGTGAATGCTGGTTCAAATCTTTCGCTCACTGATAAAGTCGGTATGACCGCTTTACATCATGCATGCTATGTTGGCTCATTAAATATGGTACGTTATCTTATGGAACGTGTTCATCCAATAATATCTTGTAATAATGTGACGACTACAACCACAACAACTATTTGTACTACTACGGCGACGACGACGGCCACTACGTCTGCATCAATTTCAAAAACTAACAATCTATTGAATGGTTCCAATGCTCGTTTGTCATGTCTTCTTTCTACATCGATTATATCATCATTAAATGCACCGGGATCAATATGTCCTACTAACAATAGTAATAGTAACATAAATGTCCAATCGTCAATGGTAGGATCTGCACCACCACCACTAACTTTAAGTCGTCTTTCAAATCCTGAATTAATAAATACTCAAGTACGTTGTGTGTAAGAATGTATGAGTGTGTACGTGTGTTAGCGTTATTTGAAGCTAAAAATTAAATACATCCACCAAATGTTTGGAAACTTATCATTTCGACGTCGTTCCGACTAACTGAGCTGTAATTTCAGTTGAAGTTCAAGGCTTTTTTTGTTTTTATGGTTAGTTGGAAAACTATGGATCAAAGAACAAATAATCAAAAAACAAATATCGTAGCAGGAGGAAGTTAAGTATTGATCGAACCATTTTATTCTCGTAACCCCTTTGACTTATCTCCGTCGAACTGTTGAGAGGCAATTGATTGAAGATTAGCCAGAGAAGTTACAAGAATAAAGTTTTTCGAACAGTGTTGCTTCTGATACGATATTTGTTCTTTCTTTATTCACGTTTATAAATGGGAAAATTTGTATGAAACGCCGAACAAATCCGTCACTTACTCACCTCCAAATGCCTTAGTACGGTTGAGGTTGGGGACAGTCCGATCTCTCTCTCGAAATGCTCTCATATGGCCATGCGTATACAGCCACTATCAAGCAATTCCTAATCACTGCCTTCTCACGAAGGAGGTGTTGTTTACGAAACTAAGAGGACGAAAAGCGAACACTCGGTGGTTTAACCGGGTTGGTGGATATGAGAGATCCGCCTAGAGGAGTTGGAAAGTCCTGAGTCCAAACTCATGGTACATATGGGCTCCAGAATCCTAAAGGAACAAACGGCACACAAATCTATTGTTGGTTACAAGTTATCATGAGACCGCATCTTCTAACGTTTGTCTACTGTCTTATGAATTAGACTTCTGGATCTAAGGCTCGGAAAGTAACTTTCTAGGAAAATCACGTACTTCGTTTTGGGCGTCTGGACAGTATACCAGCCCTTACACAAATCAAATGATTGGGTGTGGCGCATATGTATTTGGTGCCTCTTCGTACCAATGTTTGTTTAAATAAATAAATAAATAAGTGGTTTAATCATGTAACTTTCATCGCCCTTCTAGACAACGTTATCAGTTCAGGATTTTTGTCATTATTTTTGTATTTATTTTGATTGTTTTCCCTCTCTTGATCTGATTCTTGAATGACTTAACAGAAATTACCAACCAATTTATTCCGACTATTAGCAATAAGCGTTGTTCACACATCAGCAAGATAACTTCAATTAATTTTATACAAATCGAAAGATGTAATGACATAAAAATTAAAAATAGACCATCTGCAAGATAAACTACTCCAACCGTGTGGAACATGAAATCGAACAAAGCGGCTGATCTGTTTCTTTTTGTCTTTAAAAAAAACGAATTGGTTGTCAAATCTCGCGATGTATTTCTGCTTACATAGATTCATCCACAGAGTTGTAGGCACATGTTCAACTGGAAAACCATGAAAATCTTGCATTGAAAGAATCCTGAGGGAACTGGTGCTCCCTGGCGGATTCGATCAATTGTGATTACATCTCAGTCCTACAGGAGGTCAGTCGCGGCCCAGATAGCTCAGTGGTAACGTCTCTGACTGTGAAGCTGGGTGACACGGGATCGAATCCGCCAGGGAGCACCAGTTCCCTCAGGATCACAGGTACACCTTGCTGACGAGTGTCAAGTAGCACAAAACCCGGGTCCAGGGTTTCCTGTCGACTACCTCTAACCACCATCTAATCTCAATATGTAGTGCCCGCAATGTCGAGGCACGTAGACTGGTGGCCACATTGCAACATTATCGATAGCATTCGATCTGCACTAAATAAGGACTTAAAACACATGACATTGATCACCACCCAGTGATCAATCAATTGTGACATAGACAGTGGCAACATTCCATATCAACAGTGCAAACTGTTAGTCATTTGTATGTATAATGATTCTTAAAAGGTTAATGAATCATTACTTCTTGATTGAATCGCCTAGTTCAATGAACACAAATCTATTAAAATCATCTTCATAAGTTACAAATTCTCCCAACCATCTCAAAAAATATTGATCCAACCCATTGTTCATTGATTTTTCTATTCTGTTTTCCTTTCAGGATAAATATGGTCGAACTTTAATTTATCTCGCTGCATGTCGTGGACATAGTGAAGTTGTCAATTATTTATTGTGTCATTCAGCTGATATACATATTACTAACAAAGAAAATAAATCCCCTTTATATATTAGTGCTTATTTTGGTTATTTGGAGATTACCAATGCCTTATTACGTCATGGTGCACAGGTAACTCACTTTCTTAGTTGTTTCTTTTTTTCGTTTTTTTTCTTTAGAAGAGAACCACATATTTATATGTTTGTGGGTATATTTATGGTTAGCGTTTTTTTAGCGAGTTACTTTTCTACGGGACGGGGTCGCTAACCCCATGCCCAACCCTACTCCTTTATCCGGGCTTGGGACCGGCAGTAGCCCCAGAGGGGCTCTAGGCGGAGTTATGGGTTTTGTTTATCTGAATTACAATTTTGTGAATGAATTTTCGATCGTAGGACTTTTTGAAGAGGTTGGTTAAAACTAGTGTTTGGTCTTTCTTTTGTATCATAAATCTTCTTAAGGTTGTTTTGTTTTTATTGTACAGGCCTCTTTATGACTAAACGTCAAGGTTTACTATTAACCAGTTAGCTTTTGATGAAGTTTTGTTCTCTGAGTTGGATGGTTTGGTCAGAGAGCAAAACTCCATCCAAATCATCCACCTGAGCTACAAATCTCCACCATTTCAAAATCAGTTAGCTGTAATCAACGTTGTGATTGATGTAACTGTAGATGGATACAAGAAGATGAAATCAACAAAATATAATGCAAAAGAAGTCGAAATTTTAATGGTTTCAACGGTAGTTTAAAAGTATTAAACATGGAAAATTTAGTTCGAAAGGAAGGAAGGAATTTGTGTGACAAAAAGGTAGAATTAAATATTACAACTTTTAAGATTTTAGGGATCAGTCAGTCAGTAACAACGTAGAACTTCGTACGTACATCAGTTCGAGTTGCCATATCACATTAGCACAGAGATGCAGTTGTCGACTCAATTTCCGTAATGGTAGAGGTAGTAAAAGTATAAGCAGTAATCGGAAAGATTAGAGTTTGAAGATGTTATTCAAGGGGTATAATACAGTGAAATAAATTTGAAAAAATAAGGGACATGAAGAATTCAGAAGATTAGAATTTAGGAGAACACAAAGAGTGGATGCACTTGCGCCATTGCAAACGATTTTGAGCCATGTCTTAGGGATAAGTGAAGCTAAAGAATAAATCTGTGAATTTTAAGTCATAACAGTTAGTGTCTTCAATTAGTTGATCACAGTTATCTCACAATAATAAGGTAGTTTGCACCTATCAACTTAGAGTTTCGGTTCATTATCAGTGACTTCATGAAATGCTAACACATTTTAATTGGGCATAATTATCTTTGAATACAGAAGGTTTCACTGTACATCTGTATTTAGTTCCAATAAATAGTGTTTAAGATGAAAGTTAACAAATTCCGCATACTATACTCTTCCTCCTTATATTTTTCGGTTTTCCTAGTAGAGTGGTAGTGGCTTAGTAGTGGTTAAGACGTCCACATTTCAATCAATATGACTCAAGTTCGAGTCTTATTGGACCTATTTTTGTGTGGCCTTACACACGAAGTGTAGCTGATAGCGAAGTAAATAATTTCATACTTTCTAAATGAGTTATTTTGTTCTATTCTCGCCTTAGACAATCTGTTAGAAACTAGGGATTACTGGACAGCTGTTTCATCTTAGTATGGGAATGTTCAGCATTACAGATTCAGGACTCCACTAAGAACCGAACTCAAAATATTCTCCTTTCATGATTAGCGCCTAGTTTCTTATTTTGTTATGAGATGACATCATTTCAGTATGTGTAAAAGATACTCTTTACCAGTTAGTTACATATCAGATGATAAGCGCTTGTTATTGGTTAAGATTTGACTTCTTTTTGTTAGGAACAAGACATATGACATTGTTCGAAAACGTGGTTAAGGGAGAAAGATACATATGTATGTATGAAGGAGTTTACATTTACTCTTCATGGGATCTTAATCAATAAAGCTTAATTCCCGCCTAAATAACTGATTGGGTTGGCGTGTATGAAGCTTGTGTACCAATATTAGACTTAGACATCACACATATGCTTATACGATTTATATTTTTAGTTTAATAAAGTACTTAAAATCCTATTTGTTTATTAAGTAGGAGAAAATGTTTCCTTTTCTCATATTTATCTTTAAAGGTTGATCAAATGGATTCACATCGAAAAACTCCACTGTATGTAGCTACTTATCATGGACGATCAGAAATTGTCGATCTTCTACTAGCAGCCGGTGCTAATGTTAATGCAGCTGATAAAAATGGTAAAACTCCACTATATGTTGCTGTATTACACGGACATTTAGCATTAGCACGTAAACTATTAGATGCTGGTGCATCAGTTAATCGTGTAGATCGTGAAGGTCTTGGTCCTTTACATATGGCAGTTAAATTTCCTAAATTAGATATACCTATGGTAAAACTATTATTAAATTATGGATGTGATCCAGTAAATTTAGCAAGTTTTACACGTTGGTTATTAGTACATGGAATAATTCCTGAAGAATGTATTCATGGTGATGATGAATTAGCTCAATGGTTACGTTGGGAAGAATGTAATGTACATTCATTAAAACATATTTGTCGTGTAGTTATACAACGTGCACTTGGTTATGCTGATTCATTAAGAGTTAAAGCAAATCGTTTACCTTTACCAGAGCATTTAATCTCTTATGTATCAATGAAACAATTATAATGATTAATATCTTACATTGTTTGTTTTTTTCACCTCATTTCCTTAATCATCACCAATTATTCGTACTCACTTCAGTTTTCTCCTTTCACCTCCCTCCCTTCCCTTCCCCCCTCTCTCTCTCTCTGTTCTTCTAGATTTTTCTCAGCATTGCATTTATTCATGGAAAATTTATTTTAATGACTTTGTTTTTACAGAATATCTTAACAACTGATCTAGATACTAGGTTATTTAACAATAATAATAATAATTATTATTATTATTATTACTATTATCAAATCTATATGGGTATTTTTGTGTGGAGGGGAGGCGGAAGGGGGGAACTGCTTGTCTGTGATCATATGAAACTTTTTTTTAAAAAAAACAAACATTTTCGTGTTTTCTCAACAACAACAAAAAAAATAATAATAATTAATTGCACTTCACTTCAATGTGTATTAAGACAATTGGAAAGGATTGCCAATAATGGCAGAGATGAATGGTGAATGCTGATCAATCAATCAATCAGTTGGTTAGTCAGATACAACGTAGGACCAAGCACATATATGCATCGGTTCAAATTGTCATACCTGATGGGCGACCTATACTCATTCATGAAGGGTAAATAATGATAGAGTAAATATTTGGTTAACTGTTATTTCACTCTTTCTTGATACATATATCTATATCTATTCAACTGTTTGTATAATGGGTATGGTACCAATTTACATTTATATGCTCGTTTGTTTTTCTTGTTAAATCCAATGTATTTCTTTTTGTAATGCTTATTTACTTGTGTTCAGTATTTCATTTGAATATTTTGACTATATTTTGTGCGGTTGTATATGTGTGTTTGTTTGTTTGTGTATATGTTGATGATCATTTGCCTTGTTAGTGTTTTATCACTTTTTCTCGGTTCTTTTGTTGTTCTCTTTTCTTTTTTGTTCCTTGTTTAGTTCTCATTTTTATGATACCTTTCAACAATTTAGAGATCAAATTTCTTTTTTTTTTTTGAATTTTTATTGTCAAATGTCATTGTTGCTAGTCAGAATTGTGTGTGTGTGTGTGTGCGTATGTCAGCTCAATTGATATAAACGGTGAATAATGAGCAGTAATAATAATAATAATAGTGATAATGTAAATGAAATACCAACTTAATGTACAAGTTAGCTCCCTAATACTTGATCTCGGATAGTTAGAATTATTCAAGGGATTTAAGCAAAGATGAATAGTGGCTAGCAGTGGAATCCAGGACGCGCGTTTCGTCCTGTTCGGGACTCGTCGGCTGGATGTGCCTGCATCTCAGAGTTGATGTTCACTCTGGGACTCGAACTCCACTGCTAGCCACTATCCATCTTTGCTTAAAATGCTTGTAAATTAAGGCAATATCGAGGCATATGCACATATGCCAATAACAGACTGATCAATTTCAGTCCTAAAACATCAATGGGAAGATTCAAGTAAAACAATATCAAATGAATTATTCAAGGGATTGTACAAATTATCACATCTTGTGTTGTTGTTTTCATTTATGTTAACAATGGAAGTGAAATGTTTTGTTTAACTGGTTAATCGAAACAATATTGCTTAGATTGGGTAGTGATCTAATGTGGAAGATTGTGTATATAAATCTAAATTAACAGAGTTTTTAACATCGTAATCTTGAAGGGGTTCACCAAGATATAACGTATCTTGAGCAAACGAATAGTTCACAATGAACCAGTAGATCAACGGTGACTAAACACGTATCTATTTGAGCTCGTTGATGAAACACACTTGATTGACCTGATGGTAGGCTTTCGATAAATACGAATATTTAATTAAGATCATGAACCGATCAATGTTAGACCACCATTGAAAACCTGGAAGCACTAGACGGCTGTTTTGTTCTATCATGAGACTCGTCGGCGGTGCTCATCCACAGTCCCACACGCGGGACTCCAGCCCAGGATCTTCGATCTCGTGCGTAAACCCTTAACCTCTAGGCCACTAAGCCGGCATGCAATGGTGTTAATGTCTATGATATTGCGTGACTAATTCCATTATCTTCGGTAATTGCCTCACACTCGACACGGCTGAACTCTACTAGTCATGGCTTACCACTAGAACTTCAAGAATTAACTCTCGGAGCTAATCATCAGTTGATGCGCGCTGCTCTATCCTGGTAGTTACGGATATGTTACATGTCTTGAGATCGGAAAATATTGATCCAGTTATTCACTGTGGTCAGCAAATTTGTGCTGCAGGAATGCTGCTAACATCAAAGTATTAAGCGTTTTGTTGTTAACGGTAAACCAGTCCAGTACTTGAGTTAATTATGTAGATTCTTATTCATGCTGTTGTTGGTTTAGTTCATGGGTGAAGACTCGGACGTTTACAATAAGTGATTGCTTAGGAGTTTCGATTCGTTTTTCATAAATGTGATCTGGCTCTTAATATCTTACAAATGGGAGATATCAGTTTTGGTTTGCTGACTCGAGGCTTCACGACAAAATAAACTTCTATTGATGAAGTCGAACATTCAGCCTAGTCTATGTGGAGGTTCTCATCTAGCCTGAAGTTACTTTGTATACTAGGGGAGCATGCAGAATAGCGTGGGTGAGGAGAGCTAGAAAAATGAAGACCAAAAAAAGTGAGTCGATGAGCGAGTGAGTGCAATGCATTTGGATTTACTACGTAAAGCGATAGATAACTAATCAATAACACTAACTTTGGATTAAAACACTGTTGGGTTCAAAACTAGAAGCATTTAGTTTAACCCGTTTCAGTCTCGTACTGGTACCAGTTTACCTTTAATGCTTGAAAACTGCTAAACAGTTTATGTGCGCTACTGTTGTTTATTAGACGATTATACTAAGCAGTAAACAGATTTTCCGCGACAAATGAACTCTTACGTTCGTACTTAATGTGCTACCAAATGGGTGTTTGTATATAGATTTCCTTTTGGTTTCGCCGGCTTTCTAACAGGTCTTTTGTAGTGAGTACCTGAAATTCAATCACGCTCTGCTGATCATCTACGCTTTATTTCAACCAAAAATCTGCGACCTAAAGACCGATTTGAGCTAAGCTCGGAGAATATGTTTGTAGTAACGTTTTGCAATTTATTTATTTATTTATTTGAACACATAAATATTGGTACAAGAGAGCGCCAATATATATGCGCCACACAAAACAATGGGAATTCGAAGAGAAGTAGAAAGAGAAAAAAAAACTAAGGAACGCAAAAGAAAAAGAGAGTAATGACGAAGAGGTACAATCAGAAGAAATCTTTCAGATAAGGGAGACACAACCACTTTTTATGAAGAAAGTAAAAGAAGGTTACAGCAGGATCGCCACTGGCTTCTATTCTGAGCCATATCTGATAACGTCTCTAGCCACTGTGTAGCAAAAAAAAAAAAAAAAAAAAAAAAAAAAAAAAAAAAACCAACACAAGCCAGTCCTTTGCAGCTTTCTTTCATGCCACGACACCATGTCATGCACTGACCACCTCTCCGCTTCTTCCAACCAGTCCCAGAGTCGGCAAATAATGCACGACGTGGAATTCTCTGGGACGACATTCGGAGAACATGTCCAAGCCACCGAAGTCGGTGTTTCAAGATGGTGACACCAATTGAGTTATCATCTCTGTGCCCGAACACACGATGCCGAACCTCTGCATTACTGACATGGTGTTGCCACTGAATGTCAGCAATCCTTCGGAGACAGCGATGATCGAACACAGAGAGTCGTCTAACGTCCTCAACTCGGAGAGGCCAGGTTTCACAAGCATAGAGCAAAACTGCTCTCACCGACGCGTTGTAGATCCGACCTTTTACAGCCAGACTAACATCACGAAGGCGCCAAAGGTGGCCCAGATTGGCATAAGCCGCTCTGGCTTTCACTATTCGTGCATTGATCTCATCACTCACACCCCCACCAGCACTTATGCAGCTACCCAGATACACGAACTTCTCAACTACGTCTATCTGCTCACCGTCCAGGGTGAGTACAGGATTAGAATCCTGCCAGTCTTGTAGAAGTACTTTGCACTTCGAAGGTGCAAAGCACATACCATACCTACGGACACTGATTGCCAACTGATTAAGTGCGGATTGCATGCCTTGGGCATTATCGCACAGTAAGACAATATCGTCCGCATACTCAAGGTCGAGAAGTCTTTCTCCAGGCAACAGATCCACACCACCATTACTTACATTCATCAGAGCTGTTTCCAGAATGTCATCGATGGCAAAGTTGAAGAGGAATGGTGAGATTGGGCAACCCTGCCTAACCCCACTGCTCGAATGGAACAATGGAGAGAGGTGGTTGTATGCCCTCACTCTGCCTGAGGTGTTTTTATACAGGGCTTTTAGGATGTTAATAAACTTCTCAGGCACACCCTTCTTCAATAGACAATCCCAGAGAACAGTCCTGTCCAACGAATCGAAGGCAGCCCTGATGTCAAGAAACACTACGATTGTTGGCCTTTGAAAAGTATGGCGGTGTTCTAACATTTGGCGGAGGGTGAAGATATGATCAATACATCCTCGACCAGAACGAAACCCAGCCTGCTCCTCGCGAGTCAATCTTTCTCGGGTTTTGAACAACCTACGAAGAATGACGGAAGCCAATAGCTTGGACGCAATCGGAAGTAAACTTATCCCCCGATAGTTGTTACAAGAACGACGTGAACCCTTTTTAAAGATAGGGACAACTATCGACTCATTCCATGACGTTGGTACACTCTCTAGTTCCCAAACCTTTGTAAACAACGTCGTCAATTCCTTAGTCAAAAAGTCACCACCATCTTTAAAAAGAGCCGGAGGTAAGTCATCTGGGCCAGGTGATTTGTAACGCTTCAAGAGTTGGAGTTCCTTGCGGACTTCCTCCTCATTTGGTGGATCAGTCGTCACCGGCCATGGAGGGCAGGACAGTCTGACCGATGTTGCCGGAGCAGCAGGCCAGTTGAACTGCCCTTCGAAAAATTCTGCCCATCGTCCAAGACGTCGATGGATGTTAGTGATTGGCATCCCATCATCCTCGCAGATTGTTTCACTCACACCAGACTTCTTGCTGCCAG
The DNA here is from genome assembly GCA_944470405.2 of Schistosoma mattheei. Classification (NCBI taxonomy): domain Eukaryota; kingdom Metazoa; phylum Platyhelminthes; class Trematoda; order Strigeidida; family Schistosomatidae; genus Schistosoma; species Schistosoma mattheei. Next base: position 1,455,317 of record OX103950.1, read on the forward strand.
TGGCTCGGATGAGCTGGAAGAGCTTCCGGTAGTTACCAGATGCAGCTGCTGCTTCCAGCTCATTAGCACGCATCGACCACCAGGCTTCTCGGTCCTTACGCAAGCTTTGCCCAATTTCCTTACGTAACATCCTTCGTTTATGGTCAAACTCACGGTCACCCGGAGTAGACCGACGGGCTTCAATGAGTTGTAAGGAACCAGAAGAAACCCAGTGCTTAAAGCGGGACGTTTCGCAAACCCACAACTGACTGTTCCCGCCATTTTCATGGCGTCATGCAATTGCAACCAATGCTCATCTATACTTTTCGGTGGAGTGGTAGCTAGCCTAGAGGCTAGCTCGGTTCGATACTTACTTGCAACAGAAGTTGCAACCAGCTTGCTAACATCAATCCGTTGATGGGGTCACTTCGTTGTCCACTGAAAAGTAAGGCAAGATTGGCGCAGACCAAGGCATGGTCAGAGTCCAGATAGGTACTCCAAAAGGAGCGGCAGTCTTTTACACAACCACGCCAGCGGTAGCTGATCGCGATGTGATCAATCTGAGTCCAGGCTTGAGATGCAGAGGGAGGACGCCAGGTGGCACATCGGCGATGACTGTGCCGAAAGTTAGTGCTAGCCAGAAACAGGTTGTGGTCTGTGCAAAGTTGCAGTAGACGGTCCCCGTTATCTGACCTGCGACCAACGAGTCCCCATCGGCCACCTAAACGACTCTCTTCTGTGCCTAGACGCCCGACCTGAGCATTCAAGTCTCCGGCTAGTACTACAATATCTGTCGAACGCACTTTCTGGAGAAGAACTGATAACTGGTGGTAAAACTCATCCTTGATTGCATCCGGGCTGCAATCTGTCGGGGCATAGGCGGAGATGACGAAAAGACATCGTTTCTCACGCCGATTTCTTCTCACTTTGATGGAACTTTCTAATCTAACAGCACATAACCGACTGTTAATGGGGATCCAATCGACTAGTGCTGCCTCAGCTCTAGCGCTTAGTGCGACACCAACGCCAGCAAGACCAGACGAAGATGCCACAGGGTCCCCGGATAAGCGCACGTAAAACAAGCTTTTCGAAGCGACAGATGGAGATCGAATTTGTAGTACTTCGCCAGAGTCTTGAATACGGGTCTCGGATAGACAACACACGTCGATATTAAGACTTTCCAAAGACATAGCCAGCCCTATCTGTTGTCCGACCTGCATAAATGTGCGAACGTTGAAGGCAGCCAGTTTGAATGGTGCACGTGGTTTCAGAAAATCTGCTTCAGTCCTCGTATTCGGTGGTAACATACAATTTTCAACCGGACAGTGACTCGAGAACGTTTAGATACAGTCGGAATTCCACCAAAGACGAGCCGCTGTATAAGTATAAAAGAGGGTGAATAATGTGGAAAATAATAATAATAATGATAATAATAACAATAATGACAATAATAGTAGTAATAATAATAACAGTATTAATAATGACAATAATTGTAATGATAATAATCTGAATCAATTGTTTGTTTTTCAAAGCGAAAAAGTAATTTCCATAGACATAAAGAGTTCATCATTTGTGTGTGGGCTGTGATACTGCCCGGGTGCCCAAACCGAAGCAGGTGGTTATCTTAGGGGGCCACTCCCCGAGCCTTTGACCTAAAGGTCTAACCCACAAGGCAGTGGAGCATCGTAAGGAGATGCAGTCCCATGGTAGCCGGTGACCAACGATTGGTTCATACGCCATTCGTTCCCGCAGGATACTGGAGCCCATGTGCACCATTGATTTGGAATCCGGTTAAAGCGCCGGACATTCGCTTTTCGTCCTCTCATTTTCGTAAACAACACCCCCGCCACGAGAAGGCAATGAGTAGGACTTCCCTGGCAGAGGCTGTATACGCGTGGCCGTGTGAGAGTATTTCGAGAGGGAGAGCGGACTCTCCCCACTCTCGGCCGTACCAGGGCATTCAGGGGGCAACGTTTTGCAAACCCCATATAAATTCACGCTCATTAAAATGCTGTAAAAAGTCAGACAAACCATACGACACACGGGTCATAATTTAGTTATTCTTTGTGATGATGCAGCACTAACTATTTAACGTGCCGTTCTAATCCAAGTGTTTTATGGCCTATCCAAGCGTATTTTCATGCATCATTCTGACTTTATTAAGTTACATTATACGTTTCCTATGAACATTAGAATACGCCTGCATGTTTTATTGACCATCCATTTTCCAAGTATAATGTGAATCACACTTAGTTAGATTGTGTGTCAGTTCAATAACCTTCCGATCTGCGTCTGTCAGTCCCATGCAATTTCATGCTCTTCACACATGCTTTTTCAGTGTGATTCGTTTTTGGATTTTCATACCGTCGCTGCACAATGGGGTTTACCGAATCATTGTGTGCGAAATTAAGTGGAGGGTTGTATGTCAGTTTGGAGTCAAGTTTAGGCTATATGTTTAAAAAGGACTGATTAGCTAATTAGCTAACCGCGTAGGAGATACCTAAGCAAATATACAGTTAGTTATTAACTACTGTGAGTATTTCGGACATGTACATGCAGACGTCCGAATGTGAGTTTTTTGCCATAAGGGCTGCACCAACTTCATGCCTTCAGAATTTCTTTGGTAGCATTAATAACTGTTCATAGAAAACTTCTGATTGCTCATTTGTTTTGTAATAAACAAGTTTTTAAAGTTAATCTTTTCTTTGCCTCACTTCCTGTGGGTTGATCTGTTAGAATATTCACTTATCAACCTGGAAATTCTCAATGTATTTTGGTAGAATTGTGATATTCGTCCTAACTGATGATTCCTTTATGCTTGATTGAGTGCTTATTACGAAATGCTAATATGATACGTCTAGTTGTGTTCATCTAGTTTCACCTGCCTTGAATTGCACTATTCCTGGAATTCTTAGTTAGCACATTAATTCGAATACATCTAATTATCATAAAGCTGCACTTCATAAAATCTATGGGTGGCTCTTTAAACGTACCAATTGCAATACATCTAAAACGTCGATAAGATACAATCGAGAATTCAAAGTACGCATTATGAAATCATTTCGTATTATTATGGTCGATTTAAAACAACATGGAACTAGACAAACACAAATAAACGTATTGTATTTGGACTTCGTAACAAGGTGGGGAATCAAATACAAAGGACTTATTAGTCTGTACAAATACCACATCCTCCACAGCTTAAATGAAAATCCGAACTTCTATAAAAGATTATACTTCTCCTTATGTTGTGTCTTGTGTTTAGTACGGCCTACGATTTTAGTTTCCCTATTTCGGAGAAAATCGTATCCGTTTTGCAAAAGCCGCTTCCCCAAGATAGGAAGATTAAGATATTACAGATTTAGGAACGAAATTGATTGAGCATCTCTAATACAATTGGTGCTCTTCGGAATTGACAACAGTCGATTATGCTCAACATACCCAATCTCGATGGCAAGGACAGGAAGATGGAATTGCAGGTAACTTGATATTTATTGCTAGAACAAGCAACTCAAACGAAATTGGTACAAAAATTGTTATTATAGTAGCAGAATATGACCTTGAGCATGTAGCAATTTAGCGAACTATAAAAAAATATGACAGCCAATCATGGGGCAAAGTTCGTGAGGGAAATCTAATTGGTAGAAAGTATGTGATGCGGTTATCATTTCAGAAGAGATTGTAGCTCTTCTGATAAAATCTTACAATTCTTGCGACTGCCTTAACACTTAAGATTCATCGTATGTTTTTCCGACTGTGTATTTGATGTAGACTCTGTATGGTCTAGTATATACTCATTAGTTGTAAAGTTAACAACAGAAATCAGAACAAACTCACCTGTGTCCTTGTATCGTATTTTCTTGTTGTGACTGGCAGGTATGTGAACCATAGATTTATTCATCAATTACAACAAACTTTTCGTATATTTTGTAAAAGGAGTTCTTATACAAAGATTTTTGTTTAAGCAATGTCATCAGCTTCTTTTGCGTACAGCTGGTAATATTGCACTGAAGGACTTTATCTGCTCTCCTCTCCGGGTCTCTTAACTACAGTAGTGGTAAAATTGACGTTTCTTTTCAAGGTATTGAAATCTATTGCTCCGAAATGAAAATGAGGGCACTTTAGAGTCGTGTGTAATTTTTATCGCTTCGATTCCGTAGTGAGAAAGTTGTCAAGTACTTCTTTTGAACCGTCTTCAGTGGTCAATGAAAAAAAGTCCCTAGAGCACTATTAATTTTTCTAGAACCAGGATAAACGGTCTAAAATCGGTGATGATAAATTCACAATTAAGGATTGAATATTTATCATCTCTAATTAACAAGTTGCTACACCAGAGAATGTAAATTTTATAGCCAATATTACTCGGAATAGAAACTTTGACAGGCTTAATTATAGCATCAGGATTTCACAACTACAACTTTCCACTCGCAATTGTGAACTTGATACTGACAGTGTCGGCAATAAAAATCGTGATAAGCAGTACTGGACTGATGTAATCGTTTAAGAATATGAAGTGAATTGCTGAGAGTTGTAAGTAAGAATAATATATTATTAGAATCAACTAGATAATTAGGATCCGAATAACAAAAATTTGGTATCACTTGCAGCAAAATGAACAGTAGTTTGACAAACCAACTTTATGTATCTAATTTGACCACACTTAAAGCATTTGATATGACGAAAGGCACATGAATTACGTAGGTAAAATTCACCACAGGATAAACATTTACCAAACTGTGGTGTTTGAATGAACTGATTATTCTTTTGTACTTGTTGAATGCTTGGTTTCGAATTCCAAATATAATACATTCATTAGTGCTTATCTAGTACTTCTTGATCCAATTTCGTTATTTCTGGGATCCTTATCTCGTACTATAATTCAAGTACTTCTAATTATCATATTGGCGTCGCGATAGAGCCTGTGATGGAACATTTAGATATTCATTCAACTGCGCAGCAGTTCGTTCCGTCCTACTTCATGGCAGTAAAACATGGCCGGTAAGAGTAGAGGATATTCATAGGTTACTAGTATTTCATCATAGGTGTCTTCGAAATATTTCTCGTATATCGTGGGACCATCGAGTAAGTAATGCAGTTGTTAGGAAACGGGCACTAGGTAAGGATGGCAAATCAACTGATGAAGTAGTGAAACTTTATCGGTTGAGATGTCTGGGACACGTGTTACGTATGCCCAACCACCGACTGCCTCAACGTGCGATGCCCAGTGGTATAGGAGTAGATTGGAAGAAAGCTAGCGGCGGCCAGACCAAAACATGGCACAAATCCATGAAGTCAATGACAAGCGGACTTAGCCATGTTGGTAGATGTAGACTACCTGGTTGGGATCCGCGAGATGATAGCAACTGATTGTAAGAGACCCTGAATGACATGGCTCAAAATCGTTTACAATGGTGCAGGTGCATCCACTCCTTGTGTTCTCCCAAATTCTAATCTGAATCCTCCTTGTCTCTTTTTTTCTGTTTTCAAATTTATTTCACTGGATTATACTCTTTAAATAACATCTTGAAGCCCTAATGTTTTCGATTACTTCTCATACATTTACTAGCTCTACCACTGCGGGATTTGAATCGACCACTGCATCTCTGTGCCAATGTGGTGTGGCAACTCAAACTGATGTACATCCGCACGAAGTTCTGCGTTGTTACTGACTGACTGAGGCATGACCAAGAAAGATGTTAAGGGTGACTAAATTGTGGCACATTTCCTGACATTCATCGGAAAAAAAGCATACAGCTTATTAAAAACTTCAGCATATTCAGGAACACTTATCTCACTTCCTTATGCAATTATTAAGGAGCTATTATTAAATCATGTAAAGTGCACTAGTTTTGAATGCCATGAAAGGGCGAAATCCCATAAGATGATTCGTCAAAATGACTCAAAGGTCAGGGAATTCATCCCTGAATTGCAGAAACAATCTGCCAAATGTAATTTCGGTGATCAACTTCATGTGCAACTGAGAGATCGAATACATGAAGGACTTAACATACCGGATCTGGAAAGAGAGCTGTTAAGAATAACGAAAAACTGTTCCTTTCAAGATCCTAGAGCTGCATGTATTAACTACGAGGCAGTGAATGAACTTGATATCCAGTCGATGAAAATTTCTAGTACTTTGCTTAGTCGTCATAACGAAACACAATCTCAGGGTCAATCATGCTTGCGTTCGTTTAATAGTGACCCCTATTCTAGTGTAAATATGAAAGGTGTTTCAATAAGGAATTACAAAGCAAATCACAAAGGTAATGTAGCGGTAAATAAATCCCCAAAATAAATATCTTTGTTAGTTTTCGACATTGGATGCTGACCACATTAGTTTTAGTGGACTCATCTAGCTGAAGGCGCTCGGTCATGCATCCACACCAGATCACGTGTGGGAACGCCGTGCTTAATATCTACTGCAATCGCTAGCCAGACTAGATCAGACAATTCCGATATATTGGCAGTCGTCAAATACAACTTCTGATCTCCTCGATTCTGTCTTTTGATTTCTCTTGGTGGGTACGAGTTATATTAGAAGGCGTTACTGGTAAAAGCGTTGTTAAACACTGAATAGCTGTGCCATCTTCATTGGTGAGCCTAACGTGATCTGGTACACCAAATCGTAAACTGTGAGTCTGTTCCATTTTGGGATTCTTTATATTGTAGTGTGAATCATTATTTTAAGCCCATATATCTTATTCTAGTTTTCGGACATTCCATTCTATTCATTCTAATTGAGTCATATTTTGACCTTGTCAATTATTCGCTTGTCAGTCTTGACTGTTTTTGTATGGGCGTATATGTGTGTACACTTTTTATCCCATCACTCATCACATGTCTGTAGTTTATTTTGTCTGCCCATAAATATTGAGTAACGCTTGACTAAAATGGAGTTGGCTTCCCAGCTATCTTCCCTGCGTGTCATTTTGCTTTGCTCTGTTTCATTCGCTTCATGTAAAAAATATATGTATTCACAAGTCAATTCTCGTTATTCGACTTATTTAATTCCGTTATTGACTAACGCGATTCAAGTCGACGATGATATACGAGAATAGGCAATAGCAAACAATTATACGATCTAAATAAAGTCAAATCCACGAGCTACTAAAATGGAGAGCCCGTTCGACGACATCGTTCGATCTAAACGACGGCAGGACTACGGGCCTCCACAAAAATATCATTGCTTTATTTTATTTTCTTATACATTGTGATTTTTCCCCGCGTTTTTGGGTATCTATATATTTTTCACTCGTACTGAACAGATCCTCAAGGTATTTAAGATTTAGACTATGTCCCCACCCTCGTTCCAACGCATACCTTTCTGGCCCGACAATGTCGAGGCCTTGTTCTGATACGCAGAAGCCGACTTCCACGAGCACGGCGTGAACGACACACATGCACAATTCCTCACAGTAAAGGCACTATCGCGGGAATTCAACAGGTACGTAACACCTAGTATGTTTACTAGTGATGTTTCTGAACCGCACGAAACCTTAAAACGTTCTATTCTTAAACGAGGAGATTCAACCGATCGACAAAGGTTAGAATAACTCTTTAATAACATATACCTGCAACACGGTTCTGCGACGGACATGTTGCAACGGATGAGAGAGGTTATAGACCTAAGAACTTTCGACGAAGGCCTATTCAAACAACTTTTCTTGTCCAAGCTTCCCAACAGGTAAAAGCGGTTCTGGTCTCATTTCAGAACAACGCCTTAGACAAGCTGGCTTCATCTGCCGATCGTATCTTAGAAGTCACGAAATCTACCACCGAGGTTTTCTCAGTCAAAGAAAAGCCTCAAACGACACAGAATGACATAACCGAGTTATGTCATACACTCACACGTTATCTTAATTTTCGTAACGACCGTAAGCTATCACACACCTCACGTAGAAGCACTTCACGTAAGCGATCTGTCTCTAGACCACGAGAGACGGATGACCCCAACTGGTGCTGGTATCATAACCAGTATGGAAAGTCTTCCAGAAATTGCAGAAAACCCTGATACTTTCCCATCTCTAAACCGACTGACTCGAGAAACAACTCGTGAAACTTCCATGCCGGCACGCGTTAACGGCAACCGTAGCCGGCGAACACAACCGTCTGTTATACTTCACAGATGTGACAACGAGCTTTCGCTACCTCGTTGACACTGGCACAGAAGTTAGCGTTCTCCCAGCGAATCCCAACGACCGGCTGCACAAATCGGATTTAAACTTACAGGCGGCAAACGGAAAACATACCGCTATGTATGGCAGAAGGTACGATTACCTTAACGTGGGTTTACGCAAACCCATTCACTGGATCTTCGTTGTTGCAGATGCTTCTATGCCAATTGTTGGTATGGACCTTCTACAACACCATAATCTGATCATCTATACGCGCAAACGGAGGCTAGTGAACGGAAACACTATGTTATCTGTTCGCGTAACTTCCTTTACTGGTTGCAGGTTATCCCTAGTCACAATTAAGCATACGATAGACCCATTTTATCAAACACTACTCGATCAGTATCCTGGGACTCATCAAACGCAATCGAAACTACCGTGTGTAACCAGCAACGTTACACATCACATCATGACCAAAGGACCACCTGTATTCTCTAGAGCACGACGACTGGATCCCGAAAAGCTAAGGCTGGCCAAAAACGAGTTCAGTCACATGATAGACTCAGGAATCATACGACCGTCAAATAGCCCATATGCATCTCCGTTGCACATGGTCCCTAAAAAGGACAGCAACGATTGGCGTCCAACTGGTGACTATCGGCGATTGAATGCAAAAGCCATTCCCGATCGTTATCCGTTGCCTCACATTCACGATTTGACAGCTACCTTGAAAGGTACAACTGTCTTCTCGAAAATCGACTTGGTTAAAGCGTATAACCGAATTCCCATGGCCACAGACGACATACCGAAAACCGCCATCATTACTCCCTTCGGACTCTATGAATTTTTGCGAATGCCTTTCGGTCTAAGAAACGCTGCTTAAACATTCCAAAGATTTATAGACGACGTTTTTCGAGGTCTCAACTTCGTACATGCGTATGTTGACGACTGCCTAATCGCAAGTCCGGACAGAGAATCGCATCTCAAGCATCTGGATCTTGTTTTCGACCGACTACAAAAACACGGCATTACCATAAACGTTCGGAAATTGGAGCTGACTCATTAGACTTCCTACGACACACTATAGATGCTCAAGGCATTCGACCCCTTAGAACAAAAGCGGCGGCAATTCTGGATTACCCAGAACCGACCACGATCAAGCAACTACAAATGTTTAAGGGCCTTGTAAGTTTCTATAGACGATTCATATCTAAATGCTCGTTACTCATGAAACCTCTTACCGACCAACTTCGTGGAAATGCGAAATCCATTAATTTGGACGACACCGCACGAAAAGCATTCTCCACAGTTAAGGAACTGATCGCTAAAGCAACAATGCTCGCACATCAGGACACCGAAGCACCCATTAGTATCGCAGTAGACGCATCCGACTAGGCAATCGGAGGAGTCTTACAACAATGGGTTAACAACTCCTGGCAACCTTTGGCATTTTTCTCTAGAAGGTTGCTAGACACCGAATCGAGGTACAGCACATTCGGTAGGGAACTCCTAGCTATGTATTGTGCTGTACGGCATTTTCAACACTACATCGAAGGCCGTGAATTCACCCTTTTCACCGACCATAAACCGCTTACTTTCTCGTTAAGCTCCTCTTCAGACAAGTACTCACCTCGTGAGTCTCGACAACTGGACTACATTTCGCAGTTTACTTCAGATATTCAACACATTTCTGGAGCAAACAATGTAGTTGCAGACGCCTTATCTCGCATAACTTCCTTGAACAGTTTCCAAGGAATCGACCTTCTTAAACTCGCCGAGCTTCAAAAAGAAGACACTGATCTTCAGCACGAGTTATCGTCCACAACCCTTAAACTACGCATCAAACAGATGGGAACAGGCAAGGAAACCTTACTTTGTGACACATCGTGCTGAGATGTTACCGACGCAACGTCTTCAATACGTTGTACAAACGTTCTCATCTAGGTGTTCATGCAACCATCAAGCTTATAGCAGAACGGTTTTGCTGGCCTGGCATGAATAAAGACGTGAGGGAGTAGCCACGCTCCTGTGTAAACTGCCAAAAATCTAAGGTTATCAGGCTCATTTAAAACTCCCGATGCTCGTTTCGACCATGTTCATCTGGATTTTGTAGGACCTTTACCAGATTCAAATGGATACTCTTATCTCTTAACCTGCGTAGACCGTTTCACTCGATGGCCAGAAGCAGTACCTATCAAGGACATCACTGCTGAAACAGTGGCTCGCGCCTTCGTCGAACGATGGGTAGCAAACTTCGGCTGCCCTTCAACCATCACTACAGACCGCGGACGTCAGTTTGAATCTGAATTTTTCCGTCGTCTGACCACACTTTAAGGAACCACTCGCTTCCGAACGACTGCCTAACACTCACAAGCAAACGGGTTGGTAGAACGCTTTCACCGACAACTAAAAGCTTCACTATCAGCTGCAAACGTTTCACAGTGGACCGACGATCTTCCACTCATTTTACCAGGTATCCGCAATGCAGTGAAAGCTGACATTGGATACTCTGCGGCTCAACTCGTTTATGGAACGACACTTCGACTTCCAGGAGAATTCGTGGATCCTTCATCCTTTTCAGTGAACATGGATCTAACCTCCTACACGAACAAGCTTACAAACGCAATGCGTTTAGTTAAACCTGTTTCCACTCGGCCTCAATCAACTGATGTATTCGTTCAACCTGACCTACGATATAGTACACACGTTTTCGTTCGTCCAGACTCGGATCGACGACCTTTTGAATCAGCAAAAAGAAGGACTTTTTAAAGTTCTTTAACGCGAACCGAAGTACTAGATAATCGATAAGAACGGAACCAACGATAGCATCGGCATCGATCGCCTCAAAGCAGCGTATTTAGAAGGAAATCCTATTCACGTCGATTTTCCTTCGTTCACATTCAGTCAGTATGCGAAGCTACTGTTCATTTTGCTTCAAGTAGCACTAGATCTTGTAATTTAGATCCCAATCATTTGGCTGTCGTCAATGATCATTTATCTTTGTCTACTATTTCGAAAGGTAATGCTCATATTCAAAAGTGACTATATACATCGCATGGTTCATTTTATGACTTTATTGTGGACACAGGCAGTATAGAGTCCATTATTTCATTCAAGAACTTGAAATCTTTAGATCCTAACGTTGTGGCACGACCTACTGAAGTATCAATATTGGGGATTACTGGACATAAACTGCCCTTACGAGGATGTTGTGAATTGTTAATAGGAGATGATAATTCTTCATACATACCTTGTGAATTTGTGGTTAGCGAAACAGAACTGTTAATACTGGGTTTAAGGAATCATAAAAGGCTTAAGGTTGAGTTGTCTTTCCTAGTTTCTAAGGAACATTCCGACAATTTACTTAAAGATTTGATAGTTACATGTGTTAAGTACAGTTGAGTTATGAAAATTAAGCCTATAAAACTTCTAGCACAGGGTGATCCAGTCTTTAGTAAAAGACGAATAATTCCTTATGGTCTTCAAGAAACAGTACATAAGACATTAAACGATTTGTGTGCGAAAGGCATAAGTGAACCGATTCAGTCTTCAGCATGGGGCACCCTTATTGTTACGCCACTGAAGTCGGACGCCAAGACTCCTAGAATATGTGATGACCATAGATTAACACTGAACTCCCGTTTGTTGAGACAAACATGTACGATGGTAGAGGCAGAAGATATTTCAAACTGACTTCATGGTTTTAAAGTGTTTTCGAAAGTTGACCTAAAATATGCTTATCTTCAAACCCCTTTAGATCAATCTTCATCTATTTTGACGACAATTAACACTCCTTTTGGTCTGTTTAAGTACAACTTCCTTCCACGTGGTCTAAGTTGTTCTCCAGCCATATTTCAGGAAGTCATGAATGAGGTAGTTAGTGATCTTGAAGGTGTTGAAGTTTATCAAGATGATCTCATTTTTCATGGTTCTGATAAGGCCGTTCATGACCAGAGACTTATTGCTTTATCGCGTCGTTTAATTGAGAGGAATATTACAGTGAATCCAAATAAGTGTTCATTTTGTGTATCTAGTTTCGAATGTCTCGGATACCTAGTTGGTGATAATAGTTTTAGACCAGATATGAAACGACTAGCTCCACTGACAAATGCACCGTCTCCATAAAATCTTACGGAACTACATTCACTAGTGGGCGATCTTCAATACTACTCCCGTTTTATTCCTAATTTTTCTTGTCGTGCAAATTGTTTATTGAATATTCTGACATCCAATTTATTCAAATGGGATGAAGAACATGAGTCATGCTTACAAAGTCTACTAAAGTTTCTTCAAAGTGATGTTGTTCTTCGGAATAACTTCCCTAGTGTACATTCTGTGCTTATTACTGATGCATCACCTGTCGGTATTGGCGCAGTTTTGGAGCAGGAAGGAAGAATATTTATTTGTTTCGCGCAACTTACTTTTACTGAACAAGGTTATTCACGGACTTAGAGAGAAGCATTAGCTGTGTTTTAAGCTTCATAAATATTTATTCGGAAAGAAATTCACTATTGTTACTGATCATAAAGCTTTAGAGTTTATTTATCATCCTGAGAAATTCTTAGCACGTTCCTCAGCTGCTATGGTTCAACGATGGAGTATTGCTGTGAGTGCTTATGACTATACGGTTCAGCATAAGATTGCCAAACAAATTCAACACGTTGACTACATTTCTCGATAATTATTACGAGATAGGCCTGTTATTACTTCAGGCTGTTTGTTAGTGCAACCTTTACCAGTCAGACGTTCAGATCTCCCTAGAGAAACTCGTAGATACTTTGGGTGTATACTGAATGCTATATGAAAAGGTTGGAATGCTAATCTGAAACGTAGATTTCTTGTCTATTTTTCAAAGCGGGATGAGCTATTCACTACTCCTGATGGTATTTTGTGTTCAAACGATCGTTTTGTTATTCTTCCTTCATTGTATAAATCTGTCCTTGAAGATCTTTATAGTGGTCATTTAGGTGATGAGAAAATGAGGTCCTTGGCAGGGCCCACATGTTGGTGGCCAGGGATAAATGCAGATACATATCTTACGGCAAACAATTGTGAAAAATGTCATCAGTTGAAGAATCAACCTTCGAAGTAGACTACATAGCCAGTATTGTCTGAGGCCTGGCAGAGAATTCACGCAGATTATTGTAGTACTTTTTTGGCAAATATTATGCACTTGTAATCATTGATTATTTTTCAAAGTGGCCTGAAGTTTTTTTAAAACTCCACCAAATTCTGACTTCACAATCCAAGCATTAAAAAAGGTGTTTAGTTGAGAAGGGGTTCCCATGGTGTTAGTGACTGATAATGGCTCTCATTTTGCTGCAGATGCAGTCACTACCTGATTGAATGGTGTAGGGTGCAAACATCTATTTACTGCTCCCAGACATCCTTTTTCTAGTGGTCAGGCAGAAATTTTTGTCAGTACATCGAAAACTGCTATTGATTCTATTGCCGCCTCAATATTTAATGAGCTAGAGAGGGGAGTAGATACCTTTCTACTGCAATATAGAAATGCCAGACATTCTGTGATGAAAGAGACTCCATCATAGCTATTAAAAGGAAGAAGTCTTCAGTCGAATATGAGATGTTTGGAGTCTTCAGAAGTTACATGTTATCGAGGAAATATTCTTCGACCATCTACGGAGATTGTTCTGAAGAATGTCGGGAAATCGATGGTGCGAATTCTAGATATCAATGACTTGATTGCACACAATCGACATATTGATCAAATACAATTCCAGGAACCAGGCTAGTCTGTTTCAATTTCGGCCGTTAATTCTAATCTATAGATGAGTAATTTATAGATGATGCCTGTAAAAATGGCGTGTACCTGCCAATGCAGAAATATATTATTATTATTATTATTATTATTAATGCTAATCGCTACGTTCTAGATAATAAAGAGTTTTCGTCCAATACACTGTCCGACAGACGCAGGATGAATTTGAGAAGATGAACAGTTGATTACAGACACCAAGACTACAGTTTAAGCTGAAGCGGGTTCGGCGTTTGAATAAACTGATGATTCCCTTGTACTTGTTGAATGCTTGGTTTCGAATTCCAAATATAATACATTCATTAGTGCTTATCTAGTACTTCTTGATCCAATTTCGTTATTTCTGGGATCCTTATTTCATACTATAATTCAAATACTTCTAATTATCACACAAACCTGTTCTCACATCTCTAATCTGCTTTGCAACACATAAATGTATTCTTACCAATGTTTTCAAGATGAGAACGGTTAACATTAACTAAACACCTACTTATATGACCGTAAGTATGCTTCTGATTAAGATAACTAAACAATGAAGTAGAATTCGTGATGTTATGGAAGTCAGTTTAATGCATCGCCTCGTAAATGATACACACGTTTCTACCATCTTGAAAGGAATACTTCGGCACTTGCATAAGATCTTTTTCCAAATTTCGTATGTTAATTCCTACAATCAACCCATCACGCAGTTCCACATGAAGCAAACCTCCAAAATTACACCTAGTGGCTGTCTAATTACAGGCTCCATCGCGTCGTCAATATGATGATCAGAAGTATTCAAATTAATGTGGTATTCAGTAATTTCTGAAATAATGCAATTTACAGCAAGTAGAACATTATTCATTGACTGTCTAATTAAACGATTAACGATTTAATTAGGCTTATTATAACTTGGGATAACATCCCAGCAAGCGATGCATGTCCAGTGTAACGCGGTCAGACGTAACAAATAAAAGTTACAGCCACAGCGAAATTCACAGCATAGACTAGTTTTTAATAAAAAATACATTATAATATGATAAATTAAATGACTACATGAACGTCAATGTGACCATTATTCCGGCTTGCGACACATTAGGTTAACATGGCAACGTCGTGTTTAAAAAGACTTGTGGAACTAGATTAACATTAATGAACGTATTGTCTCTGGAATTCGTAACATGCTAGGAATCAGGTACAAATAACTCACTGTTCACCAAAACTATCCACCAATCTGGTCACTGTATAGAGAGACTTTAAATACCCAACTTATTTTTGTAAAGTCGGGTTGTAAAACTATTCTGTTCAATAATTTTCTGTGTTCAGAAATGTAGTCTAGCTACAACTTCTTCTAGGTGCATATAGTTCAGAACACTAAACGCATCCAACTACACACAGAACATCTGGAAATTTTTTGCAAGTGTGATCAAAAATATTGTTCGGAGACATATACTGTCGCCTTTGATGATATTTCTTAGCAGCGTTCCTTAAGTGGCTGATTGGAAGAGTCAGATGTTGAAAACTAATACTGGAAAGAAAGAGTCCGAAAATGAGCTAAAAGTTATTTTATATTTTGCTTTATGTATATGTTATTCTGTATTCAACTGTTGAACAATAAAAAATACCATGTTTCTTTGATGTCAACTAGCTTGAACTTACCCCTTGAGTTCTCACGAGTGAGATTCTATGTAGACAACAGAATTGATATTTTCTCTTCCTTTCTAAAGAAGTGACATAAGGCATATAAATAATCCTGTGATTAACGGTTAGTAAACCTGATAATGCATAAAAATATATCACAGGACAATGGTTTAACTGGTAGGCAATGTCGAGTCATAAAATGTCCACCACTTCACAAGCTATCAACAGAAACTTTGTTTTATAGAACCAAATATTCTTATCAGTATAGTCTGTTGTTGCTAGCTAGTTGTCTTAGTGACAGAGGATTCCGGCTATTTTCATCAGCATTATCACCAACCATTTACCGCACACAGTAATGAATGACCTTGTATCCCGTTCATACCGAAATACGAATTTTCCACCTAGACAAGTATAAAAATTTATTATTACTTCGATTATTAGGCATAATCCCACAGAATGTTCACCAGTAACCAGAACATATCCCTTCCAGCAGCTTTTTTGTGGAAATCCCTTCCTGTACATTTTTTACAACAATTATTATTATTATTATCAATGAAAATCTGTTCTGAGTGCAGAATGTAAAGTTGTTACTTTGACTTTTTAAGTCCAAAATTCTGTTAAATTCCTGGTCTTAGATAAGACTCTTATTGTCTACTTTTAATTACACTTTTGATTTGATTAGTGTGTCACCTAACAGCGCGTGTATCGACCAAAATTCCAGTATTTTGTCCGGATGAAAAGCTAATGAACAAAATTTATGCCATTAAACCAAAACTACGTTCTTTTGTGTAACGTACGATGCGTTTTTCAGTCATATCAAACACGAACACTGTTCTTAATTCGATCTGATCTAGTCTAAAATAAAAAACAAATCATATCAAAAGTACAAAATATCGCAGACGGTACGGCCTGTGCTATACATTTAAAGGTTTTTTGTAGCACACAATCACTTTTAAAGCAAGAAAGGTTTGTTGATACATGGTTACCTGGTACCTGTGAATCAATAAGAGTTTTTCCATCTTTGGATTAGTTTAAGACGTACTCCTTTCGTCACAGTGAGGCTTCATGGGCTAGATCAATTTTTCCTTCCTCGGCTTATAACGTTGTGGTCTGCATCCTGGTTTTCACCAGTGAGATTGTTTAATTTTGAACCAATTGTTTCGTTTGATCCAAAAAAGATGAGATGGTGTTTCTTCATTGACACCCCTTTTTCTTTGATTGATAATTATCACGTCGCTTACCAGTTTATCTACTGAGGATATTGTAAATCAGGTTGTTCGATCTTTCTAAACAACTCTACTGCCTGTAAAACCTTTAAGTTCCATTTATCTAGGTAATTCACATTTATAACTCTCGTGTTTAGAACCATGTCAAATCCTACAATAAAAAACCTATGGGGAAGGATGAGAATTTAATGTTTCACCTATGGATATGCAAAATTTAAACCTTGTCTGCTTAAACTAATAGTCATAGCCGCAATGAATTGTAGTTCCAGCAGACGCAAACTTCACTGGATACAACAATATTTATTTGTACGGTTACTGCACAATAAACAAAGTTGTTAGCGTGTTATTCCGAACTGTCACACGTCAAACTACAGGAGAATTATGATATACCGATAAAAAAAGGTTTCGAATAAACGAATGATAGGTTCGATACGCCATCATACTTTATGTCGACATTTTTGGAGAATCTAGCTGTACTTTAAAATTAAATAGAAAGTTGTGGACCTTGTTTTCATACTCAGTATACTACTCTTTTCCCTGGCCAAATGTATTCTCCAGGAGACCTAATCAACAATGACTAGCTATCGCGATAGGACGAGCCAGTATGGGAAATGACAGGATTTCCACGTACGTTCTCATAGATTAAACACCCACATCATGGGAAGTCTAAAATTTTGGATTAGGTCCATTATTCAGATGCCATAGATAAGTGTACTAAGCCGACCCAGACCACAATTCTACATTCCTTAAACAGACTAAGAAATGAAACCTATTATTAATCTCAGTGGTTAAGATCATGAGTCAAGTAAAGCTAGACCACCATGGAGAGCCTGGAAGCACTGGACGGCCGTTTCGTCCCATTGTGGGACTCCTCAGAAATGCGCATCCACGACCTCTCACCCTGCGAGATTCGAACCCAGGGCCTACTGGTTTCGCGCGCGAGCACTTAACCACTAGACCACTGAGCCGGCATCCGATGGTGTTAATGTCTAATTTCAACTAATCCACGAATGTTGGATGTGTCACTCAATTTCGTGGATTAGTTGAAATTAGACATTAACACCATCGGATGCCGGCTCAGTGGTCTAGTGGTTAAGTGCTCGCGCGCGAAACCAGTAGGCCCTGGGTTCGAATCTCGCAGGGTGAGAGGTCGTGGATGCGCATTTCTGAGGAGTCCCACAATGGGACGAAACGGCCGTCCAGTGCTTCCAGGCTCTCCATGGTGGTCTAGCTTCAACTGGCTCATGATCTCAACCATTGAAATTACTATAATATGGTGAGGGCGATAACTTCAATCCACCCGTTTTTGTGGGGGCAGAACACTTTGCATGTGTCAGGCCCTTTATGATTGAGAATAAGTCAATCAATCTGAGACATATATTGTTTTCATACGCCCACCGATCAGACTCACGTCTCCAATGTTATGCTGGATTATCTATTCTACTAAGACAACCTATAACATGCTAACTCGGACTTTTACACTAGGATTGTTTGGCTGGCATCGGATAAACAAAATAAGGAAAAAAAGTTAGACAACAAAAGATATAGTCATAAGTATTCTTAACACTTCACCTTCTATATACACACCTTTCTAATAAACCTCTTTCCTTGTACCAGCCTTGACTTCCTTTCCTTCATGTGAGTTTACTACAACTCGTTAAACGACACAACTCATTGTTCTTCATTACTACATTCTCTAATATGGAGCCCCTGACTTCATTTCACTCTAGCAAGATATAATATGAATTTATTCTAATTTATTATATCTCTGTCGTTTCTACTACACAATGTTAAGCAAAGTTTGGCATTCATATCCAATTGCCTTCCTGCTCTTCTGTTTCTCTTTTTTTCTTCAGAAATTTGCTCTGAGGGCACAGATA
Source organism: Schistosoma mattheei (assembly GCA_944470405.2). Lineage (NCBI taxonomy): Eukaryota > Metazoa > Platyhelminthes > Trematoda > Strigeidida > Schistosomatidae > Schistosoma > Schistosoma mattheei. Next base: position 1,473,912 of record OX103950.1, read on the forward strand.
TGAAACTTCTGACGTCTGGAACAAACTTGACGTACGTGTCTCCTCAAGGTCACGGTTTGCAGCAAGCGCCCTACGAGTATACTCTATAACAACTTGTTATGACCTTGAATCGCTTTTACCCCGTGATACTTGTTATGACTTCACCTTGATCTGTCTAGACTAAACTATGACCTCGACGCGTTAGGCTGAGTGGCTCAACCTTGAGTCTAATACGCGTGAGTTCGAGATGGGGTAGAGAGAACTATTCTAAATCCTGATTGGTTGGCAAGCACGCAAGTGAAAGAAGACAAGACAGTTGGAACACTGAACTCTGGATTCTCTGAATTCGGATTAGTACAAAAATGTACATGAATAAATAAGTGAATATCTTGACCACGACGTACGATAATTTGGAAAAATACAGTTATGCCCGAAACAGGGAATTAGGGTAGAAAATACAGTGCAAAATATTATGTTTAAATTACAATATTTTCGGAACAAAAAAGGGTATGCTAGTGAATGATACATAGAACGAAAGCTCGTGTTATGTAGAATAAGATAGGGACAAAAATAAATATAAGTGTTTGAATGAAATGCAATAACGTCCCAAGAAAATAGCTTTCGTAATTGTCTGGGCTTCTTAATTCCCCGTTCATAACACCTTCCCCTTAAAAAAAAAAAAAAATATGGTTAGTTACTATATACAGGTAAGTGCTGAGATATCATCATTGATATCTTCCTTCGGAAACGTATGTTCTCCTCTTTGGGTCTACCTGTAGAATATCTGGTCTTCTGCGTTTCCGTGATGCTTTCCTAATAGGACTTTGTTCAGGTTGCGCAGTCTTCTGAGTCGCTGAGCATTTTATGTCAAAACTGTCCAGAATGATTCTCCACATTGAGTCTAATTTCTCGGTTTTCTGTGAAGTGCCAGCATTTTCCAGTATGTGGTTGACATGGCGTGTCCACTTCTGTCCTTCAACTTCCACCACATACATTACGTTCCCTTGTCTCTTAAGTATGCGTCCACTGGTCCATTGTGGAGGTGAATATCGGAAATCGCGGACGTATACTTTTTGATTTTTTGGAAAATTCTGCGTTTCGCCCCATGATGGCGATCAAATTGGTTTTCCATCTTTCTGTTTCTTTTTCCGATGTCTATTTGCTGTGGTTTTATGGCATCGAGAGCAGTTCTTACTTTTCTACCAAACATAATTTCTGCTGGGGACATTTGATTTGGTGTTGATGGGTTTGGAGTTGTTCTATAGACCAAGAGAAAGTCATCAAGAATCTCCTCTATCTTTCCCTCCCCTTTTGCCTTCAGTAGCGCTCTTGCGAAGGTATCTACAAACCTTTCCGCCTGACCATTCGATTGTGGATGGTACGGAGGTGAACGGACATGTTTGACTGCAAACGTCTTGCAGAAATCTGAGAAGACGGAAGAAATAAACTGAGTGCTGTTATCTGTCACGAGAACATCTGGAACTCCAAAACGGGAGAATAACTGCCGTAGCTTCATGATAGTCTGTTGCGAAGTGATTTGATTTATAGGAAAAATCTCCGGCCATTTTGAATAAGCATCAACACAAACGAGGAAGTACGTACCCTGGAATGGGCCAGCAAAATCAACATGTATACGCGACCAAGGTTCTTCTGGAGATGGCCAGGAATGTAGTTCAGCTTTTCGTGGACACTTAGAAACCTCAGCACATTTTCTGCACGCACGCACGAAATCTTCGATGTGTTCATCGATATTAGGCCAATATACATAACTTCGAGCAATAGCTTTCATTCTTCCAGTACCTGGATGGGCTGTATGCAGTTGTTTCAGGACGAGTGAGCGTAAGTTATACGGAACCACTACGCGATCAGCAACCATAATACAGTCATTTACGATGGATAAAGATTGGCGTCGTTGATAATACTGTTTCAGTTCATGAGATGTTATACGTGGGGGCCAACCACGCTGGATAAATGTAGATAATCGTCTTAAGATAGGATCGCGGCGAGTGTGTTCAGCGATTTGAGCAGCTGTCACTGGAAGAATTTGTGTTGAATTAAACAACATTCTGCTTACATCTTCTTCCACTGATATAGAAGCGATAACAGTATCTTCGTTTTCAAACTTATGATTGCTTATTAAGCGCGATAATGCATCAGCATGGCCAAAATCAGAGGTAGATTTGTATTTGATAACGAAATCATAACCCAATAGCGTTGTAGCCCATCGTTGGAGGCGGTTTGCGGTATAAACTGGTATACCTTTCTTAGATCCGAAAATTGATAATAGGGGTTTATGATCAGTGATTAAGGTAAATTTTCTGCCATGCAGCATCTTGTGAAACTTTTTTACTGCGAAAATTAATGCCAATCCTTCTTTCTCAATTTGACTGTACTTGCGTTCTGCTGAATTCAATGTTCTGGAAGCATGTGCGTTAGCCTTCTCTTTGCCATCTGGAAACTTATGTGATATGACGACACCGATACCATAGTCAGAAGCATCTGCAGCAACAACGATTTCCAGCGAGGGATCAAAATATGTAAGAAGTAGATCCGACGTTAATAATGACTTTACTTCGTCAAAACATTTTTGACACTTAGTGGACCAATTCCATTTTACATTACTGGATAATAATTGGTTCATGGGTGCCCGGAGGCGATGCAATTGTGGCAAGAAATTACTGTAATAACTGATAAGACCAAGGAAGGAACGCAGAGTTGCTACTTTAGCTAAATGTGTTCTTCCAAGTTGCTAAACATTATATTGCGGATTGTCATAATACGATGAGTCATGGAAGATGATGATGTATTTTTTACGTAAGATCTTTTAGAATAGGTAGTAAGATCATTACAAATCTCTACCTTTCGGATTGAGTTTATTATTACAGCATTACCAGTAACGATATAGACCGTAATTGTACAAACCCTTGTCTATTAACCACTTCTTTTGTTATTTAGCACTTTAGTTTGTGTTAGAAAAACCTTCGACTATAGCACAGTCTGCACCGTTTGAGGTATTTTGTACTTTAGTAAAATTTTTTTTGTTAAATTACAATCGTTTGACTTGAACAGAGTTCGTGTTTTCAGATGGTTTAATACAATTAACTCAAAAATGCTTCGTACTCTGTACAAAATAATGCAAACTTGTTTGACCCAATAAACTTGGGTAAATTAATTCTGACTGACATTTCGGTCGATATAAAGCATACTGCTTTTAACAATAATCTGAAACTTCCTAATCTTCATTTTAACTGTTATTAAGTTGGCTACTGCGACCTCTTAAAAAAAATCACATCAACATAGTCGTTGACTTAGCTTACACATATGTTATGTCTGATTCGACAATTCTCCGAGCCGCCCTCGGCATTTTTGGCCGAACCCGACATAGTTATTTTCCTCAAACCTATTTGGGTTAGTGGATACGGCTGTCATATAACTTGCATAAAAAGACGTTTAACGCAGCTGAGACCATAGGTTGTCATACAAATGCTAAAAATATAAGCTGAGCAGTTCGCTGTTGAACTAAAGGAAATTCTGGAGCCTTTGATAAAGAAGCTAGTTGTCTGGTCTAGAGATTGCGAATGCCTATGCGCTTTCTATGGTAGCATTTCATTGTGCCATTCTCTTGTTGTTTTTCGTATGTGAATATATTTTGTTTAATTTTTGAGTCATTAGCACATACTATAGATATTTTAAGATCCATTTTGAATGCCTTGTGTGTTTGTGAAAATCCCTCCATGTATATACTTGCACTTTGTTCCTATTGATCTTCTTAGTTGTACATTGTTAACTTTTGGACTACATTCGAATTGTTAATCTTTGTATTTTATTATAGTTTTTGTTTTTACCACACCTTCACTAATTCCCCATGTTTCTTCCCGAACTGCACTTATGTTGTTTTACTTTATACTAAGTCTGAGCCGCAGCCATTTTGGTTGGTTCCTGCCTTTGATTGCTTGACCTGTGTTGACTGGAATTGTGCATTTTGGTTGTGAATTGAAGCACTCTTCCAGAATTGAAAACACTCTGTGTTATAGAGCGACCAATTATTACCTTTTGAACGAATCTGTACGTGATCTATCCAGACAGGATAGAATAACATTTATTTGTGGTGATTAAAAAAAAAAAAAAAAAAAAAAAAAAAAAAAAAAAAAAAAAAAGTTTAGATTTGATCAATTAAACAATTATTGGTTGGATAGCTGTGTGGTTATATTTGTTTAGGTAATAATGTATACTTAAATTTATGATAAATTATAGAACCGCTATCTTACCCAATTACCTTGTTTTGGTTTCAAACGGGCGAGGGCGCGTATCCAACTTATCCAGGCAGCTGTCCAGCAGTCCAAACGTGGTTTGGATCCTACAGTTCTAAACAAATATTAATTGGTCAAAGTCGTTTGGAATCGTTTCGTGGATTTTGGTTATCCTTCTTGAAAATATTTGGTCGTTTCCTACAGTTCTAAACAAATATTACTTGGCCGAAATCCTTTGGTAATCGTTCACGGATTTTCTGGAAATAATTGGTCGTGTCGCTTATAATGCCAGTTAATCGTCGTCGGAGATCAGGCTCAAAGTTCGTCGATGTTAACGAAGAATCCCCTATTGTCAAGCAAGTACCTTTTGATGTCCTTAAGGGTCATGGTTCAGACTTAAATAGGGTTAATTATCATGGCAGTGATTCTAGCCTTAATTCGATGTCAATGATGTAAAAAATCTTAGTTTAAAGGAGGAGCAAAGGCCTGAATTACTAGGAAAGAGCATGTCGCCTATAGTTCATGTTGTTGGCCCAGAGCTACCAAAGGTTGAACTGAGTTATTTCGATGGAGAGCCAAGAGGTTATTGGAAATTTATAAGGCAATTTGAGACGTATGTAGCGTCAAGAGTCACGGATGATAGCCAGCGCTTACTCTATTTGATACACTACTGTAAGGGCAAGGCTAAAGCAGCTATTGAAGGTTGCGTCATGATGGAGGCATCCTCTGGCTATAAAAGAGCAAGGGAGATTTTAAAACGTTTTTTCGGACAGCCTCACGTAATTGCTCGAGAAACACTAGAGGACTTATTCAGTGCTGCGAATTTTGAGTATATTGACGGGGACCAACTATCAAATTTGGCTATTAAGATGGAAAACTGTGCCATGGTCTTGGAGCAGATGAATTATACTTCTGATCTAAATTCCTTAGTTACCTTGGAAAGAATAGTGAGACTCTTGCCGCAACCTTTGCAAGCCCAGTGGGCGGACTGGGTGGATAAATTGACTGAAGATAACAGGGAACCGACCTTCGACGAGCTCACTCAGTTTATCGCATCGCGTGCGAGAGTGGCTTGTAGTAGATTTGGACGGTTAGCAAACCGTTCAAGAAAAGGACATAACGTAAAGACGAACTGTCACGTGCAATCAGAGCAAGGGAATAGTTCGACAACGAAAACTAAATGCAGTATGTGTTCCTACGACCATGCTATTGATAAATGTCCACAGTTCTTAGCGCTTACAGTTCAAGACCGATGGTCTCACGCTAAAAGCAAGGGTATTTGTTTGTCTTAGACAAGGACATAAGGTTAATGAATGTAAGATGACAAGGCTCTGTAACGTTGACAGTTGTAAGAAGAGACATCACGTTCTGCTGCACACTGACTCGACAAGCAACGTCGTAAATGATAAGCCATCATGCTCGGAATATAGGAAAAGAGTTGTTAATCATATCAGTAAGGTACAGACACTGGAGAACGAAATACGTAAGCTTTATGATGAGTTTTCAGATGCTTATTCAAGTGATAAATCATTATCAGTAGACGACAAGGGGGCTATAAAGATTGTGGAAGGGGGCACGCACTTCGGCGACGGTCATTTTGTAGTTTCTATACCGTGGAAAAAGAATCCAAATATGAAAGTGGATAATTATGAAGTAGCAAACCGTAGATTACAAAGTTTGAAAGGTATGTTGTCGAAGGACGTCAGCCTGAACATCAGGTACATCAAAAGTATTGAAAGTAATTTTACTAAGACTTATGCGGAGAGGGTCCTTGAAATATATTTGCAGCCTAATTATCGCCCTCGAGGGTATTTACCTCATCATGCAGTGTTAAACATGAAAAAACCAGAGGAACTTAGAGTGGTCCTTGATTGTGCCGCCGAGTTTGCAGGGTTTTCCACAAATGATATGATTTATCAAGAACCCGATACCACTGATGAGTTAATGTGTATATTATTAAGTTTTCGCAAGGAGGCAGTTACAATCCCTGCAGATGTTGAAGAAATGTTCATGCAATTGGTCTCTGAGTCTGATCGAGGAGCTTCAAGATTTCTGTGGTGGCAGGAGGGAGACATGTCGAGGGAACCATCTGAGTTTCAAATGACATCTCATCCATTTAGTGCCATATCATCGCCGTTTCGTGCGAACTTTACCTTGAATAAGACGGCTCAAATATTCTCTGACGGTTATGATGGTTATGTTGTAGATGCTGTCAAGAATAATTTCTATGTTGATGATTGCTTGATATCCATTCCCAATTGTGATCAAGCAAAGAGTTTCGTTAAGCATATAAGTGAATTATTATGTAGAGGAAGTATGCAAAAAATGATCGATCTTGAATATTGGTTCAAATGTCCTACTTTATTGCATGGCGAATTTTATATAACAATCACTGACTGTCCGGAACCTACTCCTGACGATATTGAGTTTAGAAAAATTGCTGTGGTTAACTTGAGTAGTATAAAGCAAAACATGTCACCTATTCTCTCTTATAAATCCGAGTGGTTGAAATTAGTCGGGGCCGTAGCCTGGCTTAGAAGGTTCATAGAATTTCTGATGGTGCTTCGTTCACCGAGTCATGAAGGATCCGTTCATCTAGGATGTTTAAAGGTCAAGGAGCCTGACATCGCCAAGGGTAAGAATTTATTGATGGTTCAAAAGGAAGTGTGTGGAGAATTATTTAGTGAATTTAGAAACAGAAGTAAAGTAGTAAGTCATAATGATCTGAAAGGTTTATCACCGATAATGCTTGATGGGTTACTCTGTGTTACAGGTCGTCTAAGCTACTCAGAATTATTAAATGCTTTTGAACGTCCAGTAATTTTACCCAGTCGACACTTAGTGACGGAAATGATAATTAAACATTGTCATAAAGTACCAGGACATATAGAAAGGTCATTAGAAAAAGGATATAGATATGGGTTTACTTGTTTGCAAACATGGGCAATACATATTGAACTGATGTATAGTTTGATTACTGGTTCATTTATAATGGCCTTATTACGTTTTATTGGAAGAAGAAGGAAACCTCCGGAGATTTACAGTGATAGTGCGTCAAGCTTCATGGGAGCAGATTCTGAATTAAGGAGGTTTGTGCAACAGTCGAATCAGCAGAAGATAAATATTGAATTGTCAGCGAGGTCCTCATCCAACAGCATGGGTGTAATTTGGGGAAGAGTGATTAGGTCTATACCAAGACTGTTATTGTTGATCACGAGAGAACAGGTGAAGCAGGTCTCCTTGAAGCTTTGGATTAGTCTTTGTTGTTATTGATGTAGTTAGGTCGAGTAGGCGTACTGTTGTAAGTCCTACTCGTTCCTATGGTGTGATATGTTATATAATGAACCATGACCGTAGGCATCAAGGTAGCTTGTGTGATATGGAGGGATTTTGGGGGCCGGTGTAAGATCCATTTTGAATGCCTTGTGTGTTTGTGAAAATCCCTCCATGTATATACTTGCACTTTGTTCCTATTGATCTTCTTAGTTGTACATTGTTAACTTTTGGACTACATTTGAATTGTTAATCTTTGTATTTTATTATAGTTTTTGTTTTTACCACACCTTCACTAATTCCCCATGTTTCTTCCCGAACTGCACTTATGTTGTTTTACTTTATACTAAGTCTGAGCGGCAGCCATTTTGGTTGGTTCCTGCCTTTGATTGCTTGACCTGTGTTGACTGGAATTGTGCATTTTGGTTGTGAATTGAAGCACTCTTCCAGAATTGAAAACACTCTGTGTTATAGAGCGACCAATTATTACCTTTTGAACGAATCTGTACGTGATCTATCCAGACAGGATAGAATAACATTTATTTGTGGTGATTGGTAATTTTCTTGCATTCTTTATCAACTTTCTTATTTATTGTAGTTTAGATTTGATCAATTAAACAATTATTGGTTGGATAGCTGTGTGGTTATATTTGTTTAGGTAATAATGTATACTTAAATTTATGATAAATTATAGAACCGCTATCTTACCCAATTACCTTGTTTTGGTTTCAAACGGGCGAGGGCGCGTATCCAACTTATCCAGGCAGCTGTCCAGCAGTCCAAACGTGGTTTGGATCCTACAGTTCTAAACAAATATTAATTGGTCAAAGTCGTTTGGAATCGTTTCGTGGATTTTGGTTATCCTTCTTGAAAATATTTGGTCGTTTCCTACAGTTCTAAACAAATATTACTTGGCCGAAATCCTTTGGTAATCGTTCACGGATTTTCTGGAAATAATTGGTCGTGTCGCTTATAATGCCAGTTAATCGTCGTCGGAGATCAGGCTCAAAGTTCGTCGATGTTAACGAAGAATCCCCTATTGTCAAGCAAGTACCTTTTGATGTCCTTAAGGGTCATGGTTCAGACTTAAATAGGGTTAATTATCATGGCAGTGATTCTAGCCTTAATTCGATGTCAGATGTAAAAAATCTTAGTTTAAAGGAGGAGCAAAGGCCTGAATTACTAGGAAAGAGCATGTCGCCTATAGTTCATGTTGTTGGCCCAGAGCTACCAAAGGTTGAACTGAGTTATTTCGATGGAGAGCCAAGAGGTTATTGGAAATTTATAAGGCAATTTGAGACGTATGTAGCGTCAAGAGTCACGGATGATAGCCAGCGCTTACTCTATTTGATACACTACTGTAAGGGCAAGGCTAAAGCAGCTATTGAAGGTTGCGTCATGATGGAGGCATCCTCTGGCTATAAAAGAGCAAGGGAGATTTTAAAACGTTTTTTCGGACAGCCTCACGTAATTGCTCGAGAAACACTAGAGGACTTATTCAGTGCTGCGAATTTTGAGTATATTGACGGGGACCAACTATCAAATTTGGCTATTAAGATGGAAAACTGTGCCATGGTCTTGGAGCAGATGAATTATACTTCTGATCTAAATTCCTTAGTTACCTTGGAAAGAATAGTGAGACTCTTGCCGCAACCTTTGCAAGCCCAGTGGGCGGACTGGGTGGATAAATTGACTGAAGATAACAGGGAACCGACCTTCGACGAGCTCACTCAGTTTATCGCATCGCGTGCGAGAGTGGCTTGTAGTAGATTTGGACGGTTAGCAAACCGTTCAAGAAAAGGACATAACGTAAAGACGAACTGTCACGTGCAATCAGAGCAAGGGAATAGTTCGACAACGAAAACTAAATGCAGTATGTGTTCCTACGACCATGCTATTGATAAATGTCCACAGTTCTTAGCGCTTACAGTTCAAGACCGATGGTCTCACGCTAAAAGCAAGGGTATATGTTTGTCTTAGACAAGGACATAAGGTTAATGAATGTAAGATGACAAGGCTCTGTAACGTTGACAGTTGTAAGAAGAGACATCACGTTCTGCTGCACACTGACTCGACAAGCAACGTCGTAAATGATAAGCCATCATGCTCGGAATATAGGAAAAGAGTTGTTAATCATATCAGTAAGGTACAGACACTGGAGAACGAAATACGTAAGCTTTATGATGAGTTTTCAGATGCTTATTCAAGTGATAAATCATTATCAGTAGACGACAAGGGGGCTATAAAGATTGTGGAAGGGGGCACGCACTTCGGCGACGGTCATTTTGTAGTTTCTATACCGTGGAAAAAGAATCCAAATATGAAAGTGGATAATTATGAAGTAGCAAACCGTAGATTACAAAGTTTGAAAGGTATGTTGTCGAAGGACGTCAGCCTGAACATCAGGTACATCAAAAGTATTGAAAGTAATTTTACTAAGACTTATGCGGAGAGGGTCCTTGAAATATATTTGCAGCCTAATTATCGCCCTCGAGGGTATTTACCTCATCATGCAGTGTTAAACATGAAAAAACCAGAGGAACTTAGAGTGGTCCTTGATTGTGCCGCCGAGTTTGCAGGGTTTTCCACAAATGATATGATTTATCAAGAACCCGATACCACTGATGAGTTAATGTGTATATTATTAAGTTTTCGCAAGGAGGCAGTTACAATCCCTGCAGATGTTGAAGAAATGTTCATGCAATTGGTCTCTGAGTCTGATCGAGGAGCTTCAAGATTTCTGTGGTGGCAGGAGGGAGACATGTCGAGGGAACCATCTGAGTTTCAAATGACATCTCATCCATTTAGTGCCATATCATCGCCGTTTCGTGCGAACTTTACCTTGAATAAGACGGCTCAAATATTCTCTGACGGTTATGATGGTTATGTTGTAGATGCTGTCAAGAATAATTTCTATGTTGATGATTGCTTGATATCCATTCCCAATTGTGATCAAGCAAAGAGTTTCGTTAAGCATATAAGTGAATTATTATGTAGAGGAAGTATGCAAAAAATGATCGATCTTGAATATTGGTTCAAATGTCCTACTTTATTGCATGGCGAATTTTATATAACAATCACTGACTGTCCGGAACCTACTCCTGACGATATTGAGTTTAGAAAAATTGCTGTGGTTAACTTGAGTAGTATAAAGCAAAACATGTCACCTATTCTCTCTTATAAATCCGAGTGGTTGAAATTAGTCGGGGCCGTAGCCTGGCTTAGAAGGTTCATAGAATTTCTGATGGTGCTTCGTTCACCGAGTCATGAAGGATCCGTTCATCTAGGATGTTTAAAGGTCAAGGAGCCTGACATCGCCAAGGGTAAGAATTTATTGATGGTTCAAAAGGAAGTGTGTGGAGAATTATTTAGTGAATTTAGAAACAGAAGTAAAGTAGTAAGTCATAATGATCTGAAAGGTTTATCACCGATAATGCTTGATGGGTTACTCTGTGTTACAGGTCGTCTAAGCTACTCAGAATTATTAAATGCTTTTGAACGTCCAGTAATTTTACCCAGTCGACACTTAGTGACGGAAATGATAATTAAACATTGTCATAAAGTACCAGGACATATAGAAAGGTCATTAGAAAAAGGATATAGATATGGGTTTACTTGTTTGCAAACATGGGCAATACATATTGAACTGATGTATAGTTTGATTACTGGTTCATTTATAATGGCCTTATTACGTTTTATTGGAAGAAGAAGGAAACCTCCGGAGATTTACAGTGATAGTGCGTCAAGCTTCATGGGAGCAGATTCTGAATTAAGGAGGTTTGTGCAACAGTCGAATCAGCAGAAGATAAATATTGAATTGTCAGCGAGGTCCTCATCCAACAGCATGGGTGTAATTTGGGGAAGAGTGATTAGGTCTATACCAAGACTGTTATTGTTGATCACGAGAGAACAGGTGAAGCAGGTCTCCTTGAAGCTTTGGATTAGTCTTTGTTGTTATTGATGTAGTTAGGTCGAGTAGGCGTACTGTTGTAAGTCCTACTCGTTCCTATGGTGTGATATGTTATATAATGAACCATGACCGTAGGCATCAAGGTAGCTTGTGTGATATGGAGGGATTTTGGGGGCCGGTGTAAGATCCATTTTGAATGCCTTGTGTGTTTGTGAAAATCCCTCCATGTATATACTTGCACTTTGTTCCTATTGATCTTCTTAGTTGTACATTGTTAACTTTTGGACTACATTTGAATTGTTAATCTTTGTATTTTATTATAGTTTTTGTTTTTACCACACCTTCACTAATTCCCCATGTTTCTTCCCGAACTGCACTTATGTTGTTTTACTTTATACTAAGTCTGAGCGGCAGCCATTTTGGTTGGTTCCTGCTTTGATTGCTTGACCTGTGTTGACTGGAATTGTGCATTTTGGTTGTGAATTGAAGCACTCTTCCAGAATTGAAAACACTCTGTGTTATAGAGCGACCAATTATTACCTTTTGAACGAATCTGTACGTGATCTATCCAGACAGGATAGAATAACATTTATTTGTGGTGATTGGTAATTTTCTTGCATTCTTTATCAACTTTCTTATTTATTGTAGTTTAGATTTGATCAATTAAACAATTATTGGTTGGATAGCTGTGTGGTTATATTTGTTTAGGTAATAATGTATACTTAAATTTATGATAAATTATAGAACCGCTATCTTACCCAATTACCTTGTTTTGGTTTCAAACGGGCGAGGGCGCGTATCCAACTTATCCAGGCAGCTGTCCAGCAGTCCAAACGTGGTTTGGATCCTACAGATATTTCATATACAACCACTGTTTGGTGGAACACCTATTGCATTTCCGAGGAAATCTCAAAGAAGCATATGTTCGTTATTTCTGTTAAGGGAAATTTGGAAAGTTTGTAGTGGGCTCAAAAATATAAACAGACGAATTCAAATTGAAGCCTATTGAAACATGTGTGCATAGATTATTGGGTATTAACTATTGAAAGACACTGTGGCAGTCGGAGTGTCGATGCCATTATAGAAAACAAAATACAAATTTTCAAGGAAATATAACAATGACAAATATCTATATACTTCTATTTGATATTCTCTCTGACTCCAGATCGCAACTACGAACTGCTGAGCCCACCAGATACAACCGCGAACAATGTCAGAAAATAATGGAACTGACTGCAGTTAATGTAATTTTGACACGATCAAACAAGATAAGTGGTTCAACACCTCATCATTCTTTACAAAATCTAACATAGAGTACATGAATAGGTCGACATAAACCTTCAACATGATATCATCAAATTCAGAATACTAACGATGAACTGAACTAACACTTCATCCACCTCATATTTTCCGAAAGATTACGGTGTCACACTATCCGTCATTAAAGAATACGAGCATCACTCTGTGTGGCACCCTAGGTTTCTGTTTCCGCTAACATATCGCAGCTGGTGTGATCCAAATGCTCTTGAGATTTTATAAAACAAGTATTAGGCAGCATTATCTTGAGATTTTTAAACATTATAGAAGAGTATGTTCCTGTAGCCAGTCCTTTATTCCATATATATAAGCAACAGATATGTTTTAGCAATTAATTATCTCAAGAGGACATCCACTTTAAATAAAATATGAAAAAGCTAGCTAAAAGAATTATGTGAACTTCTTCACTGTTGGAGTCAGAAGCTGTAGAATTCCCTAGTTAAAGCCACAGCAACTGTAGCCTTATTAGACTTTCTGAAAGGGAGACTTGAGGTTGGCTTAGTACCGACGTTAATTGTGTTGGTTAATTCACGTGTTATTATACCACCAAATCTAGGCTTACAAAATGAGTTGTAACGCCCCTAAGTTTTGTAAGGAATATGATATGAGTCATGTCATTTCAGATTCCAAAACGCTCTATCACTCCACAGGCATAAATATAATTCGGCAAACATTTCACCAATTCTGTCAATGAAAGCTTGTAATCTGAATTTCCAAGTGTATTAACAGGAGTGAGCAAATTCAACGGTATACTATAGAATTCAAATAACACCCTAAATCTGGTTACTTATCACGGAAAACACCATTCACACATGTTAAATGACATAGCTCTATATATTGTTTCGACTGAAACAGATTTGTTTAGATGCACCATTTGTTTCAATCACATTTACTTCTTCACACCAGCGCACAGTTAAATATTGGGTTTCGTTTGGATCACAATATAAAAATGGGTGTTCCGAATGCCGTAAGTTTTATGGTGATAAGTCACTTATTAAATTATTCAAAAAATTCATTGTCTTTTCTCGTTTCGTGCACAACCTCATAAAACTAATTTATCCGTGATTTTCACAGCGAGGCGATAGTTACCGAATGGCTACTGAAAAAAAGTCAAAGAAAAACCCTAAGAAGGATGACTTAAACGAACTAAAACAGGAGCTGGACATGGATGAGCATCGGATATCTCTCGATGAGTTGTATTCTCGACTATCCACCGATCCACAGAGTGGCTTGACTGCTGAACAGGCCAAGTAAGTCAGATATATTTCCTTGTTTTATTGCAAGGACTCGTTTGGAACGGGATGGACCAAATGCACTTACACCTCCAAAGACAACGCCAGAGTGGGTGAAATTCTGTAAAACATTATTTGGCGGCTTTTCATTATTGTTATGGATTGGTGCCGTTCTTTGTTTTATTGCTTTCTCAATTGAAAGTGGCACTCATGAAGATCCACCAAAAGATAATGTAAGTCCGGTTTAATTTCGATAATAGTTGTGTATTATTTTTTTTGTTTGAGATCTACATTGTCTGACCCATAATTTTATCAGAGAATACAAATTCGAGTACTCTTATCATCAGTACTTGTTGTCTATGCTAATTCTGAATTGTGATTAAGCTGTCCTGTAAACTAACCTATTTTACATGTACACTAGATAATCTAATGCTCAGGATTTCTTTAGGCATACACAAATGGAAAACATGTACCTTGTTTACTAGTTGGAGTAAAATGATTGAGGAGCTGTCGAACTACTGGTATTGATTACTATTGTGTACTTTACAAGGGTATCTAAATGTTAGTTGATTCTGAATGAAGTCTATCGAAACGTCTCTTATCATTTGTTTCTGTGTTTCTATCTGCTCACACTGGTGAGTGAAGATATTTAAGCAACCCTTTGCACCATGTTTTCTTTCAATGCGAGATGACAATAATTGATAAAATCGTTTATCTTTGTCATATTTAAAAAAACGGTGATCAACTGGTTACTTTACACATTCAGGCCGTTTGTTTGTTAGCACTACCCAGAACCCTATTGTATTGTAATTTATATATGAGACATTTCTTTATATACTCTATTAACCTGTAACTCAATGTTTCAAATACTCTCAGTCTTCTGACTCCTATCTCAGACTCCATTTTGCTTCTTACAGTTTGAACGACTGAGTGTCCATTACTTTAAGGTGTAATAACTTTACTAACCGTTTTTAAATAACAAGTAATTATTTCTCACCAAAGTATGCCGACTTTTTATTTCCATATCCTCTTGACACACCTGGGTTATATTATATTCACTTTGCTTAGCTAACCCATTTACTAAGTATGAGCTTATCTATTCCGTCGCAAGCCATATTTATGTAAGTGCTTGTGATTCTATCCGGCTACCTAATCTGAGGTAAAAAGAGCAAAGATCGGACCCGAGGACTTTCAGTGAATAGTCAAATGCCCTGGCCACTTAGTCTGTTTCATTTCTTTTTAACAATTTGTTTGCTTCCAATTGAATACTATTTGGAGATAAATAAACGTTTTCAATTTCATACGGTTAATGATTGACTACTGACAAAACATACAGGATGAATAATATAGGTTATAGTCTATAAGTATGACTTTATTTTGGTATAATTTCCTTCCAGTCATTTGGTTTAAAATAAAATAAGTGGTAATCTAAATAAGTATTAACCATTCTTAACTTGAGGTCGTTGTAGTAGACACTTAAAGATTTAAAGTAATATGACGTACGAAGTTATTAGTGCGAGTGAAAATTTTCTGAAATTAAATAATTAAAACTTAATCGTACAACTTTAAGGAAAGTAGTACTTCTTCATAATAGTCATAAAGAAACCCTACTTTGCTTAGAGACAATATAAGCTTGTTAAACCCATACAACTGAATACCCTTAGCACTGTTCTTAGTTTGCTGAATGTCTCGGTATCCTTACAGCCTTCATCACATCGCTTAATGTGGTACTCTTTTGTTATTATTGTTTTAATTCACCCAGTCATATTTACTTGTTTGCAGTCTAAATAAATTACTTTTATCATTTTATTAAAGTTTCTAACTGGGGCGGACTAGTTTTATTATTTACGATGTAATATCGATTGTACAAAATTGATGTGCAAAGTTCAACATTGAAAGTCATATCCCATGATTCATAAGTGGGTTTTAAGAAATTTTGTATCTGCCAGTCATACTCAATCATTGAGTTCCAAACAGGTAACTTCATTTTGTTTTCAGTCGAGTTTCTGTGCCGCTGCTCTTCAAACCTAGTATAGTTTGCTCAAAACAAAACACATCTTTGTACAATGGTCTACCTTAACTCCATAGTTAAATCACTATATAGTAAGATAGAGAACCTTTGTGTATTGTTTGTTTGGTGGATTAAGTACTTTGTCCTCAGTGTCTCAGCTAATTGTCAGTTTTTGTTGTTCACTACTTCTTATGATATTCTGAAAACCGTTTGTAATCTATAACTCAATTACACATTTTTCCTTATAGATATTTAATGTATAATGGGATAACTAGTTAAAAATGTATAAAAGTGACGGTATTTTTATCGGTTCATTGCATTCTACACATACTTCATTGACTCGAAAGAGTAAATAATTATAATGATAATAATGTGGGTTTTTTTGTCATTACATTTTGTAGATATATGAAAGTAAGTACAGACGAATTACTGATTACTGTGTAATTTATTATTCTTTCTTAAGATGGTATTTTTGTCTTTTCAAGCTTTACCTTGGGATTGTATTATCAGTTGTCGTAGTGGTCACCGGTTGTTTTTCATACTACCAAGAATCAAAGTCATCACGTATTATGGAATCGTTCAAAAAAATGATTCCCCAGGTAAGTCAATGATACTGATTAACATAGTTGTTAGTAATACTTCAATAGGTTAAATTTCTTTATTTCGCTTATCAAATTTTCGGTCAGTACCTCTTTATGACACCTCTATATATTTTATGACGCAATAATATCAGTGAACTTTTTTAGTCTTTTATCAGTTAAGTTGATTGATATATTAGCTAGTTACGGAGTTCTACACAACCCCATTTCTATGGTTTCAATCGCCGATCATTCAAGTTCATCTACCGATAGCTACAAAGGAATTAGTTTGGCTTATACATTAGCCTTTATAGTTGTCCGACACTCACCTGGTACTTGGCAGCACAAAACTGGGGAAACCCAGGCTGGCTTCACACTCGGATATTGATAAATTGAACAAGTATCCACTTTTTTTCAATTCCCTGAACATAAAGTGGTTAGGCCATCCAGCTGTCTTCTCTGTGTTACACGCTGTGGTTGAAGAAGTTTTAGAATTTCTTGATACATCCTTTTTGATACCGTTTTCTCGAACAATATTCACAATGCTTAGTTTTACTCATTATCATTCCTACTACATTATTTGGAATCGTTTACTATTCATCATTTTATTCTCATCTCATCATATTAATACGGTATTAATAGTTTGGGCTAACTTATATTTATGGCTGACTTAAATTTCCATTAGATTTGACAATGAAATTAATCAAGTGTTCTTAAAGTCAATCACAGGATATATCATAAGATTACCATAAGTACATATGTAATTGTTGTTCTAAATGGGCTTTTTTCCAGTGTCTTCAAATGTATGTAAAGTCGTGCGAATAAAGGTAACTAATGTTAAATAAAAATAAATAAATAGATCAGATTAACAAAACTAGACTCTGATTAAAATAAAATGGTTGTTAACTGAAGCTTATCTTATTCATAGTGATACAATACAGTCTTCTTACTAACTTTATTCAAAGCAAACAACTAATACTCGTAAGTATCACCATACTACACAAGTTTATCTAAATCTGATGTCGATTACGTAACCAACACATAAGGTTTTCATAGGATATATATATATATATACACTAAAGATAATGATAAAAACTGTAATCACTACCATTGGTATGGTTTTTATCCTGTAGACTGCTTTAGTTATTCGTGGTGGAGTGAAAATTGAAGCACCAGCTGAAGCTTTGGTAGTTGGTGATTTAATCGACGTCAAGTGTGGTGATCGTGTACCAGCAGATATAAGAATCATTTCAGCTAGTTCATTCAAGGTGAGTATATATATATGTCTTGTACATTTTAAATATTTGAGTGTTATTTTGATTAGAAATTTGGTATAAATTTTTAGTAAATGATTGTGAAGATGATCGAATTTCTTCGAAATATGATCAGTTCATGATTCCAATGAAATTTCTTAGTTTACTTCATGATTTAATTGAATTCTCATAAATTCTCCCCCTCTCAAAAAACATCACGAATATGTTTGTCATTTAAAGCTGGAGTTTGCTTTTTTACTTTTTCGAATGTAGAATATGAAATGAAATTTGTTTATATAAAAAGAAACATGTATATGAAAAGATTTCCTATCTATACTGAATGATATTCACACAAGTCATATAAATGTTAGTCTTTAGTATTACATTACCTATTTTACATAATAGTTAGTCAGTCAGCTATAACGTAGGATCAGGCACATATGTGTATAGGTTCAAATTGCCATACCTCATTATCACAACAGGGTGAACACCGAATTCATAGAAACAGTTAATTCAGTGGTGGTAATATATAAAAGAAAGAATACATATAAGGATATAGTACAGGAAGAAAGAATTAGTTCGTAGAAAGAAAGACATAAAGTGATTGTAAGCTCATAGTGCAAAGGAAGACAAACAGTGTATTTCAATATATGGGTTTATGAGTAAATCACTGAATTTTCATACAATAAGTGACGAGTTCGAACTCGTCGAAGCATCGCTCGTATGTCCTGGGACCACCGAATAAGTAATGCAGTTGGTGGGGAACGGGTGCTAGGTAAGGATGGCAAATCAATTGATGAAGTAGTGAAACTACATGATTTGAGATGGCTGGGACATTCGCTACGTATGCACAACCACCGACTACCCCGACGAGTGGTTTTATGGTGTAGGAGTAGGTTGGAAGGAAGCTAGGGGCGGCCAGACCAAAACATGACACAAATCCATGATGTCACTGGCAAGTGGACTAAGCCATGTTGGTAGATGTAGACTACCTGGTTGGGATCCACGAGACGATAGCAACCGATGGTTAAGGACCTTGAACGACATAAATCAAAATCGTCTGCAATGGCGCAGGTGCATACACTCTTTGTGTTCTCCCAAATTCTAATCTTCTGAATTCTTCATGTCCCTTTCTTTTTTCTCTTTCCAAATTAATTTCACTGGATTATACTCCTTGACTAACATCTTCAAACCCTAATCTTTCCGATTACTGCTTATACTTTTACTACCTTTGCCATTATGGGATTTCAATCGACAATTGTATCTCTGTGCTAATGTGGTATGTCAACTCAAACTGATGTACGTCCGTACGAAATTCTACGTTGTCGCTGACTGACGTCTATTTTTGTACAGTATGTTCATTCGGTTAGTCTCACTGGGTCTCGTACAAACAGAATGGTTCGAAGTGATGTACATAGACACCCATACTTATTATATTACCACTTAACTTCGAATAATCTGTGAATTTTTTTTAGTAATTATTCATTTATGCAAAAGGTTGTAGAAACAACTTTTGATACAAAGATTCACAATTGAAGTAAACATTTAATGTTATATGAATAAACTGAATGTCCCAATGAAATTGGTCTTGATAATTTATATTTACTTGCTCAAATATATATTAGTGAAATAAATGACTATTATTAGAATAGGAATTGGTGGAGATTATAGTAATTTTAATAGTTGAATTCATGAGTTGATCTAAGTTAAATTACCATTAAACACTTGAAAATACTGGACAGTCGTTTTGTCCCACTATGGGACTCTTCAGCATTACTTATCCACGATTGAATTATTTCCATTTTTTATAAAAATTATCAAATGTAGCGTTGAACTATATTAACAAAACAGAAAAAAAATTTCTTTTTTTAAGATAAGTTTATAAGTCTTACATGATAAATCCTATATATTAGTTAGATATAGTCTGGAAAAAAAAACTAAGTTTTATTCAGGTCTACTATCAATAGTAGATACATTTTTAATAGAATATCAACATGTGAATTGTTAAATTGATAAGGACATTGTAAGAGAAGTAAAAACAAATACGGGTTACATGATCTGTTTCTTATGTGATCATTGTTGCTATGGCCTAAATCAAAGACTCTAATAGAATAATTTCTTTTTTATATACACTTGAATATTTAAATGTAAGTGTATATATACTGTATGATAGTTCTTACTTGATTCATATTGAAATAAGTTAGAATCATAAACGTATAGACAATAAACTAGGACAAAATATATAAATTAAAAAAAACGGCCTTACCTACTGTTTTTCATCAATGTTTTATATTTCACAATTATTCAGTTTACTTTGTCTTATAACTATTTCATAATTTATTCAATCATATAAAAATATTGAATTAAACAGATCGGTTGACTTATTGTGGTTGTGTGTTTATGTGTGTGTGAAGTTAAGTGATACTAATTCATTGTTTAAATCGACAGAGATTATATGAAGATGACTATGCTTTTTTTTCCAATGTTTAGCAAGTGTAATGTATTTCATCATTCATTTAGTCAGTACTGTATATAGAGCCCTCAAATACCCTGGTATGGCCGAGAGTGGAGTGGGCCCGCCTTCACCCTCGAAATGCTCTCACACGGCCACGCGTATACAGCCTCTGCCTCCGCCTTCTCGTGGCGGGGGTGTTGTTTACGAAAATGAGAGGATGAAAAGCGAATGTCCGGCGCTTTAGCCGGATTCCAAACTAATGGTGTACATGGGCTCCAGTATCCTGCGGGAACAAATGGCGTATGAACCAATTTTTGGTCACCGACTACCATGGGACTGCATCTTATCATGATGCTCCACTGCCTTGTGGATCAGACCTTAAGGTCAAAGGCTCGGGGTGTGGCTCCCTAAGAAAACCACTTGCTTCGGTCTGGGCACCCGGGAAGTATCACAGCCCTCACACAAATATGGTGTGGCGCATATATATTTGGTGCCCTCTTGAACCAATATTTATGTGTCCAAATAAATAAATAAAACTGTATATAGAAGTGTAATTTTCATTGAGGACTTCATTCTACTCATTTAGAATTATTAACACATGTTTTCTATGAATACGACACTGTAGGGCATCTGATGGAACTGTAATCTATGGATGACCTTTCGGTGACGTCAAAGTGACCTTGAGATTGTCTACCTATTTACTAGGGCTAAATGAGGGTTATAATACAGTATGAAGAATTAGAGTTATGATTTACAATTGATGATTAGGGTTAGGGATTATATTTATGGATTTTCATCATGAACTGACATTAGCTAAAATGCCAGAACGCTATTTGGTCAAATGGCTGAGTGAATTTCGAGCCGAAATTCAAGATCAGTTATCTTACATCTGATTGATTCGTCCATAAACTGTAGTCTCGCCAAATGCTATTTTTCACTTACTAAATGAACTAGATATTGTACATTTGAAAGCAAGATACATTACAAATTCCCGGACATATATACCATAGCAATGAAGCAAAGCAGTAAATTTCAACTACTTCACATCGATTGATTGAATTTGGGATTTGTAAAAGTTCTTTGAATTTTCTCAATGTATTATATGTCTACATACTTCATTTTCATAAATTAATCAAAGAATTTCTTTCTAGAAAATACTTTCATTTACAACAATAGTATTATATGCAAAAATAGATAGTGGTTATCAGCGGAATCCAGGATGCGCGTTTCGTCCTATTTGGGACTCGTCAAAGGGGTGTACCTGCATCTCATGGTTGATGTTTACTCTGGGACTTAAACCAAGTACCGTTCGCTCCAACCGCCATCTTGTTATTCACTTAGCTACTGACTCATGATAGCCACTTGCTCGTGCAATCCATCTTTGCATGTAATGCTTGTGAATTTAGGCTATATCGAGGCAAAACGCACAGTATGTACATAAGCCAATAAGAGACTGATCAATTACTGTCCGAAACATAAATGGGAAGATACAAATAATCAATACCAAGTGGATTGAAGATTAATAGTGTTTAGATTTTAATTGCCCCATGTCTGACTCCATTTAAATAGTATGATGATTGTTATCGGGATATATATATATATTGTTGCATACACTCCTTCATCTAGATAGATAATCAGAGAATCAAAGTAACGATAAGTGGAGTTAACTCACTCGCCTTCACTGCGCATCATTTCGTTTCCTTGATTGTCTGTTTAAATCAATGAATTATGGGATATACGTATTTGAACTTCATTCTCGTATTTGACTTATTCCGTTATTCACTAATGTGGCATATAATATATTCCGATAACAATCATCATACGATCTAAATAGAGTCAGATATAGGGCCACTAAAATATATACATATCTTTATATTTTGTAGAAACCCAAACTTCAATTGTTATCTAGTTACCCTTTTTCAAAGAATCATAGACTCGACAATTCGTATATTCTTTAGTCTCATATCAGTCTGTAGTTGAAAATAAGGCGAGACGATCCAATCAGGTATAAGATAACAGGTCTCGGATTTTGGCGCTAAATTTACTCATCTATTTAGCTAAATAGAGTTTTGACATTATGGTTAATATCATTTCATGATGAAAACCCTAAATTTAATTCTTTACACAGGTTTATAATCTTCATTTGTTACTGGTTATTAGGTGGACAGTCTCAAGGTTACTTCAGTGTCGCACAAAGGTTGTCCACAAATTATAGTTTCACTATAAAAACGACTTTCATCATAGCCTACTAATTTAACTAGTACGATTATTCTTCAACATTGCATCCCATCTCCCAATACAGTATTCATTTGGAATAGTTTTCTAAGTACTGTATCAGCTTATGGATGAAAATTAGTCTTTATTTCAATTAATCTTTATAAGAATAAACTAACTATGAATAATCATACAATGTAGATTAGATTGTCTAAATGTTTTTAATCTAGTTATTACGTTTTAAATGAAAAAAATTGTATATCTTCATAACTATTGTTAATTGTAATTTAGTATTTTAGGTCAAGCAACCTAGTTTAGACCGTTTTTACAGCGGCTACTACTACCACTATTATTACTATTACTTAAAGAACTGTTTATTAAGAATATACATCATGTGCTGTATGTAATACCCTTCCACTATTACCATCATCACCCCCCCCCGCCCATCAATGTTACACATACCGTTATTCTTTCCTTATGAAAATCATAGTAAAGTATTTTATTAAAATATATATATATATAATTTTCATGAATATATATTTATTAGTTTGCCACTTCCGTTTTCATTCCGCCTTTGAACTTAACTAACTAACTAACTCTCATGTGTCCTCAAAATTGACGATTTTGTAAATAATCAGTTGTATAAACCATCACTATTGAATAACGATTGATGCGTATTAACTCGTTCATACATATAGATATATATATATATAACCTATTATTATTATTATTATTATTATTATTATTATTATTATTATTTATTTACTGGAATTGAACAAGTGTTTCAATTATTGATAAATGGGTATCATGGAAAAAATTTTACGAGTGAAATGAACTGACAAAAATATATATGGAGATAGATAGTTAGATATTTGATTCAGTTTCATTTATCAGATCATATTATATAAGGAATTCAGTTAGTTTATAATAGAGTATTATCGCATTTAATTCATTCTAGTTTTAAGATATACTTTTGTTGTTGTTGTTGTTGTTGTTGTTGTTGATAAGTTAAGATTAAAATAAACTTTCTCCACTTATCATTAAAGTTTTAATGGTTCAATGCAGCTAATAGTGAAATGCATTAAGTTATGTTTGACTCTTATCAGTTGATAATTTACTTATAGTTCTATTCGATGAAGGATGTTGACAAAAGTGTCCTTTGTAGCTTCATCTTTTGGTCCTCTATGACGTGTTAGTATTTGCGGATCCGATAGTGTGCATCTGTTATCATTAGGTATACCATTTTTCATCCACTTTGCTCAGCTATTTTCCATCCTAATGGGCTTGTATGTGCTCTTATCTTCAAGTAGTTCCTCGGTCTTTTTGAGGTATTCTTCTTTGCCCATAATTACTGTGGTGCGTCGTTGACAAAATTCAGTGTTCTGATCATTTTAAGCATCAATCCAGGTATGTTTAAGATATAGTTCTGTAGTAAACGAGAACACCAGTGAGTACAACCGAATGTATTTGAACACTAAAACACAGAATTTTAGTAAAATCGGAGAACCATACAGTAAATAATTCATTTGCAAAATATTAATCAATTGTCTCAGACTTTATTGTTCTTTCGTTTCCACATCAAGCATTCTCTGTTCTCATCCTCTTTTCCTCGACCTTCTTAATCTTCTTCCGCCAGATATTTCACTTTCGATTGATGATACATACCACCTATATCTGTCAACATCATTAACATACACCGCAGTTCTCTCCTAAATGCGAAATGCTACTTCAGGATTGGCTTGCGTCATCGTTTTTATTAGTAATAGGGTGCGAAAAAGTTGAATGCATTGATCGCTTTATTTATCTTGAGAGTCTCATCAGTCCTGATTATCTAGTGTCTGGCAAGATCTCATTACGAATTGAAAAGGCTTAGGTGGCCTTTGTCAGTTTGTATCATTTGTGGCGTAGGTGAGATACCCATCTTTCAACCAAAGAGCGAGTTACTGCGCTTTATGGATATGAACCATAGCTATTAAGAAAAGAGGATATTCGAAGGTTACTGGTTTCCGATCATAGGTTTCTACGATGCATTGCTCATGTGTTTTGAGACCACAGAGTAACCAATGCCTGGATTAGAAATAGAATACTCAGTAAGAATTGCAAATCGCTTAAGGTATTAAAATTTCACCATCTAAGGTGGTTGTGACATTTGTTACGTATATCCAACCACCACCTACCATGACAGACGACATTTTATGGTGTAGGACTAGGCTCGAAGAACGCTAGGGTCAGTCAAACCAAAAAATTGCATCAGTTCGTGAAGTCACTGACAGTTAGACTGAACCATGCTAATAGGTGTAGACTACATGGTTGTGGTCAGTGCGATGATCATAAGCGGTGGTTAGAGAATTTGAATGAAATGGCTTAAAATCGTTTGGACTGTCTCAGGTGCATCCATTCTTTGTCTTTCTCGAATTGAGATTCCAAATTCCTCATAAAGTTTTCCCGTATTTATCTCAATAATTTACATTTTCTTCTCGAACTGTATTTTTAATGCCTAATCTTTCCTATTATGTTTGATGCTGTCACTATATGTACTATTTTTGGATTTGGCCTGACAACTTGATCTCTGTGGGGTTTTGCAACGTTTAGGATCTACGTTGTGACTAACTGATGTGCCTGAATCTGAGTGTTGTTGTTCACACTGATATTTGAACATTGTATCCTTCGTTTCGAACGTCCAGCACATTATTCACTTAGTTATTGAGTCCTAAAGTGAACAATAACACTTTGGTTCAGATACATTCAGCTGACAAGTTTCAAATAGGATGAAACGCGTGTCCTGCATTCTTCTGCTCGGTATTATCTATCTCTGTTCCAAAATCTTTGTAACCGATGAAATATTGAGGCGATCTAATTCATGTGGATATAACCCAAACGATACAACTGAATTATAACTTCGTAAAGATTTTGAGTAATTTTTCACTTCTAACTAAAGCCAGGTGAAGAGTTGCATGGAGAACAAGATAGAACTGATCATCGGTTATCTCATTTTCGTTTATGAGTCGTACTTAGCAATAAACACACCTACCTATAACTCAATACACTGGTTGAAATTAAGGATCTTACAATCATGCAGCGCATCCATGACCCACCACTGGGGATGGTACTCAGGAACTTCGGCCTCGCACACAGAAGTTTAACTTCGAGATTGATGATTTGTGGTTTAATGGTGTACAAGTTTAAATTCAATCAATTCACCCCATCGTGGGATCATTTTGCATTACCTATTGTGGATAACTGTCTCACACCCGACATAGTTGAAAATCGCTAGTCAGAGCTTCTTAGAATTGCATCTAAAACTTAGTAGTGAGCACATTATCCTTATTACTTTAGGAGGGTTATGAAGATTGTTGAGTTACATTAGTGTAGTAATTCAAATTGCTTGTCTGTTCTCTTATCGATTTAATTTACCTTATATTCCTATATACTTTGTATTTATGGCGACATTTTAAACTTTTCTTTTTAACTTAAAAAAACCAACACACATATTTCAGGTGGATAATTCTGCGTTGACTGGTGAATCTGAGCCACAATCACGTACAGCAGAATATACAAATGAAAATCCATTGGAGACAAAGAATTTAGCCTTCTTCTCAACTAACGCTGTCGATGGTGAGTAGTATATATACATATATATGAATCATATCGGTTACATATTATACTCTCATTAATTTTTTGTATTTTATACATATGATTCATTGCTTCCCTAGGTACAACACAGATTCATGTACTTGACTTCCAGCCATACATTCTCTGAATTATCAGGGCTACTTATACTATGAGATTGACTAAATCGAGGCAAATAGAGATGATTCGAACTCATGACTTATTGGTCAAAAGTTGAACCGCTTAAATGCTGAATTTTCAGATTTTACAATGAAGTTAATATATTTAAACTACTTAGATTCAATTCGTCGGTCGAAAATTTCACATTCAATCGATTCATTATAGATTATGGCTAACATTGTTATCACCTCGTAAGTTGACACTGCACTCTAACCTCTCCTCATTCGAATTTTAAATGACCAATTGTAAAGATATTTGAATCGTTCAGAAAAGGTGGTTTTTGTCTCCTCCAGTAATTCAGTTCATTGTCAGCTCATGGTGATATGGGATACAGGTACAATACCGGAATAGTCATCATCTTCCTTTAAATTCTGAGTTTGATTTTTATCCCACATTTCTCATTCGTTTAGTCTCTCAGAAATTTTAATGCTGGTCTGCATCAAGAAATGATAGAAATTGAAGTTGTTAAACATGTCTATCACTTCACTTATCTTGTAAATCTCATTACTTCTGATGCGTTGGTGTCTGACCAAGTCTTAACATGAAGTGAGGGGGTCGAACCAAGATATCACAGTAATCCGTGGGGTCAATAATTCTTAGACTGAGCCATGCATGTAAGCGTTAATAACAAATAACATATATATCGAGTCTCACGTTATTTATAAGAGACTGGGCTATAAAAACTGTCCAATTTATGTATACATCATTCGATCCTGTATTTTGAACTTCCCTGATTGTTATGGCTATAGTAGTGAGCTTAATTTTTCACCATTCTAATCCTCAGATGAATCACTGCAGAAATCATGTTCAACTAATCTTGATCATTATCAACTAGTGCAGACATTTCATTTTCAGAGCAAAATACAACTTCAGTTTATTATTCATTCTGTATTGGTTGTTTGAATCTTCCCTATGACATTTTGGACTGCAATTGACCAGTCTCTTTTTGACGTATGTGCATCCTGTACGGATTGCCTTGATATTATCTTAAGTCACAAGCATTATAATTGGTTAGCAGTAAAATACAGGACGCTTGTTTCGTCCTGCTTGGGACTCGTTATCTGCATGTACCCACGTTCCGGAGTTGATATTCACTCTGGAACTCGAACCCGGTATCCTCCAAATAGAACGAAACTCGTTTCGCTGTCTTCCTTTAAACTATGAGATTAAAATTGCTTTATACCTTTTTTTCTACGAACTAATTCTTACTTCCTGTACTATATCCTTATATACAATTTTTCTTGTATATATTACCACCATTGAATTAACTACTTCTATGAATTCAGTGTTCATCTTGTTATGCTAACGAGGTATTACAACTTGGACCGTTGTATATATGTTCCTGGTTGTGCGTTGTAGCTAACTGACGAAACTTGCTTCGTAGATTATTCCATTGCTAGCCACTATCCATCTTAGTTTATTGTTGTTTACTAAAAAGATTTCCGATCAATCCATATGCTAATTATATTTCAAAGTTAAAACCATTAGAGGATTTCATTTAAATTCCTTTTATAATCTCTTAGAAATAATACAACTATATTTATATGTATTCTTGAGATTAGGCGTAGTGTTTTTTTATCCTATTTTTGTGACCTACATTTTAAACCAGTTGCTTGGAGGCATGAATTTGTTTGTTGTAATATATATATATTGATCTGTGATTGTGAAACTGACAGCCAAACACCAACTCTAATCCTTATATTAGTTTGATCTCATATTCCCCCTGTAGTTACATAGATCTCTCTCTCTCTCCCTGTATATATATATATATATATATATATATATATATATATATATCAATAGTCTATGCTTGATATATCCTATTTGGAATCATCGTTTATCTATTTATTTCTATTATTATTTTGTAAGAATTGTTTACTTGTTTTTCAAAGTTTATTTAGAAATTTCGGATTACACCTAATTTATCTTCTTTTCCTTTTTTTTGTTTATTTAGTCATTTAATAATATTGAATAGATTAACTAGATTCTTAGAATAAATAAAATTACTATGAGTAAATAAATTAATGAAATAATTAAAAGAAAAAAACAGAACAAATGACTATCATGTCCATCCACAAAATTCTCCCGCCCCCTTCTGATATGGATCAACATATGATCACTAGTAGTGACTAACTTCAAGAGGTTACTACTTCCTAAAGTTCTAATGAGAAGCAATGATCAACCAGATCTGTTGTGAGTTAGTAACTCACTAAAGAAAATGGTGGATATGTCACTTAATTTCGTGGATTAGTTGAAGTTAGACATTAACAACATTGAATGCTGGCAAGCTCAGTGGTCTAGTGGTTAAACGCTCACCCGCGAGACTGGTAGGTCCTGGGTTCGAGTCTCACGAGGTGGGATCGTGAATGCTCAATGCTGAGGAGTCCCACAATAGGATGAAACGACCGTCCAGTGATTCCAAGTTTTCCATGATGGTTTAACTTCTTTTGACTCATGAATCCAACTATTAAATTACTATAATATCCACAAATGCCCTTCTGAAAATAATTATTAGTAGAATCAAAGAATTTAACCAATTGATATTGAGTAATTAATCCCTAAAATGTGTTTGATTTTACCTATACAAAATTCATCAAACTGCAACTATAACCCGAATAACTTAGTGAGGTAAGGTCTCAGATTGTAAAGTTTGACTAAGGTGGATCCAAATCCCACAGGGAGAATCAATCCGCCCAATATTATGGGTTACAGCTTACTGATGAATGTTGACTAAAATGAAATCCATGTCAAACAAGGTTTCTTGCCGACTATATCCAACCACTTAGCATTGAAACATAGTGCTTATGATATTAGTAACCACATTATAACTCGATCTATTGAATGGGGTTTTACTGAAAGAACTAAAAAAAAAACATAATATTGGTCACCGCTACTCATTGACCAACTAGTTATAGCTGCCAGTAGTTCGAAGAGGACGCATACTTGTTGCAATTAGTGTTCCTGTAAAATTACAATTAGGTTAGTTAATATTCAGCATATAATGAATATAAAATCACGAATGTAGGAGGCTGGATATATTAAGCAAAAAACAGACCAACCCTGAGAACTCTCTTAATTTCTCTGATAGGTCAAGTTCAACCGTAATATTACAAGTTAAGTACACTAAATTATGAATTGACTGAAGTTGTTAATAAGTTGCCCATTGAGTGTGATAGATAACTCGATGGTCTAGGGTGTCAGATCTTAGCTGATAGTTCTTTAAGTTGAAGGACTTAATTTCTGACAGGGTTGTAAATTCACTTTGATGAAGAATAGCTTTATATTCGGCATGAACATACCTTCACAATCTACCACGGTTCCAAAGTACTCCTCGGAAAAGTCTATAGGGGCTCGGAAAAATCTCGGAAGCACTTTATCCAACCAGCGTTGAATATAAACTTCTCGAAAACATCCAGAATGTAAAGAGTCACGTTTCTCTTTAGATACTTACCTATACTGCTACATCTCTTAGTATGATTCGAGAAACTTTGAGGAGCTCAAGGTTTCTGTGTAACTGTAAATACCCTCATTTTTCTATACATAAACTGACTTTCTAGTAAAGCGTTCTTATCGCAATCCTCTTTTGCTTTCCTGCGTTTAAGTTGCCGTGCAGATTTAGCCTGAGGTTATTTGAAGTGTCTGCAAACCGGATCAAGTGTTCATTTAGCAGACTAATCGATATTCGTCCACCTAAAACTGGTTTTTCGTGGTGTAAACTATTTCTATATTGAATAATCTCCATAATTTGTCCTCCTAGTTTTGTGCTATTAGTTTATGTGGTAACTTTTGGTGTCACACATACCCCATCTACCATGTACATATTTGTGTACTTAGCTACGGTAAGTATGAAACATAGTTCCTCAAGCCGGAGTAGGTGGGGAGGAGTTTAAGCTTGACGGGAAGTCGAATCCCTAGTCACTTTATAGGGTATTACTTCAATTATGATAGCTTAACCTACTAAGTATAGTTTTCTACACTGTATTGGAGGGAGTGGAACTGTTACATTAACCAGTTTATTTATTAATATTATTAGAGTCGTATGACACGAATTCTGTCCATCTCAATAACCTCTTGGCTTACATTTTTCTCTCCTTTCTCTTTGTGTTCACGTTGGCTTTAAAGTCATTAATTACCACCGGTTTTACTTAATTATTTATTTAAACACATAAACATTGGTACAAGAAGGCATCAAATAGATATGCGCCACACTTCGTCATTCGATTTGTGTGAGGGCTGGAATACTGTCCGGATGCCCAAACCGAAGCAGATGGTTTTCTTAGGAGAGCACACCCCAAACGTTTGATCTAGAGGTCTAATCCATAAGGTAGTGAAGAAATGTTAGGAGATGCGGTTTCATGATAACTGGTATCTGACAATAGGTCCATGTGCCATTTGTTCCCTCAGAATCCTGGTAGCCCATGAGCACCATTGGTTTGTATTTAGGGTTTTCCAACTCCCCTAGGTGGATCCTCCATATCTACCAACCGGGTTAATTCTCCAGACATTCGATTTTCGTCCTCTCAATTTCATCGCTAGAAGGGATTGAGTGAGACTTCACTACCAATAATTGTATGCACGTGGCCATGCGAAAGCATTTAGGGAGAAACAGAAAGAGAGCGGACTCTTCCCACCTTCGACCGTACCTGGTCATTTGGGGGCAATTACCACCGGTAAGTTCATTCGTTTGTCTGCTTTTATAATTTCACTGATAAACATAGCAAAAATGATATTCAACATGTAAATAAGTTATTTCTCTTTAATGCTTTTTTTTACATCCTATTTCATATTTAGGTACATGTCGTGGTATAGTTGTTAGTACTGGTGATCGTACTGTTATGGGTCGTATAGCAAATTTAGCTTCAGGTTTACAAATTGGTCAAACACCAATTAATAAAGAAATTAATCATTTTATTCATCTTATTACAAGTGTTGCTGTATTTCTTGGTGTTTCATTTTTTGTTATTGCATTCATTTTGGGCTATCACTGGCTTGAAGCTGTAATCTTCTTAATTGGTATCATTGTAGCTAATGTTCCAGAAGGTCTTCTAGCTACTGTGACGGTAAGTAAAAAACACTATTTGTTTTTAATGGTTGGATCAATTGGTTCTTCTTTTAATAATTTTTTAAAAGATCGTAAACCGATATTAATTTCAATAGTTAAGATCATGAGTCAGTTGAAGGTGGACCACCATAGAAAACCTGGAAGCACTGGACGGCTCACAATAGGACGAAACGGCCGTTCAGTGCTTCCAGGTTTCCCATGGTGGTCTAGCTTCAACTGACTCATGATCTTAGCCATTGAAATTACTATAATATCCACAAAACCCATCTGATATTAATTTACCGACTTCTTCAAACGACCACTATTGTTAGGACATCTTCACGATAATCATTCACTTGTTTAATAATGATCTATTCATTTTCATGTCCATCACTCGTAAAGTGATAAACTAAGCATCTCTTATTGATCCACGTCGGGACATTTATTACGAGTAGTTAAACGACCGTTACAGGCGTGAAATCAAACCTAAAGTTTAAAAATCAGTCTATCAATACATTAACTGTTAAACTAAACCATACTGATAGGTTTGGGATTGACTCGTTATATTGATGCTCAGTTGTCTGTTCTCAATAAACCAAATACATTTATGAGATATATATTGCTTTGAAAATTTGAATGTCCTATTTCACTTAGTACATTATATCAATGTCTTGTACAAGACAGTTCAAGTCAACTGTAAACTACATTACATTTAACTAAGTAATCAAAATAAATAAATGTGAAACATGATATAAAGTACGAAATCGGTACACTGTGGAATAAATGCAATATATAATTTAAAAGATAGCGTATACATTTAGATGTTTTGTTCTCTGAGCTGAATGTTATGGTCTCGTCGCTTTCATTGTTCTTCTGAATAACATCACCAGCACAAACTTTAGTCAAAAGTGGTGTTAGAATTTCTCCACGTATGACTTACAGCTTATCCTTTAGACCTTGATCTTGATTGACTATTGTTGACCTTTAACCTGTCATTGTATACATACATTTACTTCATTTGAATGTATTTTAACCCATGTTTCAACTCATATTCCTATGGTCAGTAATTGAGTACGTTCAGTTGCAATGACACTCCTGAATGCGCTATATCTGGTATCGTTGGAGCAATTTGGAGGAGATCTAGATATAGTCAGACGTAAACATGGAATTAGTCCATGAAGTGATTGGAGATGTTGAGTAATATCCTTTGATTTCATTATATTGACACAAAAGCATTCATTACCTTTTTTCTGTGATAGGTTCCGACCCCTTAAAAAAGTCCATACGTCTAATTCCTGTATCTCTTTTCCTTGTACTTCAACTCCTCAGCTATTAACCTTAATAAATTTAATCTCTCTATATCGATGTTGTGTAAGAGTTGGGACAAATGGACATCTAAACTAAGGATTCAGTTGAATACAACTATCGCTTAACAACACCATCATCATCATATACAGAGGCATGTTTTTAACTGGAAATTTTTAGAAGCTTTACATTCGGGTTACAGACTAATAAGTTGAGGTTGTTGTTTGCAAATTCAATCTGTGCATCAATTGAAAAGCGGAACGATAAATAACATGCCCATAATCAAACGATCAAATTCTGTTCATCTTATTAAAAATAATCATTTCTTATATCTTCCGTCATCAACCAGATCTACTTTTATTCAATATTGTTAAAACATAATGTCATATTAGTTTTGCACATAGTTTATTGAATATGACGTCTATGATAATTTCCAGTTGAAAGTTCAACTACCAATTCATCAATTTATCCATCACTGGACTGAAACTTTTCATTTCAAATTACAAAGATTTTAAACTACACAGCTGTCTTACTCTTTACATACGTGTATACTCTTGTTTAATTTGTGTGTTGAATACAATAATATCATATTCAATGTTGAATAGTGGCGAGCAGGACAGTGAGATTAATCAGTTGTAGTACATACCATCAATGTAAGGATTTAAGTCACTACAAATCGGATCAAAAAGTATCATAATCACTTTAGATTTATTTTGTGACAGCTACATTTCACTACATGTCGAATACAGTTGCTTCATATCCAACTTTGATCAACTGAGGTGGTTGAGACATGTGTTACGTATGCACAACCACCACCTACCATGACAGACGATGTTTTATGGTGTAGGACTAGGCTTGATGAACGTTAGGGTTAGTCAAATCAAAAGATGACATCAGTTCGTGAAGTGACTGACAATTAGACTTAACCATGCTAATAGGTGTAGACTACCTGGTTGTGGTCAGTGTGATGATCGTAAGCGGTGGTTAGAGACTTTAAATGACATTGCTCAAAATCGTTTGGAATGACACAGATGCATCCATTTTTTGTTTTGCCCCGAATTTTTTCCGTTTTTATCTCACTAACTTACATTTACTTCTCGAATTGTATTTTCAGTGCGTAATCTTTCCTATTACGTGTAGTACTGTTACTACCTATGCTATTTTTCGATAGTCTTACGACTTGAACTCTGTGAACTTATGTGTTTTTCAACCACTGACTGAAGTAATTTGAATCTACTAATATAGTTTAGTCCAACAGTCGATGATTTCATAGATTGATGTCATGTTTTTGTTTCGTCACTTTAAGATTTCTTCCGAATTAATCATACTACAACTAACATTGTCTGTTCATCTAGGTGTTGACTAGGAACGCGTTACACCTGTACCAACCACTTCATTTACAAGTTTCGAACCTCACTAATTGATTAGTTATTTTTCATGCAACCTGCATCTAACCAGAGTATTGGTCACCTGATAGTCTCAGCATACTCGGTGAATACTTCAAAGACCCCTACGATCAAACTTTTCCAACCCATACATGCCTTGAACATCTTTAGATCATGTTTCATAACCACAGTGTGTAATACGTAGATAACTGTTGGATGGTTTACTCACTCTATATTCAGAGATCTGAAGAACAGTGACGATTTGATCTATTTTTTACTGTGTCCAGGTGTTAAACCAGCCTGACTTCCTCCAAGTTTGATGTTAACGAGCTGAATAGTAAAAATGTCGAAGTGAGATAGATTATTTTGATTATAGTACAAGACGATAGAATGCAAAAGTATGTATACATCTACATGGTTATTCAAGATCTAGACTGAAATAATGAGTAAATGTTTTGCCGTGATAGTGATCGATTCTAAATTATCTATCCCTTAACATCAACAATCGACTAAGGTTATTGTGTACATAAAATACTCCTCATTATCGGTTAATTTTGATTGTATTGCATCACTTATTATCACTTTGTACAATAAAATTCATTGGTATCTACAATGAAAGCTTTACAATTAATGAGGAGTCCCACAAATAAGACGAAACGACCGTCCATTGCTTCCAGGTTTCCCATGGGTAGTCTAGCTTCAATTGACTCATGATTTCAACCAATTGAAATTAATGAATTTGTCCAATTTAGTGAATGTAATCTATTCATTGAACAACATTCTATGTGTTTGTTGTAACGGGTGGACTGCAGGTTAGATGGAGCAGCGTATTTATCGATCGAATCAGTGAGACGTAAACACGTAAGGACGACCTAGAGTCCCAATTGGTCCTGCTTCGCTGTCTAGCCCAGGCATTTGAGTCCTGAACGCAAGTCACAGCCTCTGAGATATGAATCGTTATATTTCAAACATACTCTGTTTATACACCAACCAAACAGACCACATCGTACCATAAAAATAGAAAACAACATCTGTACAATATTTAACGAGTGAAATAAATAATGGCCAATAGGGAATGCCCATTTAGAGTCCAAGGACATCATTAGACTTAACATGATAATGATTGCCACATTATTCTGTATCCATAACAGTATTCCTATAAACTTGTCTCTATCACACATTTCATAAATCAATGTTTACATAGAATGTTTTTTTTAAAAAAAAATTCTTCAACTCTTTCCAGATACATTATTCTCCAGATTTCAAATATATGAGAGATGGTAATTTAACATTTCACATTCTAACCATTAATTTAACTAGTTTGACCATATTCTTAATACAGTAATCATAACTTTTTTTGTTGCTTGACTAATTCACAACTTAAACTCTATTGTTTTCCTGTGTGTGTGCGTGTGTGTGTGTGTGTGCACCGTTGGTGTTACCCAAATTTAGAGTAAATCATCTTATTCTCTTTTTCTCATTCTTTCTCTCCTTCTCCTCCTCTTCCTCTCTCTTGAATTAACTACTTTTATGAATTTGGTGTTCATCTTGTTATGCTAATGAGGTATGGTAACTTGGACCGATGCATATATGTGCGTGATCCTACGTTGTAGCTGATTGACTGGCCTCCTCTCTCTCTCTCTCTCTCACTCTTATTCAAATGATTCGTATCTGTATATTAGTGGGAGGTTGTATCTGTTATTTCAACATACTTCGGTTTTTTGTTATTTAATCAGAATAGTATTGAAACTATTAACAAAGTAGTGGTCGTTGTGTTGATTTGTGTGTGTGTGTGTGTTTTTGTGTATGTAACAAACATCGAGTATACTTTGATCTAAACAATATGTTGTCACACTGTTAAAATACACCGAAATGTCTTTCTCGACTAGTATTTCTCTGTAGTGTTCGATTTTGTTTGACTTACACTAGTTTTCTCAAATGAGATAGTGTTTCTTATCCGAAATGATATCAGTAATGTTTCTTTCAAGATTGAAGATAACTGCACTCTGTGATAAATGTTAGTCAGCATTTAATCACATTTGAAATTAAACAAATTGTAAGAGGATATTAATTCATTAATTGAACTGCAATTTACATGCAACAACACTGCTGCGGAGTCCCACAATAGGACATAACGGCCGTCCAGTGCTTCCAGGTTTTCATTGGTGGTCAGTTCATGGTCTCAATCAAAAACTTAACAATCTCCACAACCCTTAAACTAATAACTTATGAAAGCTTTGATTAGTTTGTGTTTCTGATTACGTAATCATTCGCATTAGATGTAATGGTTTAAACAAAAGTTGATATTTAAATGTATGCTGTTTCACCTTTCTCTTAGAAATTATCTAGTTGAATAATTTTATCTTTTCAACTTATGAATAATTAGTGTCTATGATCAATCTTTTTACCCACAAATTGTTGTTTACCTATGATGTTATTTATAATCGATCCATTTTATTTATTTATTTATTTGATCACATAAATACTGGTACAATGGGGTACCGAATACATATGCCCACACAAATCGAATGATTTGTGTGAGGGCTCGGGTACTGTCCGGGCACCTAAACCGAAGCAGGTGGTTTTTTTTGGGGGGGCCACACTCAGAGCCTTTGTCCTAAAGGTCTGATCCACAAGGCAGTAGAGCAACATCAGGAGATGCATTCCAATGGCAGCCGATGACCGACGATTAGTTCATACGCTCTTTATTCCCTCAGGATACTGGATCCCATGTGGACCATTGGTTTGGAATCAGGGTTTTCCAACTCCCCTAGTTGGACTCTCGGTGTCTACCAACCCGGTTAAACCGCCGAACATTCGCTTTTCGTCTTCTCAATTTCGTAAACAACACCCGTGGTGCGACAAGGCAGTGAGTAGGACCTCCCTGGCAGTGGCTGTATGCACGTGGCTACTTGAGAGCATTTGGAGATAGAGAGCTGACTCTCCCCACTCTCGGCCGTACCAGAGCATTTGGGTATCTTATGAACTATCAAAGTTTATAATTTATCTTTTGACTAAGATAACTTTCAGTATATATAAAAAGATACGGTGTTTTATAAGAATTCTCATTGATTACTGTCGAAGTTAATAATATTACATCACACATTACCTATAACTATACGATTATTCAATACCATGCGGTTTCAATATCAACGAAACTTGCGGAAAATGCAAGTTTCCCAATTACAACACAGAAAACACTGACCCAGTCACACTTGATGGAGAAACTCTGGAACAGGCGTAAACTTACACCTACGTGGTCAGCATCATCGATGAACAAGGAGGATCGGATGCAGACGTAAATGCGAGGATTGGCAAAGTAACACCAGCATTCCTACACTTGAAGAACATATGAAATTCACCACTTTCATAAACTTAGTAATAAAATATGAAAACTAAATATTACGGGTCTATAGATTTTTTCCCCTGGAATAATATAGTCGTATTCTTCTATTTTGATTATTTGATTACATTACAATGTATGTTGGAAAGTAGTTTGTTTAAGTATTTTCCCTATCCCACTGACAATAATCGAAAAATTTATTCCATATTATAATATATGGTGAGATTTTCTTTCATTGAGTAAAACCTTCTTTATCGATTTTTTTATTATTTTCGCACAGTGACTATTGTTTGCATTGGTTGATCCTAACTTCTTTCGTTTCTATAATTAAAATTATTCACATGTGTATATGATTATAAAGACAAAAAACAATAACAGAACAGTTTCCATAATCATATTTTTATCAAGTTTTTCGTTATACTGTTTCCTTTATCCGTTAATGATTTGTCATGAATGATTCTATGTGTATCATGTCTTATAATCCAATGGCCCCCTTCCGCTTAAACTTGAACTGGCGTTGAAGTTATCTGCAAGCGTATTGAGATTTCAACAATTCAAAGAACATGAGAACATTAACAACATCCTTCTGAGTTAGTACATTTCTTGATCATTTCAACATAAGTAGTTAAAGTATAAATATATGTAAATATAGTGAGACAGTGATAGGATAGTTATTATTCAAAGGAAATATGTAATAAAAACACTTGCACAATTGAAATCCTGAGACTATCTAAGCTAGACCATTATTGAAAACCTGAAAGTACTGGACATCCATCTCGTCATAGTAATTCCAGGTTTTCAGTGGCTCGTAATTTCAATTATGAGGGTGAGACTATAGTTTATGGACGAGTTTTGAGCGAAGCTAAGGTGACCTTGAGAGTGTCTGCTTACTTACTAGGGCTAAATGAGGGTTATAAAGCAGTTCGAACAATAAGGATTATGATTTACAATTGATGATTAGGATTAGGAATTAGATTTAGGGTTTTCATCATGAACTGAAATCAGCTATCATACCAAGGCTCTATTTAGCCACATGGATGAATGAACTTTGCGCCAAAATCTAAGACTTGTTATCCTAGATCTGATCGGTTCGTCTATAAATTATAGTCTCGCCACTATGAGAGTACTACAATCTCCACAAATCCCCCGTACTAGACAATAAATAACTGGAATTGTTATCTGTTGACTGGAATAAATACTGTTCCATATTTTATTCTACTGTTTGAGATGATTGGTTTGTAAATATTTACGACAGTTCTGTAATATAAATATTTGAGGTTGAATCCCTTGATACTACTAATAGAATGTAGCTGTAAGGTAGTGGTTAGAGGTAGTCTACAAAACATCCTGCTTGTTTTTCGTTTGAGGCTATTTGGCACTCATCAGCGAGGTTTAACTGTAATCTTGGAGGGAGTGATCCTCTCTGACGGATTCGATCTCGTGTTACCGAACTTCACAGTCTAAGATTTTATCAATACCGACTTGCTTACTATTCAGTAATTAATCAGTTTTAATGGGATTTAGTCGGTCATAAATCACGCTATGTATGATCGATTGTTTTTGGTTGAATGGTCAGTATATTCTGTTTTCAATTATTTGACATCTTGATCAAGCCCTATTCAGTCCAAATGTAACTTGTTTTTCCAGTCAGTGTTAATATCACTACACTGTCATACCAAAAAGTGAAGCTCGTAATTGAGTTCCTAAAGTCTCCATTTAGTTATAAGTAAACTAGACTTTGACAATTCGCTGTCGCGTTTCAGCCATCTAATTTATTTATAACAATCAACCCAATGCTCAATTTATTCGAAATTATCAAATCAAACCTTGGTAATGACACCTACATATAATTCTGTTTATTCATAAATTTCTTCTCAATCGCCCTAGACTTTTATACTACACTGAATGAAATCAGTCAAGAGATTTTGTAAGAATTGGTGAAATTTTGTTCTCTGAGCAGGATAGAGAACAAAACTCCACCGAAATCATCCACCTGAGCTACAAATCTTCTCCATCATCTCAGAATTGGTTTTATATCTCGCCAAGTATCGTTCAAATAGGTGACATAGATGACTTAGGAGCTCTTTTGTTCAAAGTTTAACGACCAACCCTGAGCATCCATGACTCTCTCTCTCTTTCTACATCAAATTTGGAACTTTAAGATCCCATAATGATCGAATAACTTCAATTGATCATTAAGTTGACATTTAATCTCTGCATGATTATTTATTTCTATCACAAATGATGACATGGCTAAATTCAGTAAATGACACGATTTTATATTACAACTTTTGACATTAATCCGAAATCTGTTTACTTACTACTGAACATGTATGGTGTCAATCAATTCGTGATAAAAAGAAATCAACTTTCAGAACTTTGAATTAGTGCATAGCATATTGTGTAGAAAAGAAAATCTTTTAATTTGACAAACATTCTAAATCATTCAATGATCAAATTAATTCCGATTATGGCAATCATTCCTGTTTCTATTACTGTATAATTCGCTTGTGTAACAGACATATCAAACCATTGAATAGGACTATATGATGATTTACCGCTACTAATAGTGACAATAATGTTCTATGATCAGAAGTAAAAATTCGTGACTGGTCAAATTCAAACCTGTTGGAAGTGAAAACAACTATCAACAATAAAATTAGATGATCTTTGTATTATATTCAGAATTGATTTAAGTTGAAATTGTATCATAGGACACTGATCCAGTAGTTTTCCCAATAGTGAACCATTCATCTGGAGATATGAATATCATGTATTCAGTCTCTGATGTAATTTTAAGTTTACACTACTGAAGTATCCATACTAAGACGACACAACTGTTCACGGTTTTCTGATTTTCATTGATAACCTAACCAATATCAATCAATGATGAAGACTACCTAGAGATTCACTTCTGTTTTTTTTTAAATACCAGTGTTATCTTACCATCATTTACTTTCATTCTCACGTTATTGTTGTTGGTTTTTATAGGTATGTTTAACATTAACCGCTAAACGTATGGCTAGTAAAAATTGTTTAGTGAAAAATTTAGAAGCTGTTGAAACACTTGGATCAACAAGTACCATTTGTTCAGATAAAACTGGTACATTAACACAAAATCGTATGACTATAGCCCATATGTGGTTTGACAATAAAATATTTGATGCTGATACTACAGATGACCAGTCAGGTAGGATAGTACATGTTTTTTCTTTTGCACTATAATTTTATGGCTATTTCGCTTGACTTTGTTATTAAATCTATCATTTATTTTGTATTGTAAAAGATTAGACTTTGACGTTGTTAATATTGTTGGATTGTAATTGATCAGTTTGTACTGTGATGTATTAGCACCCTGAGCGGATTGCTTTGGTTACATGTTTTAGTGGTTAAATCTGTAGATAGTATTGCAATACAGTACGCGGACTTTGTCTACTTTAGGACTCGTCAGCCCAAAGGAAACGCAATATCGAAATAGTATTCTTAAGATCGAGATGATCTCGCGTGCGATCCGAGGTAACAGGGTAATTTTCAACTTCCAGTTCCCCACATTGTGAAATATGATACTGACTAAAGTACCTGAAAGAGAACTGTGTTGAATGGTGATGAAAATCTAAGAGTATGACGTCCATACTCAAACCGGAACTACTTGAGGTCGGTCACATACATAAACATGCTTTAAAAGTCTTAGTCCCGGAGACAAGAACCAGTATGGTAAGGTGATGTGTGTCGTTTTTGAACTCGACATCTTCTAACCCGGTCTTTCCGTTGTAGGAAGTCAGCGTTGCTACGGATGCTGGTTATTCGGAGGAGATATGTTACTACCGTCACACCCAAGTACAACCAGCAGTATAATTTCGCCCTAGGACGTTAGACTTTTTCCTTCCATCTTCCATCATTTATGAAAATTCAGGTTTCATGTACTTTTCTAAAAACGTTTAGTTGCCACCTACGATGATGATTGTGAGAAATTTAATTCGAAACTATTCTTTTGATTTCGCTCTAAAACCACTCATCTGATTGATTTTCTGTGATATTTTGTCATTAATTTTGCTCTCTGGTAGTCAGATCAACGAGATAATCACCACTATTTAGCTGTTTTATATCATTCGAATCTCCAATATTTGTTTTAGAATATGAAATGGTAGAACCCAGGATCTCCAGGTCTCTCTGCTGGAGTCCAGCCATTAAAAATCTTGTGTTAAAACCATGTTGAAATAAGAATTCAGTACTTCCTGGTTCTCAACACTATTCAAACTGAGAATTAAAATGTGACGAATACATCCTACAAGTTAAACATATCTCTATAAACATACCTTTAACTAAGTATATTATTATTATGGTTATAATTACGTACTCTATCGATTTTCTCTTCATTATCCGTAAATCCTGATTTATTTTACTACATAAATGTTTGTAATACTTTCTTAGTTAAAATCACTAGGTGTTCTTTGTTATGCCACCACTAGAAACCTGGAAACACTGAAGGACCTTTTCGTCATATCGTGGGACTCCCCAGTTGTGCTCCTCCGCGACTACGCGAATGGGAACCGAACTCGGAACCTTCAATCTTGCGTACGAACGCTTAACCATTTGGGAAGTCCTATACCAAAACGAAATGGCCGTCCAGCGTTTTCAGGTTTTCAACGGTGATCTAGGTGACATTAGTTCATGATTTAAACTTTGTGAATCCGAAAATTCACACAAATCTTTCATTACTGATCAGATATTTACCAATTTTTATTTTTTTTTTTACTGTCTACCACTCTTAATGATTGTTGTAGTTGCCACTTACGATAAAAATTCACCAACTTGGATAGCATTAGCTCGTATTGGCATGTTGTGCAATCGTGCTGAATTTAAAGCAGGCGAAGAAAACAAACCAGTATTGAAACGTGAATGTAATGGAGATGCATCGGAATCAGCTTTGTTAAAATGTGTTGAATTATCATTTGGTGGTGTTACAGATTATCGTCGTAAAAATCCAAAAGTTGCTGAGATTCCATTCAATTCCACAAATAAATATCAGGTATAGTCTGTTAACTTATTGATTAATTGGTTTTCGGGTTCATCTTCATGAAAACAGCAATAAATTAAATTCTGTTAATTAGCAATTTTATTGTATTGTCCCCACTATATGACGGTAGAAAACGTAATGCACTAATTTTAAGTGTTGTGCAGAAATCAATGGATCTAGTTTTCCTGCTAGTTGGGATTCCATCAGTAAGGTTTACGTAGAATCTTGAGAGAATTGACGCTTTCAGTTGGATCTGAACCCTCGTCATCCATCTCCTTAGCCTAAGATTCTTAAAATCTCCAATGTTTAACATTTCAACTTAGTCAAATCACTTGTACTAGTGATTGATAGAGTTTGATTAGCACTCAAATATTAGATAAACATGACATCGGTCACTACTTGGTAATCAATCACTTGTTGAAAACATTGTCATTTAAATCTAGCAACAAGTAAATCACCGTGCTGTAACTCACTTACAAGTTACTATAGATCATGTTTTTTTAGAAGGGCTTGTTGTAGACCTCCGCTGCATACAGTATGGTAAAAGTAAGAGAGAGACTGATGTGTACGTTGCTGCTTTACTATTCACGTTACTCTACGTACTATGTGTAACATAACATTTCAACGTAAATATGGCTTGTAAATTTCTGCTTATTTTGCATATTCTAAATTATTACTATGGGAAGCTTGTACAGACTTGAGTTTCATAGTTTGGACCATATACTGATCTTAGTTAAACAATTTTGTGAATTGATTCTCAGTGTTCTCTTGTGAAACAGTGACCAGTGAACTCCAGTCATGTTGACTGAAGGGCAGTTAGTTGCCCGCCAATCTTATCGAAAGATAATTATGTAATATTACGGGTTAATTTAGGTTAAACACATAAGCTGTTAGATCCCACCTTAATAATCTAATGAGTAGGTAGATTCTGTGAGATCCGATTGTTCTGGGTCTCTAATTTCTAGTCAATTCTCGCCTATCATAACTTCTCAACACCACATAGCCATCCCCAATTCAAGCTAAGGACGTATAAATCACATTTGCTAGGTAACACAAATGAATCCATGGGTATTTTTGGTACGTAAACGCGGTTCAGTTAGAGAAGAACATTTGAGAATTCGTACAAGCAGAAGATTGAATCTGATTCCTGGTTGTAGGCTTGTGGGTTCGCACTGTTGAGGAGCCCCTTTACTAGATAGAACGAAATAGCCATCCAGTACTTTAATATCTGTCTAATTTTTACTAATCTGTGATTTAAGTTATTCAAAATTAACTTCACTTGATTATTTTCTCTATCTAGTTATCGATCCATGAAACCAATGATAGTGATGATCGTTACTTATTAGTTATGAAAGGTGCACCTGAACGTATACTTGATCGTTGTGGAACTATTTTAATTAATGGTAAAGAAGAAGTTATGGATGAATCAATGCGTGAAAATTTCAATAGTGCTTATTTAGAACTTGGTGGAATGGGTGAAAGAGTTCTAGGATTTTGTGATTATCGTCTACCATCGGATACTTATAAGAAGTAAAATGTTAAATATTTATTGTGGATTTTTTAAAAATCAATATAGGGTTTTTTGGAGATTATAGAATTTTCATAGAATATAAATCATGAACAGATCTTATTCATATCACTGTAGAAAACGTGAAAGCACTGGACAGTGCCCAAGATGCAGTGTCGTGAACATGCGCTTCTGAGGATTTCCATAGCAAGACAAAACGATCATCCAGTGCTTCCAGCTTTTCTTTAGTGATCTAAATAAGATTATTTGTCTATTTCGATGATATCTTACACTTGAAAATATATCAAGGCTGGTTTGGAATAGTACTGAAAACTTCTGTGGAATGATTAGGGAATAAAGTTAGACAGGAAATGTATATTTTACGGTGTTTGCTTTTCAGACGCTGAACGAGGAGTATGTTGTGAATCAGTCCTCTCTGTATAACTCAAGGCTGTGAAATATCGTCCTTGAAATTAAGTGGTATGCGTAGACTACATGTTTTTGATCATACGTATATTTTGAGCATTGCATCTGGCTAAGAAATGTTGAGATTGAACGTAAATCATTTAACCAAA
The DNA here is from genome assembly GCA_944470405.2 of Schistosoma mattheei. Taxonomy (NCBI): domain Eukaryota; kingdom Metazoa; phylum Platyhelminthes; class Trematoda; order Strigeidida; family Schistosomatidae; genus Schistosoma; species Schistosoma mattheei. The sequence continues at coordinate 1,518,346 of OX103950.1, forward strand.
GTATTTAGGATATATATTGCTTACGCACCACCTACATGAATATCCAATGTGTTGGCTGAAGTAATGGTCGACTGGAAGAAAGCTAAGGATGGCCAAACTAGAATAAATTATCAGTCCTAGAAATCATTGATTGTTCACTTGAGCCGTTTAGATATACGAAAACTACTTGGTTGGCTGAATTATACTTAATCAATGGGGACAAAGAAGTGTATTTTAATACAAAATTACAGAATTTCTTAGTAAAAGCTGAGAGCCATACAGCAAATACTTCATTTGCAAAATGTCAATCAATTGTCTTATACTTGATCGTTCTTTCATTTCCAAACCACCTACTATCCGTTCCCGTTTTCTTCTCTTCGATTTTCTCAACCTTCTGCCGCCAGGCATTTCGATACTACTTATTATTTGTCAACATCAGTAACACACATCACACTATCACGATTTCAACCTCGTTTCGAAAACTCATAATTTTGGAACTCTAGATAACGGACATATATATTAGGCTCTACACTGGTAATAACTGACTGACCAATCGATCAAAATCAATTTTCAAAACACAATTATCATCTTTGTTCCATTCAAAACAAGATATATTCTCTTTTTCTATAAGTAAAATAATTCTCTCCCATAAATTTCGATATACATCAAAATGTTTCTCTACTATTTATCTTGTTTTACTGAAGTTAATTTGGTTTTTTAAGTACTTACTGAATGATAAACTTGTTAATTATACCCAATATTCATATGATTTTCTATAGACACTATTAGTTCTGTTAATTGTTGCCCTCACTATTATCTTAATATATCTTATCGTTCTGTTATTTACCTTTTCAGAGGTTATGCTTTCAATGTAGATGAACCGAATTTTCCTTTAACCAATTTACGTTTTGTTGGTTTAATGTCTATGATTGATCCACCTCGTGCTGCAGTACCAGATGCAGTGGCTAAATGTCGTTCAGCTGGTATTAAAGTAATCATGGTCACTGGTGATCATCCAATCACAGCGAAAGCTATTGCTAAAGGTGTGGGGATAATTTCCGAAAGTTCTAAAACTGTCGAAGATATTGCCGCTGAACGAGGTATTCCAGTTCGTCAGGTAATATTGATAAGAAAAGTTCTTATCTTTTAAAATAACCAATAGATAATTAATATATAAAATAGATGGATAGTGATCAGCAGTGGAATCTGGAGCTCATGTTTCGTCCTATTTGAGACTTCGGTTGGATATACTTGCACCACAGTGTTGATGTAGGTATATCTATCTGACGAGTCCTAAATAGTGCGGAACAAGAATTCTGGATTCCATCACTAGCCACAATCCATCTGTTCAATATAATTTGTGATAAAACGGTTATACCCAAGCAATATGCACAGAAATGTACATATGCCAACCAAAACTGATCAAATTTCAGTTGAAATGTCATCAATAGAATTATTCAAACCATTAAAATTTAGATTAAATAATCAATTGTTTGTATACAACATGAATAGTTTTTTTTTAGCGTGGTCATACGTCTCTCTCACACCATTTATGCCTGTTATCCCTCGTGGAGAATAGGCCGCTCACCAAGATTTTCCACCAAACTCTGTCCTAGACTCTCCTTTCCAGTTGTTACCAATTGCTATTCATTCTTTGAATGTCTGTCTATGAATTTCAATCTTTTCTGCATGAATTCTTTATTTGTTAACATCGCAGGATTGCAAATGACAATTTGTTTTGTTCGTCCACTATAGAACGTTTGAAAATCATTCAGTAATGAATAGATAATTCATTCTTATCAATTTGGACATCCCGAGCCTCTGACCTACTTACTTACTTACGGCTGTTACTCCCAATGGAGCATATGCCGCCGACCAGCATTCTCCATCTTGAGTCTCACACAAAAGAATATATTCCATTGACTACAAAATCTATTCAACCACTGAGTAAAAATGGTATTTTAAGCAGTAAATTAATTTTCACAGATAGAAATCATGAGTCAGTTGGAGCTAGACCACCATTGAAAACCTGGAAGCACTGGACGGCCGTTTAGTCCTAGTATGGGACTCCTCAGCAGTGCGCATCCACGATCCCGCACCACGCGGGGCTCGAACCCAGGACCTACTGGCTTCGCGCGCGAGCACTTAACCACTAGACCACTGAGCCGGCATCCAACGGTGTTAATGTCTAAATTCAACTAATCCACGAAGTTGCGCCACCATATACCATTGTCTTCAGTGAGCTGATATCTCACAACAGACCTGGTTGTACTCCAGGTTTTCAATGGTGGTCTAGCTTCAACTGACTCATGATTTCTATCTGTGAAAATTTCTACAAATCTCCACAAACCCCTTCTGATAGTAAATTAATTATCAACAATCTAATACACTACTCAAAAATCACCCTTTCATTGCTAATACTATTAACCTGGCTTGTAATTTATTCCGTCCAGGCAATGGTTCTCTGTCGGAACTATTGAGTTAGTGAATTATACCGAGCCTCTATATGTTTGTTGTTCACTTATTCGAAAATTTGTTAAGTACATAATTTAAATGAGACAGCTTTTTTATAGAGATTATTTTAATCTGTAGAGGGTGTTCGTCACAGATTGATTTTAGCTGGGTTACCAATGAAAACGACTAGGTACTCTTGGATACAGCATTATTCACCTACCACCTTTCCAAAATTGGTTAAACCACCGTTACCAAAACCTGATAGTTTTGAATTCGATTACTGACAAAGTTATAAATATGCACTGCTGAGAATCAGTTCCATACAAGAACGTAACAATTCTTCAGTGCTTCCCATAAGTAAGATCAATTCATGATGATTATCTCATTGTTTATATAAATTAGTCACTTGGGTTGTTTTGTTTTTTTCACTTTTTACAATTCGTTCAATATACAAGTTAATTTATGTATGTATAGGTCAAGTTATTTCAGTTGAACGATCCTAATTTGTTTGTTTGTTTGTTTTTCATACTCCATTATCACTTTTTCTTCTTGTAATCCACGTTCATAATTACTTCTTGTGATGAATGCTTTTCTATTATTATCATCATTTATTATAGGTCAATCCACGTGATGCACAAGCATGTGTAATACATGGATCTGATTTACGTGAAATGACTCCAGCACAAATTGATGAAATTTTATTAAATCATTCAGAAATTGTATTTGCACGTACTAGTCCACAACAAAAATTAATTATAGTAGAAGGTTGTCAACGACAAGGTGCAATTGTTGCTGTAACCGGTGATGGTGTAAATGATAGTCCAGCTTTAAAACAAGCTGATATTGGTATGTATATGTGTGTATATATAGTTTTTTTTTCATTAGTAATGTTGTCGTTAGTTGAGATTATCTAGATGTGGATTAGGTAAATTTCTCGCTATCATATCATTTAATCTCTGTCATTAATAATTAGGACTCACAGTTGAATTCATGAATCGATCTAAAACCTTAAAGTACTTGACGGACATTACTTCCTAGTATGGGAATTCTCAATGTTGAATGTTTGAAATGTTTATCCAAGTGTTACTGACGTTAGCTTGAATGTATGGTTCCATTTGGAGATTGATAGTTAACTTCTCTATTGTCAACGATGAAATAGGCCAGTCAACATTTTTTTTTCGAATCTTCACAACAATTCGTAAGAAAAATTCATTTTCCATTACTATAGAGTTAGTCACAACGTAGAACATGGTACGTATGTACATCGGTCATAGTTGTTATATCCCATGAACACAAGAGATAAAGTTATTAGGCCGAATCCCAGGATTGTAAAGGTGGTAACAGTATCAACGGTATCAGAAATCATTTTGAGGAAATAGCCCTTATTGATTTCTTGAAGTTGTTAATTGGACAACAGATATAGTTTGATTTGAATGTAACAATTTTTTTCAGATCTAACATGATAAATTGTCATGTTTGTCGAAAATAACTCCAAATTATATCACTTTTCAATAACAATAATAATAGTAGTAATAATCATAAGGACATGCATCGTTTCATCCTATTTGAGACTATTTTGCTGTATGTACTTGCATCCCATAGCTGAAGTTCACTTTGAGATTCGAACACCAGTACTTTACACTTCAACTGACTTATTGAGCGTTGATTGTGGTAACCACTTAAGCACTGCTCTTCGAGTTTCTACTTATTTTCAATCTATTTGTATCTACAAAACTTCATATAGTCGTGTTTGGCTTTTGAAGTGAAGACGACTCAGTTCGAGTCTCTGTTTGTACGTCAACACTAGAATGCATGTACGTCGAACTGATAAGTCTTAAATATGATGAAACCTACTTTTTGAATTTCGCTGCTAGCCACACTAACCAACTTTAATAGATATCTCTCTGTATATTTTTTATTTCATCATCACCATATTTCTTTGGCCTAAATTGATATTATAAATATTGTATAATTTTCAAATGATGGAAAAGATTTTTAGCCTAGGAGGGTGTTCTTGTTGTTGTTGAGTTCTCAGAGCTATATGGTTTAATTGTGAAGTTTTCATTGTCGTTCTGAACAGCATCACCAGCGATCTCTTCATATAGATTTAGGCATTTAAGTCATTCCACGAGTCTTAAGTTAGTTTACCTTGGTGGTCTTGATTATAGTTGGTTATCCTCAAAGATTTCATTATCTTCAGTAGTCTTTGTGTTCACGTTGACTGTTCTGTTTTTTTACCTTTGAATTAGTAGGTTGGGTTTTAATTGACGTGCGTAGTGAACACTGGTTGATCTGAATACAACACTTTCTGAAAGTTGGCATTTTTAGAATCCCTACGATTTAGAATTTCGATATCTTCCTAGTGGAATCCATTTTTGTAGTTGTCTATATTTCATTGATATCAGTCAGTGATCTCTAAGATAAGATGTATTCCACATAAAACCTATCGTGATTTCCGAGATTAATTTTATGATGACTAGTTGAGTTGCCAGACAACATTTTGAAGAATTTTATATGATAGAAACTTTTTACAGATGACAAACAAGTTTCTTTCATGATAAGAAGGCTGTAGTATGTTGCTGAAAGTAATCATTCCTAAGATCTGGACCAACTTGACTATTCACTTATGTATAAATACTAAGTAATCATTGTGAAGGTCAGTTCCCTTTGTAAACATTTTAGCATATTGCTCTGTTAGTCCAATAGAAATTCTCAGTATAAGGTTGCGGTGATTGCTCAGTTTTAATTAAGATCATAAGTTGATCATTGTTAAACCACCATTTAAAACCTGGAACCACTGGATGACCGTTTCGTCCTAGTATGGGATTCCTCAGCAGTGCGCATTCACGACGAAACGGCCGTCCAGTGCTTCCAGGTTTTAAATGGTGATCTAATATTGATCGGTTCATGATCTCAATTATAAAAATATAAATTTGTTTAATTAATTATTTCACTCTTTCTCTCCTTATTATAATTTTTTTAATTTTCTTGTTTTTATTACACAAGGTGTTGCAATGGGTATAGCCGGTAGTGATGTGAGTAAACAAGCAGCGGATATGATTTTATTAGATGATAATTTTGCTTCAATTGTTACAGGAGTTGAAGAAGGTCGTATTATATTTGATAATTTGAAAAAATCCATCGCTTATACATTAACATCGAATATACCAGAGATTACACCATTTCTAGTTTATATTTTAGCTGATATTCCATTACCGTTGGGCACAATTACAATTCTATGCATTGATTTAGGTACTGATATGGTAAGTGTAATGTATTTCTTCAAAGAGCTATTCAACATTATTCCATTTAGCTGCATTTTATTAGACTAATATACAATAATTTATGATAGGATTTCGTTGAATATTTTGATTATATATCACTATAATAGTAATTATTGTTTACAGATTAAAGTAACTAAAGCGTACTGCATTATATGTCGGATGTTTGTTTATTTAAATGAGCAAGTATGCTTTCCTGTTTAGATACTTTATGTGGAGAATAATTAAATGTTTACTCACTTTTATAAGATATCGTCTTTTATATCACTCAACTGATTGTTGTAACCATATTTCTATCCACCATCAAGATAAACTTATTTTTTAATATCCATGGAAAAGATTAATGTCATGGCAACTCTATGTAATCGATTTAATAAACTAAATAGTATAACAGTATGTAATTATTACCTAATGTGAGAGAATAGTTTCTTCTTTCAGTAGATCCAGTAATTCTTGGAACCTGTTGTTGAGTGTTATCTTGAATTTGTCAGTATGTTGAAGGAAGGCTGTATTAAACCTTTGTAATGATGTTTCTCCACGAGTTCAGTGCTTCGTTAGCTTCAGTTTCATTTTGGTCACGATTAAGTAATGATCTGGAGCTATGTCAGCTCCTCTCCTGGTTCTCACCTCTTCCATTGACCTTGTAAATGTATAGTGATGCAAATATGATCTATCTGGTTCTCTGTAGTGTGGTCCGATGATAACCATGTAGCTTTGTGTATAAGTTTGTGTGGGAATATCGTGCCTCCTATAATCAATCCGTTGAATGCATATAGGTTTAAAAATTCCTCCTTATTCTCGTTTCTCTTTCCCAGTGCATGATATCTTCGTTTCCGGTATTGTTCATTCCTACATGAAGTTTAGATCTCCCATCAGAATAGTGAGGTCCTTTCTCGGGCACTTCTCTATGATTGATTGCAGCCTTTCATAGAAGTGATTCTTATTGTCATCGTTGCTATGATTAGTGGGTGCATAACTTTAGATAACATTCATCGTGATTCCCTCCTTCTTTGTTTTTGAATAATGCTTTGATGATCCTAGATTCGTGAGATTCACACCTTATAAGCGCATTTCGTGCTACTTTGGATAGCATTGAAGCAACTCCCTGAGTGTGTAGAGTATTTTGCCCTTCCAAACATGTATCTGGCATTCGCTGTCCAGATTGGATCCAATGGGTTTCATTAGTCTCTCACTTTAAATATATACCTCTTATTCGAAATAAACGAATTACTCTGTACTTAGTTACTCGAGGTCTCTTATAGCAAGCAGTATGTGCTGATAAGTCGTTGAGGTGATATCTACTTATATCTTTGTTGTGTATTCTGCAATCTAAGTTGGTTATAGACTGCCACTCTCCTCTACTCTTCAAAGTATCCTGCATACGCTTTGGTTTTTAACCGACTGAAACTTTTCTTTCCAACTGTTGACTGTAGCAACCTTCACGTGACGTCCCTCTACATACTACTTATAAGCAATTTTGTGAGTAGCATTCTATTCAGATTTAGTGTAATTGAACTATAAAAACTTTTTTTTCTAGTTCATTCCTTACACTAATCTCATGTTTAACATCTTTATACATTTTTATTTTACCATTTTATTCATATCCCATTTGTTGACATGTTAAATCAATATCCTGATGTAAAAGTACCATTTCACTGTCAAAATGAATTTACTATGATAAAATTTGCATTACTATTAATAATAATAGAAGGAATTAAAGTTTTTTTTTGATTTACTGATTCTTTGATATCACGAAAACAAGTGTCATAATGATTGTGTATGTTCTCCGCGTGCGCTCTCTCTCACTCTCACACACACACTCTCTCCATCTTTAAAATGTTAAGAGTTTATTGTTTGTTGGTGAAGTTTGTGAACAGGAAATCTCCCATTGTGAATTAGTACATCTATGTACATTATTATAACATACATTTAAGTTAACTTGTTATCGTCGATCTGAATACCGGAAAAATATTAAATTTTTCATTTTACTTACTACGTAGATTCACATTCCATTTGTTATCTTTCTTTAAGATATTGTTTTAAATATCGATCGTCGACAAATTTTTATCATTACATACACATCATCGCATACGCCATTTGTTTCCTTAGGATTTTGTTAGTTCATATTTTCCAACTTCCCTAGGAGGTGGATCCTCCGTATCCACCGTCTTAGTTCAAAGTGCCGGACATTAGTTTTTCGTCTGCTCGATTTCGTAATCTATCCATTTTATCTTGCGACTATGTTATCTCATTTCGTCGTTGTACTATAGTGACTTTTGATGTCCCACATACTAATTATAACTGACTAATATATCTTGTTTATTTATTCTATTCTAAGTGTATTTCAATCATTTGATGTTTATCTAGTTTATCTAGTATAATAATAAAGAGTAAACGAAATCTGAATAAATTCGAATTTTTCATGAATCAATAATGAATAACATACATTTTTAATTATGTTGTTTTCTCTCACCTTCAAAATGTTCAATGTCCTTCTAGACACAAATATCATCATCGTTTATCGAGAGTATAACTAAGCTGTTTAATTAATCTACATACATTAAATCAACCTGTCTCAATTATAGTCCCTGTGCTTGACTGTTTTCTAGACAATATTCAGCCAGTCAATCAGCTAAAAAGTAGGACCAGGAACATATTTACATCGTTCTAAGTTGCCATACCTCATTAGCACAAGATAAACACCAAATTCATAGAAGTAGTTAACTCAATGGTAGGAATATATAAAAGAAAGTATTCATATAACGATATAGTACGGGAAGAAAGAATCAGTAGCAGAATCATTAGCATAACAAAATGAACACCAAATTTACAGAACTAGTTACTTCAATGGTAGTAATGTATAAAAGAAAGAGTATGCATAAGGATTTAGTACAGGAAAAAAAGAATCAGTTTGTAGAAAGAAAGATACGAGACGATTTTTATCTCATATTGTAAAGGAAGACAGAGAGTGTATACATCTACGTCATTGTGATCGATTCTGAGCCATGGCACTCAGAGTCTCCAACCACTGGTTACGATAGTCACACGGACCTCAACACAAGTAGTCTGCATCTAGCGACATGGCTCAGACCAGAAGTTAGTGACTTTATGGACTGATGCCTTGTTTTGGTTTGGCTGCCCATAACTTTCTTCCAACCTTCCTCAACAATAGTCAGCATTGCACGTCGTGCTAATCGGTGTTCAGACATACGTAACACGCGGCCCAACCATTTCAATCGATGAAGATTCACATTGTCATTAACTGATTTACCATCATCATTCTCTAATACCCTTTGTCTAACTTCACTATTACTTACCCAGTGATCCCCGCAGATGCAAGCAATATTTTTAAGACATCTGTGGTCAAATACTAATAACTTACGAATATCTTCTACTCTTAATGGCCACGTTTCGCAACCGTAAAGTAGAACGGAACGAACTGCCGCACAGTATATTCGTCCCTTAATTGATTCAGTTTTTATTAGTTCTGTAAAGGTCAATTGAATCTTTCCATTGTTAATGTTAAAGACATCAATTGACTAGTTTCCTGCTATGTGGATCACCTTGTTAATCCCATATAGTTTTAATTGTTTTGTATCCAAGTCTAATAGTGGCTAACAGTGGAATTTAAGGTATACGTTTTGTCCCATTTAGGACTCATCAGAAAAGTGTGCTTCTATCACAGTAATGTTTACACTAAAACTCGAATTTCACATGTGTTTCCGGATTTGTTTGTTGGTTATTATTAGATTTTACCTTTAAAAAAACATTTACTTTTTCTTTTGATAAAAATGATCTATCATCTTATTGTAAGACGTGTTTTCGAGCCCCCCCAAAATCCTGGTACGACCGAGAGTGGGGAGCGTCAGCTCTCTTCCTCTAGAAATGCTTTGAAGTATCCGTATGCATACAACCACTGCCAGTGAAGTCCTACTCATTGCCTTTTCGCACAACTAGCGTTGTTTATGAAATTAAGAGTACGGAAAGTGAATGTCCGGCGCTTTTATCGTGTTGGTGGATATAGAGGATCCACCTAGAAGACTTGGACAACCTGATTGCAAAATAGTGGTTCTATGGGCTCCAGGATCCTAAGAAAACAAATGGCACATGAACCAATTGTTAATCACCGGCTACCATGGAACTGCATCTCCTAACGTTGCTCCACTGTCTTTTGGATTAGACCTAGAGGTTGAAGAGTCGGAGTGTGACCCTCTAAGAAGACCACCTGTTTCGGTTTGGGCACTCAGGTAATATTCCAACCCTCACATAAATCGAATGATTTATATGGCTCATATCTGTTTGGTGACTCCTTTTACTAATATTTATATTTTCAATTGTTAGGATCATGAGTCAGTTGAAGCTAGACCATCATGGAAAACCCGGATGCACTGAATGGCTGTTTCGTCCTATTGTGGGACTCCGCAGCAGCGCGCATCCACGACCTTGCACCCCGCGAGTTTTGAACCCAGGACCTACTGGTTTCGCGCGTGAGCACTTAATCCCTAGACTACTGCGCTGGCTGGCATCCAACGATGTTAATGTCTAACATCAACTAATCCACGAAATTGAGCAACACATCCACCATCGTCTTCATTGAGTTACTATCTCACAACACCTAGTTAAACTCTACTGGTCACTACTTCTCACTAGAACTCCAGGATATATCTCGTGAATCTAGTCACTAGTGAGCATATGTTGACCAATCTGATATTAATATTTGTATGTTTAATTAAATCAATCACTAAATAAGACGTGTATATTCGAGTATACAATTATTTGTATATTTGGCATAAACTTTTCTATGACCGATTTATCTTCTTCTTTTAATCATCATTCATAATAGTAAAATACCATGATAATAAAAACACTCATTATAAATCATTATCATAGTGGTTGTTGTTTGTGTTCATAATACTTTTCAGGTCATTAGTTCAAAATTCATGATTATGTTTATTGATCATGTATATCATTGTCACCAATATGATCATTTCATGCTTGTGTTACCTGGTTGAAAATTGTTCTTTTTTCTTTTTTTTTTTTTGGTTTCTTTCAACGATTATTTCTTTCTTTATGTTGTTTATTTGTTTTCTAGACAAATAAACTAGGTCGAAATTTACTTTATTTATAAGACACTTTTGATTGATATTATTGTCATACTTGATTATAGTTGAGAATAAATTAACAATAATGAATGGAATCATGCATTTCATGTGTTTCATATTGAATAATGAAATTGTATTGTATTATAAATAGGTCAGATTATATAGAATGAATAATACTGTTAAGTTAGATTCAAGGTTTCACGTATAAATTACTAAATAGACTGATGGTTTAATGAATCTTTTATCAATCTTCATCACAATACTTATGAGTGTATGAGGGTAGTTTGATAAAGAGCGACTAATTTAATACAAACTTATTGACTGTTAAATCAAGTTTTATGAGTAGGTACAGACTATTTGATTAGGTGTAAGTGTAATTAACTCTTCTCTCAATACCGGGAAAATTCTTCAACAGGGTATTGTTAAACAAAATGAAGGACTCCGTAGACGCCCAACTTTGAGACCAACAGGCAGGATTCCGTAAGGATAGATCGTGTACAGACCAAATCACAACTCTACGGATCATTGTGGAACAATCAATTGAATGGAATTCATCACTCTACATCAACTTCATTGATTACGAAAAAGCATTTGGAAGGATCTTCGATACTACGGCGTGCCTCAGAAGATAGTCACTAACATACAGAATTCATATGATGGATTACACTGCAAAATCGTGCATGGAGGACAGTTGACAAAGTCGTTCGAAGTAAAGACCGGTGTCAGGCAAGGTTGCTTACTCTCACTCTTTCTATTTCTCCTGATGACCGACTAGATCATGAGGACGTCAACATCTGAAGGGAAACGCAGGATACAGTGGACATCTAGGATGCAGCTGGACGATCTAGACTTCACAGATGACCTGTCTCTTCTATCGCACACGCAACAAAAAATTCAGAAGACAACCAGTGTAGCAGAAGCCTCAGCACCAGTAGGTCTCAACATACAACTGAGGAACATCTGGAACTCAAAACAACTGTCAACCAACACCAAGATCAGGATTTTCAATACAAAAGTCAAGACAGTTTTACTGTAGGGAGCAGAAATTCGGCGAACTACGAAAGCCATCATCCAGAAAATACAGGTGTTTATTAACAGTTGTCTACGCAAAGTACTTCGGATCCGTTGGCCGTACACTATTAACAACAACCTACTGTGGGAGACAACAAAGCAGATTCCAAAGGAGGAAGAAATCATGAAGAAGAGCTGGAAGTGGATAGGACATCAGCTATGATTCCAAAACTCTATTTAGACAAATGGATGAATGAATGTTGCGTCGAAATCCGAGATCTGTTATCTTAAATCTGATTGGTTCGTCCATAAATTATAGTCACGCCATAGTCGTAAACTTTTTTATTTCACAAATGAATTGTTTCTTGAATCTTTTAGCCTATTTTCAAGTTATTTATTCGGATAATTTTCATTTCACTATTTTAGATATGATGTGACAACTTGAACTGATTCACATAATTGTGTGCTAGATTCTACATTGCTCATAACTGAGTGATTGATAAATAAATGGTATATTTTATTCATTGTATGTTCAGCACTTATCAGTATTCTATTTCTTTTATTCTTTCATAGATTCCAGCAATTTCATTGGCTTATGAAGAGGCTGAGGCAGATATTATGAAACGTATGCCACGTGATCCATTACATGATAAATTAGTGAATGAACGTTTAATTTCAATGGCTTATGGTCAAATTGGAATGATACAAGCATCAGGTGGTTTCTTTGTTTATTTTGTTATTATGGCTGAAAATGGTTTTTGGCCATCACGTCTACTTGGTATACGACGTGAATGGGATTCCAAAGCTATTAACGATTTAGCAGATTCTTATGGACAAGAATGGGTAAATGGTTGTGTTTTTCTCTACTTTTTTTTTCTAAAAAAACAAGAAAGCTTAATTAAACTACAAAGAAAATCTAAGCGATTTGTGACTTATATTTTGATGTTGCGTCCTGATCGTATTGTTTGAGATTTTTCTTATTATTTGTATTAACTTCACATATTCAGTTAAACTTTGACCACATAGAGATTGACAAATACGGTCTATATCACAATATTTATTGACTGCAGAATTCCGAAATCTATCTCTTGAAAATAGTAAACGGTGACCACATGATCATAATCAGTATAGAGTTGTGGAGGTTGATTTCAATCGTGTCTAGTGTGAAGCAGTTACTTAGTGAAGGTAACAGGAGATGGTCTCAAGGTTTCGTGAATTGGTTTGAGTTTGACTTTAACACCTTTGGATGCCGATTCAACGGTCTAGAAGTCCTAGGTTCAATCTGTGGTGGCAGACATGTGGAACAGCACTACTGAGGAGTCTCATACTAGGAAAAAACGACCTTCCAGTGTTTTCAAATTTTCAGTGGTGTTTTATCATTGATCGGTTCATGATTGCCATAAAACTCAACAATCTCCATAACCCTATACTGAAGCTATCATGTTGTTCGTTAAGTTGACTCTTAGCTTTTAACATTCATTCTGTTTATTATAACTTATTACTTTTAAGACTACAACCTGAATTATTTAACATTTGGGAAATCATGTTAATTCTCAATAATTTTATCAAATGATGCTTGAATAACTGCATTGGTAATGTTTCACTTAGATTCATTACATGAAGTGTGTCAACTTAAAGCCAAGCATATATGTACCTGGTCCTACGTTGTAAATGACTGACTGACTTCACTTAGATTTTGAATCTTTCATAATGCCAGTTTGAATCTTATAAAGGACAATCATCTCCCTCAATATTGAATAAAGCCGAAACCAACAAATAAGACTTGTTTGTAATACGTAAAGATAAGTAATTCTATGAAGTATTCTTTTGTTTGTGAAGAAGCGTTTTGTATGCCCTTTCCCTTATTCAATATTATGTGATTTTATTCGAAATTACCTTTTTTCATTAGATTAATCAATTAATAAAAATGAATCCATGATCTTGTCCAACCCTTCATTCATTTTCTGATGATGATTGGATTCCATTGGTCATGGCTTCTCACTAGAACTTTATAAATTTCATTTTGAAGCTGGTCACTAATGAGCACATAATTATTATGGAGTTTGCAATATTTTCATAGTTGACTTTACAAGTTGATCTAAACTAAACCACTATTGAATACCTGGAAGCACTGTATAGTCGTTTTATCGTACACTGCACACTGCTTTGGAATCCATCCCCATACTAAGAAGAAATGAGCGTCTAGTGCTTTCACATTTTCATTAGTGATCTAGCTTAGATCAATCTTCACAAATCCCTATATTTGTATAAAATTTTTCTTCATTATTTATTCTTTTTTAATAGACATATAATCAACGTAAACGATTAGAATATACATGTCATACAGCATTTTTTGCATCAATTGTCATAGTACAATGGACTGATTTAATGATTTGTAAAACACGTCGTAATTCTATATTTCAACAAGGAATGTGGAATCATCATTTAACATTTGGTTTATTCTTTGAAACAACATTAGCTATTTTCTTATCTTATTGTCCTGGTTTAGACAAAGGTCTACGTATGATGCCAATGAGGTAAGTTAAATGAAGACTAAAGTAAAGTTTTTATTATTTATATGCTTCATTTCTCTTTCATCTATTTGGAGTTGTAATGTTGGGTGTAGTAGTAGTATTAGTAGTCTTGGAATTTAGAGTCAGTCAGTCAGTAACAACGTAGAACTTCGTACGTACGTACATCAGTTCGAGTTGCCACACCACATTAGCACAGAGATGCAGTTGTCGATTCAAATCCCGTAGTGGTAGAGGTAATAAGAGTATAAGCAGTAATCGGGAAGATTAGGGTTTGGAGATGTTATTTAAAGAGTATAGTCCAGTGAAATAAATTTGGAAAGAGGAAAAAAGGGACATGAAGGATTCAGAAGATTAGAATTTGAGAGAACACAGAGAGTGGATGCACCTGCGCCATCGCAAACGATTTTGAGCCATGTCATTCAGGGTCTCTAACCATCAGTTGCTATCATCTCGTGATCCCCAACCAGGTAGTCTACACCTACCAACATGACTCAGTCCACTTGTCAGTGACTTCATGGACTTGTGCCATGTTTTGGTTTGGCCGCCCCTAGCTTTCTTCCAATCTACTCCTATACCACTGAACATAGCACGTCGAGGCAGTCGGTCGTTGGGCATACGTAACACGTGGAATTTAGAAAGCGACTACGAAGTCAGTATCAAGTATTCCATCAATAAACTGAGTTCTGAGTTATAAAATATTTCAAATATGTACATTTAGAGAATATTAATAAAAATAATATCTTACTAACTCAACGGCTAAACAATTCCAGTTCTTCAAACCATCAATAGTGTTCAGTCAGTTATTATTGTCGACCTTATGGTTTCTAAGATTTAAATGATGAACTGATCTTAGCTAGACCATCATTGGGAACGTGGAAGAGCTGAATGGCCATTTCATCCTACTATGAGATTTCTGTTCAGTGTACATTCACAACCCTGCATCGTGGGATCGAACCGAAGACCTTTAGTCTCATGCCTTGATCATTGGAGTCCAGTCATGTCTAGTGTGAAACAGCAGGCGATGAATAAGGTTACACAAAATCAAGGATTGTCTGAAGTTAGACATTAATACCACTATATACTGGCCTAGTAATGTAGATGTTGGGCATTCATGCACGAGAACGAAGCTCGTGAGTTTGATTCCCGATCAAGGGATGTTGAATGCACACTGAACAGAAATCTCATAAACGGGCCAGACGGCCCTCCAGCACTTTCACGTTTACAATGATGGTCTAGCTAAAATCAGTTCGTGATTTAAACTTTGAGAATTCTACAATCTACACAAATTCCTCATACTTATATTATCATCATCATCAAGATCATTAACATTCAGCTGTCGATACAAACCAAGCGTTAATTATTCCGTTTATTATTTTCATTGTTATTATCAATAATTTTGCCGAACTTCATTCAAATATGAGGATGGATTTAGGACAACATCAACAACAGCGTCACAAATAACAGTCGAACTGGTCCAACTTCAGTACATTTACATTCATTAGTGTGATGAACACTGATAAGTCTTTTACTCAATGTTCACTATGTCAAGATATATTAGTGTAATGATGGATAAATATACTAACGGTTCTTTAATCTCTATCGTTGACAGTGTAGCAAATAGATATGCCAGCCTAAAGATCAGTTTCTTTTTTCCTGCGATATTTGAGGGTCTTTACTGTGGTCACTTCCTTAAATAATAATCTTATTAGGTAAGTTTTTGCATCTACTCGAAAGACTGAATATTATACGTATATTATTTGATGTTTGTTCAATTGTTCATCTCTTTGTATACGTTGATGATTTTTTCTTCTTAAACAAAATTTTCTCTTCCAGATTTACATGGTGGCTTCCAGGTCTACCATTCAGTTTTCTGATATTTGTCTATGATGAAGTGAGGAAATTCCTACTTCGACGGTTACCGCCTGGGTCATGGCTTGAAAAAGAAACATATTATTAGTTGTAGTTATAGTAAATCCCCTCCCCCTCTATTATATATGAGTAAATATAAATATTATATATATATGCATTCTTGTCATCTCTCTCTGTGTGTACTGCACATTTGTAGTTACAATTAATTGATTCTTTACTTCTTTCTATCTCACTGTTTTCACACATACACACACGCACTCGCATGATATCCTCTTGGAAATATTAGCATCTTCTGTATTGAAACTCTGGAATCCTGATATAAATTACTTGATACATTACGGAGTTTTGTGTTTTACATCACTCATGTACATGTGTGTGTGTTTGTGCTTATGCACTTGCTTGTGTATTATTATCTGTGCTGTTTTCTAGTGAATCACTTGATAATGATGATGTTTGCCCACATTCTATTTCCTTTTTTTTCACTTCATATTGTTCTCTTCTCTTTATTTGAATAAACAAAAAGGAAGATTTTCCATTCATTATATTACTTTGTTTCTAACTTTCTTTCTGAAATGGATCAATTTGTCAATGAGAAAACCATGTTCTTCCTTGTATTGTTCTTCTTATCATTACCATTTCATTGATCATCATTGTCGAGATAATCGTTACTGTAAGTTTCGCAAAGTAGAATTTAAACACAACACATATTACATAATCAGTAATATGATTATTAGCGAGAAATGCGCCTTATCTTACAGTGATTTCATTTATTTGTTGTTTATTTTCGAGGAGAATTGTTGTATTTTGACCGTCATCATCAATATTGTCATTACTGCTATATGGACACTACTTACTACTAGCTAATTAGTGATAATCAGTAGTGTAATAGGTGTGTATTATGATGTAGTATTTTAGTAGTAATGACAATTATCACATTTAGATAAATTTATTATTGTGTTATTTTGTTTGTTTGTTTGTTAGTTTTTTTTTCATCGAAATCTATCTGAAACAAAATGAAGTGAAGAGTTGTTCTTGCCTAGTCGTCGTCATACTCACACACACACACGTGTCACTTGCCCTCTCTCTGTCACTCACTTTGTTTCACCCTCTCCTTTTTTTTCTCTCGATTTTGTTCAATGGGAAATTGTTTCCAAAACCCCTCCTTCTCTATTGTTGTTTGTTTTTCTTGTATCGATCATGTTGATTTTGTACATTTCACATTGATTTGTTTGTTTGTTTTGTTTATTTCAGGTTTTTTCTATGAATAATAATTATGATTCTGTAGAAAATGGTGTGTGTTTTTTTGTAAACGTGTGAATTAGATTGAGTAAAAAGAGAGAAAAAAACTTAAAAAAAAAGGGAAGTAAATTGTTGTTAATTATTATCATTATTTGTCCTTGTTAATTGAACATTTATGAAAGATTGTGGTTAATTTTTCTTTTCTTTTTTCTTCTTTTTTACTCTATTCCATTAGTCTCTTTCAATTCGTTCGCCGGTTGTTTTTCTTTTTGTTGGCATGAGTGACTCTCTTCTCCTACTTGTTCGTATGTGTGTGTGTGTATGTGCATGTTTAGATATGTGGTAATCTGATGCTCATAGACTGTGGTGTGTTTTTGTTTTAATATAGATAATAGACTGATTGTTTGTGAACACGTCCCCTCTCTCTTTCTCTTGTTCACTCACACACACACACACACTCGTATGTTTATTGTGTATTCATTGTTCATTCATACTAATCAATCCAAAACCTAATTATTATCATTTATGATGAATAGAGTATATTAATGATTATTACAATGAAAATAGTGATATATGTGTGATCTTTTATATTATTAAACAGGATCATATTATATATTTGATTAATGTCATAGTACTACTACATTACACATATAGAAGTCATCAATTAGTAGATAATTCTATGAAGCTGTTGTTACTAATGTCCTTTGTTATTTTGTATTGTTTCCCTTTTCTCTCTCTCTCTCTCTCTTTCTATTTCTGCTTCTCTTTTTCAATGATTACACAATATAGACTAGTCAATTTGGTCTTGACCAACCAACATATTCTAATTCCATATTGATATCGTTTATTTTATTAACCAAATAATCTAAATAGTTAATGTTCATGGTAAAAACTTGTCGAATTTTGATTCATCCCATCTTATTTAATCTATTTTCTATGTTCTTATGCTTTAAAACAAGAATCATAGACCAAGATAGATCCATCCTCTTTATGTTTAGATTCCCCCTATAAAACTAGATCTTTATAGTGTGTGTGTGTGTGTGTGTATAAGTGATTTAGATATTTTGTCTTTTCTTCTTTACTTTCACATATACAAATGGATAAGAACAAATTTGTGGAATTTTTCTTTCTTTCTTTTTCATTTCCATGATAAACTTCAATATTACATATATAGTGTATTTGTTATGTAACTCAAACAAATAAAATTCTGTTCCCGCCTTTTTTTTCTTTTAAAGAATAAAATCAATAGTTTTGAACACTGCTCTAATTGATTGATTGATTGATTCATTGATTGTTTTTCTTTGACTATTTCCAGTTGTTGTTGTTGTTCATATATATTGGTATTATTGTTACTGATAGTTTGTTCCTTGTTTCATCTATTCTCCCCCCCCCCTCGCCCTATATTCAATTCATCTAATTTGAAATGACGTAATCCTTTTTTTTATCATAGAAGTACTAATATTAATATTACACAAAGAAATAATATTAATTGGTAGCCATAATAGTAACATATATGTGTATACATATGTGTGTGTGCGTAACAGAGGCTAACATACACACATACATATATATATATATATATATATATATATATATATATATATATATATATATATATATATATATATATACACGGGACGAGAATTTACTGATCGTCCTCTTTGCTGCACCCGTAATCATTCGTCAGTTTTGTTTTCTCTTTCTTTTTATAAAAAGAAAAGAACCAATTTATCATTCTCTCTCACTCACTAACTCTGTTCTCATTTCTCATTACACATGATATTTGTTTCTTCTTGATTTATCCAATTGAGTTTATTTGTAGGAGTCTCAATAAATTGAATATACAATAATTGACTTTCCTTTATTATAATCATTGATATTGATTGTATTGTATTGTATATTAGTGGTAATGGTAGTTTTGAGATGATGGATAGTTCGAATTGAAGAACTCTAAGCCAATACAGAATACCTAGGTGAGAATAATATTGGATCTACTTTGACTGAAATAAATTAAGATAAGTGACAATGTCGACATATAATTTTCGTGTAGGATTAAGTTGAAAGAAAGCGATTAATACAAGTCATGATATCAGTCCATGTTGACATTGATCGTTACACTGAGCCGTATTGCTATGGACAGGTTATCTGATTGAGATCTGCATGATTATATTGACCAATGGTTGGAGAATTGGAGCGACAACATATCTCATAAACGTTCACAATGATTTAGTTGGATTCATTCCTTGAAATTTCAAAATCATCTTATACTTTGTGCTTTGTGAATTCACTCTTCTCGAACCATATTCCCTTAACCTAATACTGTTATCATACTACTCCGAAATTTCGTTATGTTGATGCGATCTGAGGACTAGAAGCGAAGCATATAGTAAATGACAGGTTCTACGTTGCAGTATTCTAGTCCTTACACAAATCGAATGAAATGTGACGCATATATATCTAGTGCCTTCTTGTACCAATGTTTATATGCTTAAATAAATAAATGAAACTTTGCAGATTACTGATTTACCTTTGAGATAGTTGTGTGATACCATATTCGATCTGCCGCTAATGATAATTATTTTCCAACAGTATACAACTTGATAAGTACTTGTATTGTTGTTGGATCACATTGAGATTAAGTCGACAAGACGATACCCAAAGAACTCGAAGTTATAATGGCGTCCAGAATCAACAGAGCAAACGAATACATATGTATCTCCTACTATTCCATAACTATGTTCTATTTCCTTTGATCGCTATAAGATCAGAAGGAAAGATATGCTTCATAGTTTTAGTCTAGATGTACAGGAACATTACAAACGAAATGCTGGGGAGCTTGTCCTTAGAGTTTCATGTTAAAGTAAACAACCATCTTTTATTTCTGGAATTTCGTATCAGTGATGAGTACTTTATATTTGGAATCAGCATACTGAACTTGGTCATTCACTAATGAAATGTAACGTTATCCACACTTTACTTATCTGGAGATTCGGTAGAAACGTTTTCCTGTCGTGATATAGGCATAATTTTATTATTCAAAACAGAACAATCATTCCTGGAATCGGTTAATTGGAGTGGTGATAACTCATATGTATAGGTACACCCATTTGTTCCAATTTATATAGGATTTAGTCGTAGCAGGCAATTTTAATTCTAAAGTGATTAGATTAAGTAAACAAATACTAGAATTGATCTTTCAGTGTTCCAGCTTAGAAAAATAATAATGATGACCATTTGCTACAATTATGTTCCTATAATTTTTTACACATAGCAATTGTCAACCTTGAACATTGTTGAATAGGCTGAATTCAACGGTGACTAGGCAATGAACACAAACAGATCATATTAGTCATTGTTCAAGAATTTCACTAGATAACATTATTCTATTCTGGAGCACATATCTGAACCTTCATGATTAGCACCTGTAATTTATTCACAAATGTTTAGCATTATTATTACAGTAGGTTGATGGAAATTCTTCAATTATAGTTTACACTAGAGAAATGACTATTTAAAGAATTACTGAAAATACCCGAAGCTGTGAACAGGCTTTAGTTACTTTTCAAAAGTAATGAGATGTCAAATCAATAGTCTAAAGTTGGAAATTAGTATGGGGGATGTTGCAGATTATTGGATATTTTAGTTTAAATAGCCGAGTGATCTTAGGCAAGCTTTGGAAACCTGGAAGTATCGGACAGCTGCTTTGTTCTAGTATGTAACTGTTATGTAATGTTCAATAACGACTCCATGTGGGCTTGAACACCCAAGTGTTTCTTATAAGGCCATCTGCAAAACCCTAAATGTCATGGGATCAAACGTTGATAACGTCATGGGTGTGCACTCTTGAGGAGTCATATACTAAGACACGATATCCATTACCGCATGGAATTCACATACCTGAAATTACTCCGTATTTTAAACAAGTCTTCTATGCGCAAGAGTTTAAAGAGATTTAAAATAATAAACAGTCAAAAAAGTGGATTAAGGGAATCAATAAATTGAGATACTGATATCACTCTGACCAAAAAGTATTCCCTTGTTTCTCATAGCAACATCATTCTTATTGAATACTATCCTATTATTTATTTCCCTTACTCTGCTCACATTTCTCATTCATTATATAGCAATCTGCCTAACTTCAAGCTATTTTGTCCCTAGACATTTTTTTTTTTACAAAATTGTCATTATTTTACTTTGCTCCCCCCCTTTAAATTGTTTTTTATTACCACATAACGTGTTTGTCAATGTGTTTTACCCTTCAAATGTTTCCTTTTATGTTTTTTCTTATTGCGTTTTTAGAATTGTTTTCTCTAATTAAAACTATTGAAATAAGTAGTATATATCATTGCCTATTACTTGAAAATGAGCGGAACTTTAAATACATAAAATAAGAAAGAAAACTGATTATTTTGAAATTTCAATAGTTGAATTTACAAGTCGATTTAAGCTAGACCGTCATTGAAAACCTGGAAGCAAAGGACGGCCGTTTCCTCCTGGTATGGGAATCCTCAGTAGTTGGATGTAAACACCGTTGATTACCAACTCACTGGTCTAGAAGTTCGGCGTTCGTACGCGAGATCGAATATCCCGGGTTAGAGTCCCACCCTGTAGGATCATGATGAGCAATGCTGACGAGTCTTAATTGAATTCATTGAATTAAACATTTTCTACCTGGACCATAAAAATCAAAAGAATAGAGTTTTCTATAAACAACCTCCAATTTTCCAAGTTAATGAACGCGAATTTCTTCATAATCACTAGTCACATATCATTTTGTGAAACCTTTTTTTCTTGAATTTCTAGCTTAGTTACAACCTTTTGCTTTAATAGTTGAGATCATGAATTAATTGAAGCTAGAACACCATGGAAAACTTGGAAGCACTGGACGGCCATTTCGTCCTACTGTGAGACTCTTCAGCAGTGCGCATCCGCGATCTCACCTCGCGAGATTCGAACCCAGGACCTATCGGCCTTTTATTTGTCTACACTTGTCAGATCTAGATATTTTAATAGAAAATATTTCATTATCGTCCTTAACAGAATCAGCGTTCATTTAAGATGGAAGTGAGTTATTTGTTTAATTCACAAGGCCTATATAAGTCAATATATTCTGATGAAATTTCTTGTGAATGATTGTCTTCGAGTTTTTGTGAATTTTGGGGATATTATAGTAATTTTAATAGTTGAATCCATGAGTTGATTTAAACTAGATCACCGTGGAAAACCTGTAAGCAATGGATAGCCGCGCGTTCTATCCTATTTGGGACTCGTCAGTTGAATGTACCTGCATCCCAGATGTGATATCCAGGAACTCGAACCCAGAGACTTCACTTTGTTACAAAAATGATGTATTTTAATGAAGAGAAGACTGGAGTACTGTTAGGCCTGTTACTACGTCAAGCCCACGCAAGTTATTCTAGCCTTTGGAAAAACCAAATTATCCATTCTTCTCAAGGTACCTTTAGACCTTGTCACTTACTGGTTTATCAACCTTGACTGTTTCTATATCAGTGTGTGTGTGCATTTCTTACCTGACTCATCACATGTCCGTGATTTATTTTTTTAACTATAAATATCGATTCACCATTGGTTAAATCTAGTTGGCTCACTAGCCTTCTCCACTGCACATCATTTTGTTTCGCTTCTCTCTCTCCTCCACCTCTTTTTCACCGACCGTCTGATTGTCTGTTCGGATCAATCAGTGCATGAAATACACTTATTCAACAATCTATTCTTGTATTTGACTTATTTTAATTCCGTTACACACTAATGCAATTTAAGTTGATGATTAAATACGAAGGTAGTCAGAATGTATACATGTCAACAGTAATCATTCAATAACGATTATTTATCCAATCTCCATGAAGCTAGATCTCGGGTAACTAAAATTACTTGCTTACTCATACCTGTTACTCCCCATGAAACATAAGCTGCGACCAGCATTCTCCAACACACTCTGTCCTGGGACTTCATTTCCAGGTTCTATCCAATTTTTGTTCATTCTTCTCATATCTATCTCCATCTCTCAGCGTAATGTGTCCTTTGTTCTTCCTCTTTTCATTGGGCCTTCAGGATTTCACGTGATGAGAGATTGCCTTGTGACTCAGTTGGGTGGTTTCCTCAATGTGTGTCCTATCCACTTCCAGCTCTTCTTCTTGATTTCTTCCTCCACTAGAATTTGGTTTGTTGTCTCCCACATTAGGTTGTTACTGATAGTGTCTGGCCTACGGATCACTAAAATACTTTAAATTTATATCATAATAAAACAATATTCATATAGTTTTAAACGGATAATACACACACACACACACAAACATAATTATATTGGGTAATATAGGAGTAATTCTGTCCAGAAAGTGATCATTTTAGAACATACAACCGAAAATTTAGTCATTCAACATTGAATATGATGATTTCAACAATCTTGATAGACACACATATATACACACTTGATTGGTCTTGTTATAATAGTAATGGTAATAGTAATAATAATTAGATTAGATTCAATCATGATGTACATTGTCATGAATGTATACAAACTACAAGTTGCCTACAGTTTTTAAACAATTCAGATGGATGCTAAGTGTTTTAGCCAATTTAATGACATAATAAGAATGAGATTTAATTGTCTATCAAGTTATAATGAAGATGATAATGATGATGATTGAATAAAATGTGAAATAATTATGCCAAATAAACAAAGTGTTTATGTATTTATGCCTTGTTGATATATCATGTGACAGATTAGCCAATTACAACATTGACTTATATGATATTGGCACTGTGCCAAAACCAATAATGCGTTAATCAGTATGAATAGTCTAGAGTTAACTCATAGTCTTGTCTAATTCAATCCAGAATACAAATCTCAACTTCCACTGTATGAATCATGTATTTCAGACATTTACAGTTTATATACAAACAAATCAAACCACATCATACCACAAAATGGAAAATGACAATTATATAAGAATAAGCCAAAAAGTGTCAGTAGTTGTGTGAGACTGTAACTAATCAATTGGATTAACTTCAGAATAATGAATTGACTTGGTATTGTTTTACTTGTATCTTCTCATCGTTATTTAGGACTGCAATTGATCAGTCTCTCTCTTGGTATATGTGCATCCTATAAGGATTGCCTTGATATAGCCTTACGTCACAAGCATTTTTAAAGCAAAGATAGATGATGGCTAGCAGTGAAATCCTATATGATCGATTTCGTTTTATTTCATTCAATATTGACAACTATATTTTAAAATGACTTTTGTGCAAGTCTCGACTAAAACATCTACACGTAGAACTTGACGCTTACTTACTTACTTACTTACTTACTTGCTTACGCCTGTTACCTCCAATGGAGCATGGACCACCGATCAGCATTCTCCAACTCAATAAGTCTTGAGCCTTCCTTTCTAGTTCTATTCACTTCTTATTCATTCTTATGTCTGTCTCCATTTATCGGAATAATGTGTTCTTTGATCTTCCTCTTCTCCTTTGGCCTTCAGGATTACATGTGAGGGCTTGTCTTGTGACGCAGTTGGTGCTTTCCTCAATGTGTGTCCTATCCACTTCCAGCGCTTATTCCTAATTCTTCCTCCACTGGGATCTGGTTTGTTCTCTCCCACAGTTGGTTGTTGCTGATAGTGTCCGGCCAATGGATCTGAAGTATTTTGCGTAGACAACTGTTAATAAACACCTGTATCTTCTGGATGATGGCTTTCGTAATTTTCCAGGTTTTTGCTCCATACAGTAGAACTGTCTTGACATTTGTATGAAAATCCTGATCTTGGTGTTGGTTGACAGTTGTTTTGAGTTCCAGATGTTCTTCAATTGTAAATATGCTGCTCTTGCTTTGCCAATTCGCGCCTTCACATTTGCATCAGATCCACCGTGTTCATCATGATGTTGCCTAGATATGTAAAGGTTTTCACATCCAAATCTTATCCGTCAAGTGTGATTGGATTGTTGCATGCTGTGTTGTATCGGAGAATCTTGCTTTTCTCTTTGTGTGTGTTGAGGCCTACTGCTGCTGATGCTGCTGCTACACTGATGGCCTTCTCCTGCATTTGTTGTTGCGTGTGCGATAGAAGAACCAGATCATCTATGAAGTCTAGATCGTTCAGTTGCATCCTAGCTATCGACTATATCCCATGCTTCTCCCAGATGTTGACGTCTTCATGATCCAGTCGATCATCAGGAGATACGAGGAAAGATCAGAGTAAACAACTGTAAACCAACACTAAAGTCAAAAATTTCAATACTACAACACCTCATAATAAGAATTATTTTGTTGTTTTTCAATCTATTAAACTAATTATAAACTTTTTAGTCTTATTATTTATACTTTTGTTTCTAATTATAATCATAATTTGTTCACTCTTTAACTAAATTCTCCCTTTCACTCGCTCTAGTTCTCCCTCTCTCCCTTTGTCGCTGTCTCTATCCCCCATCTCTCTCTCTCTCTCTCTCCTGTTAACACTTTAACTAATGACCTGTGAATTATTTAATGATTAAAATATTTCTAAAACTTTAATTAAATAAAAAGAAGAAAACAATTTAATGAATTTGTAATTGAATTTAATAAAAACAAAATTTACACAAAAATTATCTCAATACTAGTCAAAGTTAAGTAATTATTCTAGTAAGTAATCTTTATTTCTAATATGGAATTCCTCAGCAGTGCTCATCCACAATCCTGCACGCAGGATTCGAGCTCAGGACCTTTGGTCTCTCGTACGAACATTTACCTTTTAGACCATTGAACCGGTATCTAATGATGTTAACGTCTCTTAATGGCATATATTCATACCATGCAACTGAAAAGTCACATATAGGACGAAACATGCATCTTGAATTCCACTACTAGTCACTATCGAACTTTCAGTTTTGTTTTATTATTTCCCCCTAAACAATTTGTTGATTTCGTTCATTTTAATTATGAACTAGTTTGTTGTTTTTTAAAGAGAAAAATTTATCAAAAGATTAATCATAATTAAAACAAAACAAAAAGAAATTAAACTTTCAAAATTCTTGTATGAATAATAATCAACAATAAATCGATCGAATTTACATTTGTAAACTGTTCAATGTTCAAGTTTCCCAATATTCAACTTGTTCAATTTGCCCAACGTTAAATTTGTTTATTGCCCAATTTGTTCAATGTTCAATTTGCTCAATACTCATTTTGTTCAATGTTCAATTTGTTTATTGCTCAGTTTGTTCAATATTCAACTTATTCAATGTTCAAATTGTTTAATGTTCCATTTGTTTATCGTTTAAGTTGTTTACTGTTGAATTTTTTCTGCTGTATTGTTGAAGGTGAATAGCAAAGAAGAAAGGAGAAAATGAATATGAGTAAGGAAAATTGTTAGCTAGTAATAAATAGTAATACTAGTAGATACAGTCAGTCAATCAGCTACAAAGTAGGACAAGGCATATATGTCCATTGGTCCAAGTTGCCATACCTCATTAGCATAACAAAATGAACACCAAATTTACAGAACTAGTTACTTCAATGGTAGTAATGTATAAAAGAAAGATTTCATGTAACATTATAGTACAGGAAAAAAAGAATCAGTTTGTAGAAAGTAAGATACGAGGCGATTTTTATCTCATAGTTTAAAGGAAGACAGAGAGTGTATACATTTACGTCATTGTGATCGATTCTGAGCCATGGCACTCAGAGTCTCCAAGCATTAGTTTCGATAGTCACGCGGACCCCAAACATTTAGTCTGTATCTACCAAAATGGCTCAGACCAGAAGTTAGTGACTTTATGGACTGATGCCTTGTTTTGGCTTGGCTGCCCATAACTTTCTTCCAACCTTCCTCAACAATAGTCAGCATTGCACGTCGTGCTAATCGGTGTTCAGACATACGTAACACGTGGCCCAACCATTTCAATCGATGAAGATTCACATTGTCATTAACTGATTTACCATCATCATTCGTTAATACCCTGCGTCTAATCTCATTATTACTTACCCGGCGTTCCCAGAAGATGTGAGCACTAGTAAATACATTCATCTATGATTAGCTTTATTTATTTTAATTGCCTATGTAAATTAACTTGGTAATCTTTTTAAGTAGAATCCTGTGAAGAAGCTGAATTTCCATCGTTTACGTCTTAGTATAAGACCATTTAGCAACTCACTTTTAGAAACTTACCACAAGGAATGGAGCCCAATGTTGTCAGTCGCGCGTTTGAATGCCTAATCTGTAGACCGATGAATTGGTATCTAGTAGTGTAAATGTTTAACTTTAATCAATCCATGATACTGTCCAGTGCTATCGTAGTTGTGAATAGTAATCTAGAGAAGATTAGTTCGTGAATTCCTCTTTACTGATAGTAACCTTTATTGTTAAAATATTTCATTTCCAATGAATTCATTTATATACTTTCTCTACACTGTTTAAACGTATGAAAAACATTAGAAGTGAAACAGTGATCTCCAATGTAAGTGAATGATCTTTTCTCTATAACATAAATTGATTAAATTGAGAATTATACTATTTAATGCCAACCAAATAGGTTTCAGTAGGTTCAGTATTCACCTAGAAACCTGAAGATCCTCATTTCAATTCCTAATGACCACATACTCTCAAGATGTGTCATTCTGTATTGAAATAGCTATTTACAACTCTATATTGATATCAGAAGGGGTTTTGTGGACATTATAGTAATTTCAATAGTTGAGGTCATCAATCAATTGATGTTAGACCATCATGGAAAATTTAGAAGCACTGGATGACCATTTCGTTTTATTGTGGGACTCTTCAGCGGCAGTACACATCTCTATATTCCTCAATATTACTAGAATTTCAATCATTATATGATGAAAATAACCTAAAAAGTTGAAAATTATTACATAGAATTAAATGGGTATTTAACTAAGTTAGGGACATCTTTTGTTTCATTGACTGTTCATTTGTAACTCCCTCCGCCACTTACTCACTCAGACCCAAATAAACATTTATCCTTAAGTTTATCCAAATTTATCCCATATTAGTTTAATATTAATGATAATCACGCAAATATGATTGATAATGTATATGATAAAACATTTAAATTAATTTGTAGTTGACAAACATTTACAAAGGTCAATGAAACAGTGAATTATTTATTTTTGTAAGATCAATATTCTTTCAAGTTAGTTAATTAAAATTTATAAAAAAAAAGGAATAGTTTAATGCCTTGATATGGTTGAGGTTGGGGAGAGTTAACCCCTCCCTTTCGAAATCCTCTCATATGGTCACGTGCATATAGTCACTAACAAGGAAGTCCTACTCACTATCTTCTAGTAATGGGGGTGTTTATAAAATTAAGAAAACGAAAAGTGAATATCCTACACTTTAAGTGGGTTGGTAGATATGGAGAATCCACTTAAGGGAGTTGGAAAACCATGATTTCAAATCAATGGTGCACTTGAGCTCCAGGATCCTGTAGGAGCAAATGGTGTATCAACCTATTGTTGGTCACCGACTACCATGGGACTGCATCTCCTGACGTTGACCCACTACCTTGTGGATTAGACCTTTAGGTCGAAGGCTCCTGGTGTGAGCCCCTTAAAAACCACCTGCTTCGGTTAGGGCAATCGGGAAATATCCCAGCCCTGACACACAAATCAAGTGTCTTGTGTGGTGGGTATGTATTTGGTTCTCCTTTGTACCAATTTATATGTGTTCAAATAAATAATAAATAAGAATAGTTTACTATTTGGTATTTGTCGAATAATGCTCTCAAGTGTATTATGGTGTATATTGGCCAGCAAAATACAGAAATATAGACGGTGTGTAGTAGAGAACTTCCGGTTGTCCAGATGTACAATAACCTAGAAGTTATCATCAGTTAAGATTTGAAAATAACTTCACACTGCCGTACAATAGCCCTTAGAAGTTTTAGAGCTTTCTAGTCAATAAGTAGAGCCTTAATTTATGTAGATATTTCTGCATTTTCAACATTGTATACAATACGTGCTCTACTGAAACTTGAGTATTCCATACAAACACCCAAACGTGGTCTAAAGAATGACAGTTAGTTAGTTAGTTCAAAGAACTCTAGTTTAATTGATTTCTGGAATCTCAATCCTACTATTTGGCTCAAGAGTAGCTAAACTAAAACCCATTGCTCTTGTAGTACAGATGTATTAACCACTCAATTTAAAGTTTGCAACTGAAATACTCCGATATACGAGAACACTCTAAAAGATTTCATAAGCTTAAAGCCAACCACTTATCAGCTGACTACCAGCTTTCCTATTGAATAATCAAATGATGGACTATTTCACTTCGTCATCTATCCAAAGTTTGTGCTGATGATGTCGTTCAGATGAACGATGAAAGCTCCACGACCGAACCATCCAGCTCAAAGAACAAAACTCCATCAAAAACTATTTCACTTTAATATACAGTTGAAGCTCCATCTGTTAGCACATTGAAAAGAAAGATCAATCAACTAAGAGATTATCATCTTCAGGATGAATACTTGTCATCCAGCCCTCTATCCTCTATAAATCCTACTGAAACATTGTTATCATATTTCGTATCATTGAATGATTATCAGCTTTTTAGAATATGTAGAAAGATTTAGTGCAATAATAAACATATCTATTAAGCGAGTAATTAAATATTCAATACGTTTGTATATCGTTAATGCAGATGATCTATGTCAAATGATTAGGCGCCTACTCGAGTTAGACGGGAATAATGTAACCAACAGCTAACTTCGAAGACACCTCACGGTCAGTAACTAACGTCGACTACGCCTTCGTTGTATTAACGTACCATGACTGATTTGAAGACCGCATCACGAAAGACATGATTAAAGAAATGTATTAGTAAAAGTAGGTTCGATATCTGCTCCCAATTCCCGATACATTGTGTTCTTTGATCTTCCTCTTTTCATTTCAAGTACTAAGTTAGCGCTTGCCTCGTGATTCAGTCTGATGATTTTCACAATGTATGTCGTAACCCTAACCATTGATTCAAATCTTAGAACTTAATCTTAACTGTAACTCACCATCTGGAATCTTAATTATTTTTTGGAGAATTTATGTACCGCATTACTTATTTGTACAGTCATCGTTATTACTGACTAAAAATTGGATTTATGTTCTTAAAGTCATTTCAAAAGTCACTGGAAGTCGACGGTAATGTGTATTTTCACTAACTGAATGATTTATTCTCACTCTACTTAGTTACATCACTTGTAAAGTTTTGTTTCAGCTGCGTTTACAAATTTCATAATCAAAAACATGAGAATGATTCGATTTTATTTCTTTTTGATTGAGATCATGAATCAATTTATGTTAGACCACCATTGAAAACCTGGAAGCAACGGACAACCGTTTAGTCCTAGTATAGAACTCCTCGAAGGCAGTGCACATTGACGATCTCCTAAGCGAGACTCGAACCCAAGACCTTCGGTATTGCGTGTGAACGCCCACCGTCTAGACCACTGATTTGGCATCCAACGATGTTAATGTCTGACTTCAACCAATCCACGGAATCGCGTGACCGTCTTCCATTGTACTGAGGTAGATACCTGTCTCTACCTGGCATGGTCTAGAGGTTAAGCGTTAGAGTGCGAAACCGAATACCGTGGGCAGGATCGTGGATGCGAACTGCCGAAGAGTCTCATACTAGAACGAATCAGCCGTCCAATACTTCCAGGTTTTCAATGGTGGTCTAACATCAGTTGAATCATAATCTCAATCAAAAACTTACTGATCTCCACAACCCCTCGCTGTCAATTTTCTTTCGACTGTATGTGTTGACATTAATTTTTCGAAAACATTACCTTCCAAACTATTGACTACTCTAGGATGAATGAAAAGAATTTTACTTGCTTATGATTGGTCAGTTGTATAACTCAATTAACTAAAAGTTAATTAATTACAAGGTTATTAAAAGAGCTACATTCCTATGCACATTGACCAATGACCCTAAATATAGATTTTTATTCGAAATATCATTAAGTGTTTGTGTTAATACAATTAATATACTTCAATAACTTAAAGGTCTTTCGTACATACGCTTTCTATCTATCTATCCATCTATCTATCTATCTATCTATCTATCTATCTATCTATCTATCTATCTATCTATCTATCTATCTATCTATCTATCTATCTATCTATCTATCTATCTATCTATCTATCTATCTATCTATCTATCCACACATCTATCTATCTATCTATCTATCTATCTATCTATCTATCTATCTATCTATCTATCTATCTATCTATCTATCTATCTATCTATCTATCTATCCACACATCTATCTATCTATCCACACATCTATCTATCTATCTATCTATCCACACATCTATCTATCTATCTATCTATCCACACATCTATCTATCTATCTATCTATCTATCTATCCACACATCTTTCTATCTATCTATCTATCTATCTATCTATCTATCTATCTAACTATACACACATCTATCTATCTATCTATCTATCTATCCACACATCTATCTATCTATCTATCCACACATCTATCTATCTATCTATCCACACATCTATCTATCTATCTATCTATCTATCTATCTATCTATCTATCTATCTATCTATCCACACATCTATCTATCTATCTATCTATCTATCTATCTATCTATCTATCTATCTATCTAACTATACACACATCTATCTATCTATCTATCTATCTATCCACACATCTATCTATCTATCTATCCACACATCTATCTATCTATCTATCCACACATCTATCTATCTATCTATCCACACATCTATCTATCTATCTATCTATCTATCTATCCACACATCTATCTATCTATCTATCTATCTATCTATCTATCTATCTATCTATCTATCTATCTATCTATCTATCTATCCACACATCTATCTATCTATCTATCTATCTATCTCTCTGTCTGTCTGTCATAATGTATTTCTTCTTAACTATGCATATATTTGTTCATCATGAAGGAATAAGCATTTTCCTAAACTGCGATTTATGATATTTCGTTACCATAGCAATGTTGAAATTGTAATCTCTTCTCACCAGAATATTTTCTGTCAGAACGCTACTTTACGTTGTTTAGTTTTGGTTACTAGCGTCGTTAAATTTTACTATGGTAACGTATCAGTTTACAATATTTTTTCAATATGATGAAATTAGCTGACGATACTTCACATTGAATTCTGAATATAGAAGTGAATAAATGAACGAATGAACAAAGTATTGTATTTTAGTTTTCTCCTGTGAATAGGTGGCGTTGTAATCGAATTACTTCTAAGAAAGGGGGTGGGTTGTTAACATGAAACAGTTGGGTTCTTTGTCAAAGAATGGATATTTAATGACTATTCACTGACAATTACATATCACTGAATAGTTTTTACTTCTTCATTATTCACTTTCACCATGACTTCAACAGGAAACATGAAATAATAATAGATCAATCACTTCAATATTCATTCATTCTCATCGACTTGTCGAATACCATCTATGAGTAATTCATTAACCTTTAATATAATTGAACTTGATTAATAACAACTTCTCACTAAAAGAGATTTAGGGTGAAACTATAATTTATGGACAACATTCGAGAGACACTTTAGTGATTTGAAGAATGTCCTCTTCCTAACTAGGACTAAATGAGGGTTATAACTCAGTATAAAGAACAAGGATTATAATTTACAGTTGATAGTTAGGGTTAGGAATTAGATTTGAAGGGTTTTCATCACAAATAGACATAAGCTAAAATAACAAAATGCTAATTATCCAAATAGATGAATGAATTTTACGCCAAAATCCAAGATACTTACTTACGCCTGTTACTCCAAATGGAGCATAGGCCGCCGACCAGCATTTTCCAACCCACACTGTCCTGGACCTTCTTTTCTAGTTCCATCCAATTCTTATTCATTTTTCTCATGTCTATCTTTATGTCCCGGTGTAATGTGTTCTTTGATCTTCCACTTTTCCTCTGGCCTTGAAGATTCCATGTGAGGGCTTGTCTTGTGACGCAGTTGGGTGCTTTCCTCATTGTTTGTCCTGTCCACTTCCAGCTCTTCTTCTTGATTTCTTCCTCCACTGGGATCTGGTTTGTTCTCTCCCACAGTTGGTTGTTGCTTAAAGTGTCCGGCCAATGGATCCGAAGTATTTTGCGTAGACAACTGTTAATAAACACCTGTATCTTCTGGATGATGGCTTTTGTATTTCTCGGAATTTCTGTTCCATACAGTAGAACTGTCTTGACATTTGTATTGAAAATCCTGACCTTGGTGTTGGTTGACAGTTGTTTTGAGTTTCAGATGTTCCGCATTTGTAAATATGCTGCTCTTGCCTTACCGATCCGCGCCTTCACATTTGTATCAGATCCATCATGTTCATCAATGAACTCCGTCTGGAGTCCCTCCAGGGGCTATATATATGGTATATACTTGAAAAAGCTTGATGCAGACAGATTAGATGATTTGGATGTTTATACCACACGCCTCACTTCCATAAACTGAAACAAAGTTAACGTACCATTAATAGAACAAATCATTAAATTATCAAAGAGTTTAAAAGTTGCTATGATATATAAACACATGTATATACAAAAATGTGTATGTCTGAACATGTGTTTATCATTATCAATCTATTTGTACCCATGTGTTGTACCCATATTGTCTATTGTACACAATATGTACTTTCAATCATATACCTTTGTAATATAAATTCAATCGATTCCATTAGTATAAAATGAAATCATGTTCATACTAAATATCTCTCTAATATATCTGAGTTCTATACACGTATTCATCTTCGGATATACATAATTAGTCACATTATTTTCGACCAGTCTGAAGGACAACAGGCACTTCCAGTTTGAGTGTGTGAATCCACATATATGTATACATATATGCCCATGTGTGCACATTATATTATAATGACAAGTTATCATTTTAATAGTTAAGATCACGAGTCAATTCAAGCTAGACCACCGTTGAAAACCTGGAAGCAATGGATGGCCGTTTCGTCCTATTGTGGGACTCCTCAGTGGCAGTGCGCGTCCACGATCCCATCTCGCGAGATTCGAACCCAGGACCTATCGGTCTCGCGCGCAAGTGAAATGATTGAAAATTTGTTGTTACCAACAATAGAGACATCTTAATGTAGACCGCCTTAAGTTTTAGTCTTTATTTTCGGATTATTCTCAGTATTAGTTGTATTATTACTCTTATTATAGGATTCCATCTTCACTGAGAAGGACCTGATATACATGACATTGATCACCAAGCAGTGATCAAACAATTGTAAATATATCTCAATTCTACAGGAGGTTAGTCGTGATCTACATAGCTCAGTGGTAATGTCTCTAACTATGAAGTTGGATGACACAGGATCGAATCCGTCAAGAAACATCGTTTCACTCATTATTACAGACACAACTTGCTGGCGAGTGCCAAGTAGCACGAAACCTAGATCCATCGTCTCCTTTTGACAACTCCCAACCACCATCTTATCTCTAAATAATGCACGCAATGTCGAGTCACCTAAACGAGTGGTCACATAACAACTTGGTCGATAGACATTCGATCTGCACTAAGAAGGACTTGACACACATCAAGTTTATCATCATCCAGTTTTAAGACTTCTTCTATGTCATGAAGCAGATTTTGAAATATCATGAGGTTTATTAACGTTTTTCTAATGATGAACCAACACAGGTTAATAGCATTATGAACAGGGTTAAAACTTGGGATTAGAATAAAGAATAACAGATTAAGATGAAACGTTATAATTTCTAACTTGAATGTCGAGGTAAGAGTTTTGGAATTAGGCATATAAAGATTAGAGTTTACAATTTGAGATAGAGATTTAAAAGTGGGATTAGATTTCACAATTCATCTTAAACTTTAAATACTAATCCTAAAATCTACATCTCATTCTTTATAATAATCATCCATTCATTCATTCATCTATATTTACCTTGTTTCTGAATGGCTGAAATGAGTTCGAAACTCAAGATCATTCGATTGAAAACTTTATTTAGTTTCATAAGATGGATAGTGGCTAGCTTGTGACTTCATTGAATATCGAGGCAGTCTGCACAGGATGTATATATGCCAATATGAGACTGATCTATTGCAGTCCTAAACAACAATGGGAAGATACAAGTAAACAATACCAAATGAATATAACTTCACCTTATTGCACAGGCAATTGGCTATCAGGACTCAGTAGCTAAATGGATAACGTGATGGTGCTTGAAGCGAGCAGTACTGGATTCGAGTCCCGGAGTGAACATCAACTGTGAGATGCAAGTACACCCAGATGGTGAAATCCCGAAGATAGGACGAAACGCTTGTCCTGCATTCCACTGCAAGTCACTCTCCATCTTTGCTTATGAAGCTTTTGACTTCAGGCAATATCGAGGCGATCCGCACAGTATGCACATATGCTAACAAGAGATTGGTCGATTGCAGTCCTAAATAATAATGGGAACATATAAGTAAACAACATCAAGTGAATTTATTTATTTTTTAATTAAGATCATCAACCGACTAATGTTAGACCAACGTTAGAAACCTGGAAGCACGGAAAATGCGCATTCACAATCCCACTCCCAGGATTTGAACCCAGGGCCTACAGTCTGTGAAAAGAAACAATGTACAAAAGTGTTATGTTACCACCGCATGTCAATTTTGAGGGAATCATCTCAATATAACTTTCAGTCATATATTTCAATAATTTTGTATATAGCTAGAAGGATAATCTCATGCATTTATTTTGCCCAGTTTAGGACTTGTGGGCTGGCTGTATTTGTATTCAAACGTTCATGGGTAGAGTTGGTATATATCGTTTCTAAATGATTATGCAAATTTTTCAACTGAGATAGTCAGGACAATCTGGAATGTATTATAAGTCGACACCTTCCACGACTTGTAATATATGTGTAAAGTGATAACTAAGAATCTTCTGTTAACTTAAAAGATATAGACAAATTTTATATTACGTAGTTGGTTTGTATGGTCATCGCTGAAGGACCGAAAAATATTGGGCCCTATTCCACTACTAAATGATAAGGTGTACAATTTTAAAGGGTATCAAATCAGACAGGAACCGTTGTTAGATGTGTTATGTTCTTATGCCTTGTTGATATATCATGTGACAGATTAGCCAATTACAATATCGACTTATATGATATTGACACTGTGCCAAAGCCAACAATGCGTTAACCAGTATGAATAGTCCACAGTTAACTCACAGTCTTTAATGAATCTTCTTTCAAAGTCTTGTCTGTTTCAATCCAGAATACAAATCTCAACTTCCACTGTATGAATCATGTACTTCAGACATATGCAGCTTGTATACAAACAAATCAAACCACATCATACCACAAAATGGAAAATGACAATTATATAAGAATAAGCCAAAAAGTGTCAGTAGTTGTGTGAGACTGTAACTAATCAATTGGGAATAACTTCAGAATAATGAATTCACTTGATATTGTTTTACTTGTATCTTCTCATCGTTATTTAGGACTGCAATTGATCAGTCTCTCTCTTGGTATATGTGCGTCCTATACGGATCTTTGTATTTTTGTACTCGTTGGACGGATGTACCTGCATCCCAGAGTTGATGTTCATTCCAGGACTCGAATCCAGTAAGGTTCGCTTCAAACGCGTCCAGGATTCCACTGCTAACCACTACTCATCTTTGCTTAAAAACGGTTAAGGTTAGTACATCGTAGAATAGTAGTCAATAAGTCAAATAGAAGCTTGAATATGCATATAATGTAGTTAATTACTAGTTATCCAATAAGAATATATTTAACAATAGTCTATAAATGACTCCTATCAGCTCTCATTCATTTATTCTTCATTAAGATATGACAATCTACTTCCTTGACTTTGAATAATTCGTTGGTTCACTTTGATTTATCATCTTAGTTGTGAATAGTAATACCCCCCCAAAAAAAAAATTATCGAAAAACACAGAAAAATACCGAGATATTACTAATATTAACTGTTGTAAATGTTGTATGACATGAATTTTAAATGTATTTTGTTGCTTAGCATTTTTGCAGGTGAGCTCTTTTTTTTTAAGACACATGGTTACTAATTTTAAAAAATCTGGGAGCCTGCTTAAATATCTAGGCTCCTCCCTATCATCTAGATATTTCAACAAGGTATCTGTCTTTTGCTTGTTTATTTCAACAGATCATTATGCCTATTAGTCTCATAACGTATTCAGATGTGTTCATGAAAAGTTCACGACATTTCATTGTACTAGTTACAAAAGAGCCTAATCACAGACATCATGGTGGATGGCAATATATATTGCAAAGAATGTACATTATTCAGATGTCGATTCTAGGACTGCTAACTTCTAGCTGGTAACCACTCAATATGTTATCGTCAGGATCAGTCAAGAAATAAGAAACGGAAACTCGCTGAAGTACTTTGTACTGAGAATTCTATACTCTCTGACTATACACAGACTTTGAATTGACAGTAACTATGAAAGGATTTCAGGTGTAATTATAAATTTCATCTTACCACAATAAACGAATCAATTTCTAAATGTTATTCATACTATCAACATACCATTTTTATCGCATGTCATTACAGTCTATCCTTAATGAAACCTAGTTAGTAACTTATTGTATGCAATAATTAAAAATCAAGGGTTTTTTTGACAGATACAATATAAATTACTTCAAGGTTAATTGTAAATAGTAACAGCCCATTTATTAGAAATGGTAATGGTCGTAGTAGTCGTAGTTGTAGTATTAGTGGTGGTGGTCGTCGTAGTAGTCCTAGTAGTGGTGGTGGTGATGGTCGTAGTAGTGGTGGTGGTGGTCATCGTAGTAGTCGTAGTAGTGGTAGTGGTCGTAGTATTCGTAGTAGTAGTGGTGGTGGTCGTAGTAGTCGTAGTAGTAGTAGTAGTCGTAGTAGTAGTAGTAGTAGTAGTAGTAGTATAGTAGTGTAAGCAATTCATATAAATAGTATGATAAAAGGCTTATTAACAGACTAGTGCATGACCTTAAACAATATGACATTAATTTCAATAAGGAAGAGATGAAGAATGAATGAGAATGAAGTAATGTGACCTGAACATAGAAGAAAGTCAACTTTATACATTTGTGTTTTAATTAAGGCTAACATAGATTTATGTCTGTTCAATATATGAACGAATACAGTAAAATAATAATAGTTGGTTGCTTCAATTCAACTAGAATGTCAGTGAAGTTAATAACATTTAATGAAAACAGTAGTGATATTCATTCAATTTATTAGTAAAATGGATTATGTCTTTATAATTGACACTACTGACTGATCTACATCAAAACTAGGGAATATTAAAGAGCTATTTCATCCAAGTAGAGAACACTTCAGAAAAGTATATCAACAGCTGCAATGATGATAAAACGCATGAGCTTCATGTTTGGTTGTGATCGCATGATATTCAAGTTACTCAGTCGGTAACCAACGGTTTACGTAAGTAGATTCCGTAAATAGTGATTATTGCACAACAATTACTAATACCACTAGTAAACAAACTACATTACACCTCACACGTGGTTGAAGTGTACTAATTACAGCTTCGCATTATAACCTTTCAAAATTAACCATTAGTGAAGGCGTGATTAAAGTTACGCATATAAACCACTGTCTAGCGGCTCACTATGAGACTAGATGATCCTGGGTTCAATCATTGTTCATTAGTCTCACATCAATATGAAACAGATGTTCAACGCTTCCTGGTTTTCAATAGTCGTTTAACAGATATAAACTACAGAATGTAAACAAATCTGAATATCTTCCGTAAACATTGAAAATATATATGAACCTTTCGTTCATTAACTTTTTACTTTGTCTTCCTTCATTCACTCTACTAACTCATATCTACCTATGTATTGGACTCAATTATAAATGTACACATAAACATACATGTGCTGTATGACCACAGCACTATGATTACCTTATTTCACTGTAGAATTTCAAGGGTATAATGCAAATGTTTACTAAATACACTTGAAACATGATGAAGTATTTACAAACAGTAAATAGGCTTGGGTTTATTTGTTTTTGATCTTGAGACATATCATAAGGTCTTCCTTGAATAAAAAGTACTAACTTTTTGTTGAATTTGATTCATCCTTATATGGGAATCCTTAATAGTGCACATCCACAATCCTGCACCAATGGGACTCGAACTCAGGATCTATCGGTTTTGCACATGAACGCTTAACATCTAGACCACTGAACCGCGATCCAAAGATGTTAATATCTAACTTTCATCAGTTCACAATATTGAGCGACCGTCAACCATTGTCTTCAGTGAGTAATTGTCTTACAACAGACAAGGTTGAACTTCATTGGTCACAGCTTCTTACTAGAACTCTACGAAATATCTCTTAAAGCTAGTCATTAGAGAGCATATGATGATTATTATTAGAAGGGGGTTTTTGTAGATATTGTTGTAATTTTTAGTAGTTGATAAGTCCCATACTATGACGAGACAGTCGTCCAGTGTAGCCAGGTTTTCCATGATGATCTAGCTTTAATCAACTCATGAATTATACTATATTTATTAATTAAATTACTTTTAGAGAAGGAGAATTAAAATATTGTCGTGAATGAGAACACACAAGTGGAGACAAACAAATGTGTTCGAGTACAAAGTTACAGAATAACTTGATAGAGTCTGAGAGCCATATAGTAAATACTTCATTTGCAAAATGTCAATCAATTGCCTCAGACTTCATTGTTCTCTCGTTTCCATACTAATTATTCTTTGTTCTCTTCTTCTTTTCTTCAAACTTCTTAATCTTCTACCGCTAAACATTTCACTTTCGATTGATGATATTGTGTTATGACCCGAGAAACATAATGAATGGTTACGTTTTACCATTCTTGAATTATTCCCTGTCTCTTAATCACTACCTCCCTTGTTCACAGCCACTTCTGGCTAATTCTTATGCAAATGTTGTTTCCTATTTTATGGTGTGGTGTGGTTTGTTTGATTGGTATATAAACTCAGTATGTTTGAAATATAAGGATTCATATTGCAGAAGCTGCGACTGGTGTTCTGAACTTAACTGGCTGGCCTAGATGGAAAGCAGGAACAATCAGGACTATAGGCTGCTTGCATGTGTTTTACGCATCCTTGGTCCGATCGATAATCCAGTGCTCTCTAATCAGCGGTCACAAGTTATAACAGATATATACTACTTAAATCTGTCAACATCAGTAGCATACATCACACTCGTTCCTCCTTCTTTTAAATCAGTCATATAAAAAAGCCTTATTATCAAACCGAAATAATGATAATAAAGAAATCATTCATTATGGATCATTTCCATTGTACAAGTTATCCTCTTCTTCTTTTTTCTTTTGTTTTAATCTCAATCTACTTAAAAACTACTTATTTAAAGGATAGAAAATGGTACATCCATTGAATGGATTGTAGTACTTTTTCTTTTCTCAATTTATCTTGTATAAGTTAAATCAAAAAAGAAAAGAAAAGAAAAGAAATGGGTGTAATCTAGATGTGTTGAATACTTTCAAGATGATGATGGATCATGTATGAAAGAATTCATTGTTGTTTATATTATATATTCATTCTATTCAGTTCTAATTGATATTTATATAGATCAGTGAACTTGTAGCGGCTGTGCTTCATTGACCAATCACTCGCGTAACCGTTATCATATAATCCTTAACGATGTTTGAAATCAGAAGGCGAAGAGAAGCAGCGACTACAGTTTTATTAACAGATAACTCAGATCACAAAGTAGAGAGGTAAATGAGTGAGTCAGAGAACCGAGAGTGTAGAGTGTTAAATGTACATGTATGTATATATAGGGAAATGAATAGATCATCGAATCAATTAAGCAGTTAATAATAAAGCTAGCAGAATGAATATGTGCGTTGGCAGTAAACAATGTTCAAGCATACATATTTCATACAAGCACAACAATAATATGGATACAATATGTTGTTATAGTATGGATGACTTTGTCAGCTAAGTAAGTTAACAAAAGCGTTTTACCAAGTGAAATGAGAACAAACTCAATTACACGTGAGGTGTTATAATCTAATCCAATTAGAATTCAATACATTGAATCATTGAAACAAGAACGATGTTCTTTGAACTGCCGAATGATTTATTGAACATTCTATTACTGATTAATATCAGAATTCTTTGATCCCTTATTATAGATTAAACAAGTTGTAATGAATGAATACCAGTATGGAATTGTGGAGATTATTAAGTTATTGAATTGATTGAGATCATGAACTGATTGATTTTACACTATTGTTGAAAACCTGGAATTACTGGATGGCCTTTTCGTTCTATTGTGGGACTCCTCAGTGGCAGTCTATATCCACGATCCTGTTAGCGGAATTCCGTCCCAGAACCTTTGGTTGCACGCACGAACGCCTAACCTCTACATCACTGAGTCTGCATCCAATAGTGTTAATGTCTAACCTTAACCAACCCACGAAATTGCGCTACCATCTCCTATTGTATTGTATTAAGTTAATCAGTTGAAAGCTCACTTACGTAGTCAAGAGGTTTGATGAAAATTTATATTGTATATCACTGAGGTTATACTTTTTAGAAGTAACATACTGGGATAAAATATCAGTTCGCTTCTCTATAGTTTACAATAGTACATTAAATGAAATTAATCTGCAACGAGTGCAATCTTTAAATTAAATGAACATGAATAAAAAAACACAATTAAGATACTGTTATTCTTTGAACAAATCTCCATTGTCAGTATAGGGTTGTGAAGACTATGAATGATCATGAATGGATCAATGTTAGACCACCATTGAAAACCTGAAAGCATTCGACGGCCCTTTCTTCTTAGTATGGGACTCCTTAGTGGCGGTACACATCCACGATCTCGTTAGTAGGATTGAAACTCAGTGTGGTGTGTGCTACTTATATTGACATAAGTAGTAGAAGGTCTAGCAGCAGAGAGACAAAAGGATCGAACAGTAAAGAATCAAAACAGAATGCAATTTGTATGAAAATGCAAGAACAATGGAGTCTGAGTCATTTTGAGACAATTGGTAGACATTTTACAAATTAAGCATTTACTATACGACTGGTAGACTTCATTAACAAGTGTTAAATACATTCGGTGGTCCCCATTCGTGTTCTGTTCACTACACCAGGACCTTCGGTCCCACGCGCGAGCTCTTAACCTCTAGACTATTGAGCTGGCCAGCATTCAATAGTGTTAATGTCTAACATCAACCATTTCACGATATTTTGTGACCGTCCACCATTGTCTTTAGTGATTAACTGTTTCACAATCAACACGGTTGAACTCCTCTAGTCACGGAATCTCACTAGAACTTTCTATCATTGTCAAATTTACAGGATTTGTGAGGAATAATGTAATAATATTTATTTCAATGGTTAAAATCAGGAGTCAGTTGAA
Organism: Schistosoma mattheei; assembly: GCA_944470405.2. Lineage (NCBI taxonomy): Eukaryota > Metazoa > Platyhelminthes > Trematoda > Strigeidida > Schistosomatidae > Schistosoma > Schistosoma mattheei. Next base: position 1,561,239 of record OX103950.1, read on the forward strand.
GCTAGACAACCATGGAAAACCTGGAAGCACTGGACGGCCGTCTCGTCCTATTGTGGAACTCCTCAGCAGTGCGCATCCACGACCTTGCACCCTGCGAGATTCGAACCCAGGATCCACTGGTTTCGCGCGCAAGCACTTAACCACTAGACCACTGAGCTGGTCGGCATCCAACAGTGTTAATGTCTAACATCAACTAATCCACGAAATTGAGCAACACATCCACCATTGTCTTCATTGAGTTACTATCTCACAACAGACCTAGTTAAACTCTACTGGTCACTACTTTTCACTAGAACTCCAGGATATACCTCGTGAATCTAGTCACTAGTGAGCATATGTTGATGGGTTTTTGTGGATATTCTAGTAATATTTAGTTTTAAAAAAAAAACATTCATGTGTTTGCTAAACAGAAGTTTACTGTGAACGTATGTATGACTGACTGGTCAAGTGTAGTGATAAATGTTGGAAAATATTTATATCTCAAGTGGATAATTTGGATAGGGTTTTGTTTTTTCAGCTGGATGGTTTGATCGTGGAGATTCCATCGTTATTCTGAACAAAATCATCATCATCATCACAAACTCAAAGTAGAAATGATGTATTCGAATATCTTCATATATGGCTCACAACTTGTATTGTAGACCTCGATGATGACCGATTTATTGTTGACCTTTAATCAATCAAAGAATTGATCGATCAATATAGAATCAAAAGTCAAATTAATAGGAGATACAATCAAAATAAGGAGGTAGATAATGAACAGGTTAAACGTCAATTAGAAACAATCAACAATGAGGTCTATAGGACAAGTTAAAAACTATATGTAAGGAAATTTGAACGTTTCACTTCTACCTGATGTTTGTACTGATGTTGTCATTCAGAAGTACATTCAAAACTCCACGACCAAACCACTCAGCTCAGAGAATAAGATTCCATCAAAACTAGTGTCAAATACAATACATAAATGTCATGTGAGTTTGTATATAGAAAATCAATATATCAATTACACAAACTATTGATACAACTTATATAGATTAATCAATTTCCATTCGATACGATTGAATTAAGTCATTGAATCAAATCAAATTTATAATTGATCAATGAATCTTGTTGATTATCCATATTATTATTGTTATTAAGGAAAGACGGATAGTTGCTAGCCGTGGAATCCAGGACGCACGTTTCGTCCTATTTGGGAATCGTCAGCTGAATGCACCTGCATCTCATAATTGCTGTTCACTTTAGGACTCGAACCTGGTATGTTTCGTTTTAAACATCATCGTGTTATGACACTTAGCTACTGAGTCCTGATACCCACTTGCTTGTACAATGGGGTGAAGTTTAAATTCACCTTGGCATTGTTTGCATGTATCTTCCCATTGTTGTTTAGGACTGCAATTGGTCACTCTCTTATTGGCATATGTGCATACTGTGCGGATTGCCTCGATATAGCCATAATTCACCAGCATTATAGACATCAACTCTAGGATACAGGTACATCCAGCTGATGAGACCCAAATAAGATGAAACGCGCGTCCTGGATACCACTGCTATCCACTATCTATCTTTGCTTATAATGCTTGTAAATTAAGGCATTTATTGAGGCACAGGATGCACATATGCCAATAAGAGATTGATCAATTACAATCCCAAACATCAGTGGGAAGATTCAAGTTAACAATATCAAGTGATTATTATTGTTATCCATGTATGAATATCTTACAGACAATTTGAATATTTGACATTTTCCATTGATTTAAACAAATAAAATAGATGTACGTGTTGTTTATAAAACATTTAATATCAGAAAGGGTTTTTGTGGATATTATAATAATTGAGTCAATTGAGGCTAGACCACCATGGAAAACCTGGAAGCGGTGACCAGTGGATTTCAACCGGGTCTATTGTGAGATAGTAACTCATTGACGGCAATAATGGATGTATCACTCAATTTCATGGATTATTTGGAGTTAGATATTAACACCGTTGGTTACCGACTTAGTGGTCTAGTGATGAAGCGCTCGCGTGCGAGAAACGATAGGTCCTGAGTTCAAATCTCGTGAGGCGGAATCATGGATGTGCACTACTACTGAAGAGTCCCACAATAGAATGGAACGGTCGTCCATTGCTTTCAGGTTTTCCATGGTTGTCTAGCTTCAACTGACTCATGATCTCAACTATTAAAATTGCTATAATATCCACAAAAGCCCTTCTGATATGAAAGATTACATTGTCATATTAGTGTAAGAAGACAAATGAAATGAAGAAGATATCATAGTTGTGACAAGTTACAAAGTATTTGCAGAAACATATACATAGCCTTCAATCGTTTATTTGCATCGCTCGGTAATTTGATAGGGATACAGTTGAAATCAGTTGACTTCATCAATCGATATAAGCTAGACCATCATTGAAAACATGGAGGCATTCAACGGCCATTTCAACCTAGTATGAGACTCCTCAACAGTGCTCACTAAAAATCTCGCATATGGGACTCGAACCTAAAACCTTCAGTCTTGCATGCGATTACTTAACCTCTTAATCTTAATAAAAGCAACTGGCTTTTTATTGATACTATAAACTATTATAGAGTAAAGAATTCGTCTTCGATATAAGTTCAAGCTGTAGTTATTCAAAAAAAACTTTGATTAGTAACTGAGTAGTAACCAATATCATACACATCAACACTTAAGTGCTGTTGATTGAAATCTATCGATTAGGTCTGAATTTAGTTACCAAACAAAATACTTCAACATAATATACACTATGCGAATCTGTAGATAGTATACTTTGATATTAAGTAGTTAGTGCTAGTCTGGCCCCCAAATGCCCTGGTACGGCCGAGAGTGAGGAGAGCCAGCTCTCCATCTCCAAATGCTCTCATATGGCCACGCGTATATAGCCTCTAACAGAGAAGTCCTACTCATTGCGTTATCGTGGTGGGGGTGTTGATTAATAAGTTGAGAGGACGAAAAGCGAATGTCCGGTGCTTTAAATGGGTCGGTGGACATGGAGAGTCCACCTAAGGGAGTTGGAAATCCCTGATTCCAAGTCAATGGTGCACATGGGCCCCAGTATCCTGAAGGAACAAATGGCGTATGAACCAATCGTTGGTTGGCGGCTACCATGTGACTGCATCTCCTTACGTTCCTCCACTGTTTTGTGGGTCAGACCTTTGGGTCGAAGGCTCTGGATGTGGCCCTCTAAGAACACCACCTGTTTCAGTTTGGGCACCCCGACAGTATCACAGCCCTCACATATCAAATGAGATTTGTGTGGCGCATATGTATTTGGTGCCTCCTTGTACTTATATCTATGTGTTCAAATAATAATAATAATAATAATAATAATAATAATAATAATAATAATAAAGTGTTAGTTTGCAGAACTGAGTCCCATACTAGTTAAAGATTAATAAGTGTCAATTATCTTCAAACATGAACTTTCTATACTAGTTCAACAGTTTCCACAACCGTTTTCTTTTCATCTATCCCACAGAAGATACATTAATTTCAATATTATTCAATATTATACTTTGAGTACAATATAGAATTCTTAGCACAAAGTACTTCAGCGAGTTTCCGTTTCTTATTTCTTGATTGATTCTGACGAGATAAGTATTGAGTGGTCATCAACTAGAAGTTAGCAGTCCTAGAATCGACATCTGAATAATGTACATTCTTTGCAATATATATTGCCATCCACCATGATGTCTGTGATTAGGCTCTTTTGTAACTAGTACAATGAAATGTCGTGAACTTTTCATGAACACATCTGAATACGTTATGAGACTAATAGGCATAATGATCTGTTGAAATAAATAAGCAAGAGACAGATACCTTGTTGAAATATCTAGATGATAGGGAGGAACAAGTAGCCTAGATATTCAAACAGGCCGCCTGAATATACATGAATTCGAACACATTTATCAATCTTTTCTTTCAAAGAATAAACATGGACGAAAGTTTGCCAATAACTGTAACATTAGATTTCGGCTTTTTCAATGTTTTTTTTTGTGGTTATCGCAATATGACACAAGCTTTTATAGAAGGCCCAAAATAGAGTGGATTAGAGAATGCTGATCGGCGGTCTATCCTCCGTTGGAAATAACAGGCGTAAGTAAGTAAGTAAGTTCTATAGAAGGAGATCAATAATTACGGTTACTATTAATGATTATACATTTGGAACAAATCGATCACAATGTAAGTTTTATTACATTAATTCTACAATAAGAAAAGAAATAAACGGTAGGTTGAATAGTTCACCATGTTGTCAACCATAGTTTTATTGTATCCATAAAATTCAATTAGCCTTCAGTGTATTATCATTGATTTACATGTATCTATTAATTCATTTCAGAGGAAACAATGATTTCTGTCATTTGTATCACGAATAACAAGGTTTATATACAACAATAGTATTCAATGTAATAATACAATCCAATTATCCACTAACTATGTGAAGGCGCGGATCGGCAAAACAAGAGCAGCATATTTACAACTGAGGAACATCTGAAACTCAAAGCAACTGTCTGTCAACCAACACCAATGTCAGGATTTTCAATACAAATGTCAAGACAGTTCTACTGTATGGGACAGAAACCTGGACAACTATGAAAGCCATCATCCAGAAGATACAGGTGTTTATTAGCAATTGTCTACGCAAAATACTTCAGATCCATTGGCCGGACATTATTAGCAGCAACCAACTGTGGGAGAGAACAAACCAGATCCCAGCGGAGGAAGAAATCAAGAAGAAGCGCTGGAAGTGGATAGGACACACATTGAGGAAAGCACCCAACTGCGTCACAAGACAAGCTCTCACATGGAATCTTCAAGGCCAAAGGAGAAGAGGAAGATCAAAGAACACATTACGCCGAGAAATGGAAATAGACATGAGAAAAATGAATAAGAATTGGATGGAACTAGAAAAGAAGAAAGAGTAGGACAGAGTGTGTTGGAGAATGCTGGTCGGTGGTCTATGCTCCATTAGGAGTAACAGGCGTAAGTAAGTAAGTAATCCACTAACTATGATAACAATCAATCATAGTATTTATAACATAAAAAATTTAATCTTTCTGTTATTATGAGAGATTGGGGGTTGTTTTGTGGAGATTGTAATAGTTTTATTAGTTGAATTCATGAGTCGATTAAAGCTAGAGCGCCATGGAAAACCTGAAAGCATTGGATGGTCATTTCGTTCTAGTATGGAATTTCCCAACAGTGCGCATCTACGATCCTGCATCAGTGGGACTCGAATCCAAGACCTCTTGTCTTGTGTGTGAACACTTAACCTCTAGACCACTGAACTGGCACCCAATGATCTCACTTCATAAATTATTGTCAAATAATTGTATGTATAATCCAGTGCATCCAAAAATTGTAACAACCTGATAGATTCTGAAAATAATTTTGTGCTTCGGAAGACCAACATTTTAATTTTCAACAAATGATTACAAATTATCATTCGTTATGAGCACTGTTGTAACCGGACAAAAGCATTATTTTTGAGTGTGGAGTTATGGAGATGATTGAATTTCATCGAAAGCATGAACCCATCCAAGTTAGACCATTGTTAAAAACCTGGAAGCACTTGATGATCATGTTTGATAAGTGGATAGCTGTTTCCATCTAGCCGAAGACTTCTTAACGGTACGCATCTATGACCACATGAGAGATTGAATCTAAGACTTTCAGGTAGTGTGGCGAAAGCTTAACTTTTAGACTATCGAATTTGCGAAATCGAGATATATTTTCTTGATGTCTTGGCATTTTAGCTGATGTCAGTTCGTGATGAAAACTCTAAATCTAATTCTTAACCTCAAACATCAACTTCTAATCATAATTCTAATTCCCACAATGGTTTATAACCCTCATTTAGTCTTAGGATATAGGTGGACATTCTCAAGGTCGTCCATAGATTGTAGTCTTACCGAATGACCTTCATGTGGCTCAAAGTATACAACTATACCCTATGAATACTTCATGAATTTTAGTCGGTGTATCTAACTACAAGTTAATCGAATGGTTGGTCAGCAGCTTCATGGACTGATAGTATATTCTAGTTTGATAGACTTGTTGACCATCAACATTGATGATCTCTGTCAAATGTTCGGGGCCTATTCGAGTTAGACGGGAATGGTGTGACCAACCAGCTAAGTTCAAAGTCACACCGCGCGGTTAGCATCTAATGTGGATTACCCTTTCGATGTATCAAAGTACTATGGTTGCTTTGAAGACAGTATGACAAAAAGGACGTTATCATGGAAATATATTTCACAAAAATGAGTACAGAGAAGATAGTGAGACCACCACCGTATGAGCCAGTCCATAGCATACGATTAGCCGATGCTCGTTTGTTGTACTTGACCTTGATAGGGATCGATGATCTGTTCGATATTCTGTGATCCAACTGCCGGATGATTTGGCTAGGGCTTAGTGACATTTCACTGACCCTACAGACTTCTCTCAGTTTACTACTATTTCAACTAGCGCTGAATGCTTTGGTAAGTAACAATTAAACATTGGATAACCGATACCTCAAGTACATCTTACTTTACTATTGGTCATATGATGAATTCATGATATGATTTCTGTGGTTATTTTTTGTCGCATGGTCACTAAAATTGTGATCTGCATACCTTTTTTCTATTGGCAAAAGTTGACAATATTGATAGTCATCATTGTAAAATTTTCAAATTACACCTGGCTCCCCAAAATCCCTACGTATGATAGAGGATGAGGTGATTACTTTCTCCTTCTTGTGATCCCCTATTATGGTCGTGCGTATATATATCCACTGCTAGGGGAGTCCTACCCACTGCCTTCTCACGGTGGGGGTGTTATTTAAGAAATTGAGAGGTGCCTAGACCAGGTTGGTGGGGTACTCGGCATCCGCCTAAGGAAAACCCTCATTCCAAATTATTCATGCATATGGGATCCAGGATCCTGAGGGAACAAATAGCACAAAAACCTATTCTCAGTCATCGGCTACCATGGGACTGCATCTCCTGACGTCCCTCCACTGCCATGTGGATTAGACCTTTAAGTGAAAGTCTCGAGGTGTAGCCCCCTATGAAGACCACCTGCTTTGGTCTGGGCACGCGAGCAGTATCACAGCCTACGCACAAATCAAATGAATTGTATGGCGCATATGTATTCGTTAAGCCTTTGTACCAATATTTATATGTTCAAACAAAAGAAATAAAGAAATCAGATGCTGGCTCAGTGGTCTAATAGTTATGCGCTCACGTTCAAGACCGATAGCTCCTGAGTTCAAATCTTGCGAGGCGGAATCGTGGATGTTCACTGCCACTGGAGAAGTCCCATACTACTGACGAAACAGCCGTTTAGTGTGTCCAGGTTTTTCATGGTAGTTTATCTTCAATTAACTCATGAATTCAACTACTATATAAATTTTAAAACGGTTAGGCTATTTCACTTGATATTGTTTTACTTGAATCTTCCCATTGATGTTTTAGGACTGAAATTGATCAGTCTGTTATTGGCATATGTGCATACTGTGCGTATGCCTCGATATTGCCTTAGTCTACAAGCATTATAAGCAAAGATGGATAGCGGCTAGCAGTGGAATCCAGTAGCTAAGTGGATAACGCGATGACATTTGAAGTGAAAGGTTCTGGGTTCGAGTCCCGGAGTGAACGTCGACTCTGAGATACAGGTACATCCAGCTGACGAGTCCCAAACAGGACGAAACGCGTGTCCTGGATTCCACTGCTAGCCATTATCCATCTTTGCTTATAAGGTTAGGCTATTTGTTATCAACTCAAGCCTACTAAATAATGATAAATTCACTTCATACAACTTTATACATAGTTTTAGTTATGTATATATATTAGACGAAAGGACATTGAACCAACAACAATCTCGTTAAAGTATAATAAACAAAAGAATCATTTGTGAATTATTCCGGTCATTTACTCTCATGATAATATATATGGATATATAAATGTATACACATACAGAGAGTATGGAGACATGAATTTGTTTTACCTCTTCACTGATGTTTATCTCTTTCACCCCGATACATACATACATACATACATACACAAACACAAACATACAAACAAATGAGCTTCGTAGGATTCAAGTTTATTTCTCCAACATGAATGATTTCCAGTAGACTTATTAATTATTGATTTATGAATAATAACTAAGTGAACATTTACATATTGACTGAATGATTACTGAATAATGAATAATGTTATGTTATATTTGCCTGATTCTTCATGGTACAGAATGAATTCTTTCGATTAGATTACAATCATCTGATTTATGTGAAGGCTGGGATATTGCCCAGGTACCCAAACTGAAGCAGATGGTTTTCATATGGGGCTACACCTTGAGACTTTGACTTAAAGGTCTAATCCACAAGGCAGTGGAGCAATGTCAGGAGATACAGTCACATGGTAGCAGGTGACCAACAATAGGTTTTTGTGCTATTTGTTTCCTTAGGATCTTGGAACCCATGTGAACCATTGGTTTGGAATCAGGGTTTTCCAACTCCCGTAGGTCGACTCTCCGTGTTCACCAATCCGGTTAAAGAATCGGCCATTCGCTTTTCGTTTTCTCAATCTCATAAACAACATCACCACTGCGAGAAAGTAGTGAGTAGGACTTCCTTGGTAGGGGTTGTATGAGAGAGAGCGTTTTGAGATGGAGAGCTGGCTCTCTTTCCTGTCGACCGTACCAGGGCATGTGGGAGCTATTAGTTTAGGTGATTTGATATTGTATGTATCATTTTGAAATGTAAGGTGGAGATAATTGACAGGATATACTACTCGACTTGGGTTTTGTGTTAGATAGCACTCGTTAGCAGGATGTATTTATGATCTTGTTGGAATCGGCAGTAACATTTCGAAATATAGGGATGGCTGACATGGGATTGAACCCTCCACAGAGCATCAGTTCCCTCGTGGTTACGGGTATACCCAGTTGATGAGTGACAACTATAATGAAACCTACGGAGACAGGGTTTCATTTCGACTGCATTCAACCACATAAGATTATTTTATTCAGTTTAATTTTGATTAAGATAAAAGCGATTATCATAACGTCGTTACTGCTATAATCTAGTTCTTATGAATGGAAAATTCCAGAAAGAGAGAAAAAGATAAGTTCGTTGTTTTGATTTTGCTGGTGGTTCAATATCCAACTCTTCATTTTTATTGAATTACATAATCATTAGCTTCAACGTTGTCAGGTCATACATAATAAGAAGATATGAGTAACCGCCTAATTTGATTACTAACTCTCAAATATTATGTAATTGTGGTAAATGTTGAGTATATCAGAGCGAAAATCGCACTTATATAACAGATCTGCATAATGTTGATTTCAACTGGAAAACCACTGCGAACCAGGGAGAATTGGGTAGTTGTTGTGTAACACTATGTGGTCCCACAGGTGTCTACAAATAAGACCACATCAGAGATGAGATCCAGGAATTTTAAATCTCTCAAGGGTCGTGAGTTCATGAGTATGCACTGATGAGAAGTTCCTTACTACAAAGGAATGCTCCTTAGTTCTTATCGGTATCTTAACCAAGGTCCATTAGTGACAAATATTTTCCATGAATTAAAATAATCTAGACGAAATCAGTTTATCCAAGGTATTTAATGGTGGTCGGAAGTGGCCGACATGAAACCCTAAACCTAGGCTTCATGCTATTTCTCACTACTCAACAATATCTACATGTAATCTTGAGGAAACTGATGCTCCCTGACGGATTCGACCTCATGTCACCCAGCTTCTCAGTCAGAGACGTTACCACTAGGTTACCGGGCTGCGACTGGCCTCCTATTGGATAGAGATGTATTCACAATTGATTGATCACTATCGAATTGTAAAGGTATTTAATAGTGTATGATAATCAGTTGTTTCTGACTGATAAGTCCTGAGTTCGAATTCCACTTGGCGGAGTCGTGGATGCACACTGCACACTGAGGAATCGCACAATAAGACGAAATGGCCATCCAGTGCTTTCAGGATTTTCATGGTAGCCCAGCTTCAATTGACTCATGATCTCAACTATTGAAATTACTACAATCTTCACAAAAACCCTTCTGGTCTATAATTTTCTTAATAGTTTTTTCTCTCTATTGATGTCAATTCAATTCATGAGTAAAATTATCTTCAAATTATCTTGTCAGCAGATAGATAGTTTCTATTGAATATAAAAATAGAATCAATATGTATAGTAGAGAAAGAGATAGGTAAAGGGGGAATGAAAGAAATAGAGGGAGTAAATCTATTTATTATTGAATAAACCGGAAATGTAATCCAAATCCTTTTTTTAACGGATGAACATCTAAATTTAGTTGTTTTCATCTTAATGTGGCATATTCTTCTTTCAATTCATGATACTAGTTCATTTGGTATTGTTTGTTTGTATCTTCTAAATGTTGTTTAGGTCTGTGATTGATCAGTCTCTTGTTAATATATGTGCATCCTGTGTGGATTGCCTTGATATTACCTTAATTCACAAGCATTATAAACAAAGACAACTCTGCTTGGAGCCCATCTGGGCCTACTGCTGGTTCCAAGCCCGGATAAAGGAGGAAGGTTTGAAATGGGGTTAAAGGTTCCATCCAGTAGAAAACTAACTCACTAAAAAAACGCTAACCTGAAAAAATAATTTTAGCCATTTAAACTCTACCCTGGGAGTTAGAAGGTCTTCATTTAGAAGAGTTATGACGCCTCGTGGTGAGTGCCGAGTTCCTTTGGAAGTCATGAGGTTGATTCTCCTTCTGAAAACTAGAGTAACCACAAATTTAGGTGCATGGGATGTTTGTACTTATTTGAAAGCACCTAACTGTGTCACAGGGTAAGCCCTCACTTCAAATCCCCAAGGCCAAAGGAGGACAGAAAGATCAAAGAACACATTACTCTGAGAAATGGAGAGAGATGTGAGAAAAATGATCAACAATTGGATAGAACTAGAAAGGAAGTCCCAGGAAAGAGTGAGTTGCAGAATGCTGGTCGCTGGCCTATGCTCTATTGGAGGTAACAGGTGTAACTAAGTAACTAATAAGCAAAAATGAGTAATGGTTAGCAGTGGGATCCAAGACGCTTGTTGTTCCCTAATTTGGGGCTCGTCAGTTAGATGTATTTGCATCTCGGCGTTGACTCGAGTCCAGTACCGTTCACTCCGAACGCTATCACGTTATTCACTTAGTTACCCATCTTACAAGTTACAGTATAACTATAAGCATCCGTGTATGATAGAAGTTCCCTTTCTAAAAATATCTACATATCCAATCATTAATATTATGACTTTATAATTTTTAATGGAAATTGATAAGGGAAATGGGCTATTTAAATTAATCAATCGATAGGTACGTAGGTAGGTAGTTAGGTGGATAGGAAGCTGGTGATTTGCATAGTTACGTTTCTATATATAAAAATAGCATGATTGATGGATGGGTAGAAAGATAGATAGACAGTCGGATTAGGAGTGTAAGCTAGACAGGTAATTTCAATGTATCATTTCATATCTATCCAGTAAAATAAAGTAAATGATCTTACGTAATTACGTAATGTAATCATGATCAGCTACGAAATGTGAGATAAGTGTTCCATCGACATTGAAATACATTTACTGTATTATTAATAAACTAGTAAGGATTAACAATATAGAGGTATTTACTATCAGCTGATTAGAAGTATCACAAGAGGTTTTTTTTTAGTGGATATTATAGTAATTTCAATAGTTGAGATCATGAATTGATTGATGTTAGATCACCATTGAAAACCTGGAAGTATTGGACAGTCGTTTTGTCCTACTGTTGGACTCTTTAGCAGTATGCATCTATGATCTTGCCCCGTGGGAAGTAGTCAACAGGAAATTTATATGACTTGTTAGTATAGTGAAGAATATGAAATCTTGAGAGAATTCATGTTCAATTTAAGATATGAAAATGTATCATTCATTTTCACAGTTAGTAAACTTATGACCATGTTATTCAATCAGTGTTTAATCACCTTAAGAACTGTGATATATCGATTGATGGATCACTGAGTAGTGATGAATGTCACATTTGTCAAGTACTGTGTTGTTAATTGTATCCTATAGATCGTGATACATTAGTAAAGTTCATATTTTTTAAAGAAATCGATCGAATCCACTTTTGTATATCAATGAATAAACACTACATACGTATGTAGTAAATTAGTTAATAACTTTTGATTGAATTTCATTGAAATCATGAACTAATCAATGTTAAAACATCGTTGAAAACCTGGAAGCACTCGACTGTTGTTTCTTCATAGTATCGAACACCTTAGCAGTGAACATCATATGCTCACTAATGATTAACTTCTAAATGGATTTCATGGAGTTCTAGTGAGAAGTCGTGACCTATGGAGTCCAATCCGTGTCGGGTTGAGACATTTATCCACTTTAGACAATGGATGAAGGGTTTCACAAGGTCATGGATTGATTGAAGTCATACATTTACAACGTCGAAAGCCGGTTTAGTGGTCTAGAGGTTAAGCGTTCTCACGTGTGATCAAAAGTCCTGGGCTCAAGTTTCACATGCGGAGTCATGAATGCACACTGCTGATGAGTCCCACATATTAAGATGAAACGGTTGTCCAGTGCTTCTAGGTTTTCTATGGTGGTCTAGCATAGATCGACTCATGAATTCAACTATCAAAATTACTACAATGTGTACAACTTTACACAGCTTCTCATTGGTTCATTGTAATTACAACTCATTTATAAACGTTATTAATAATATTGGCTTTATTCCTTGTGAATTGTATGGAATTTGACAGACCAATCGAGGTTTACTCATCTCTAATTTTTTACAGTACTTTACATCATTAAATTATTCATTAATCAAAGTAAGAAATAAGCAGAGATGGACGCTGGCTACCAGTGGATTCTACGACGCGCTTTTCGCCCTGTTTGGGACTCGTCAGATGGATGTACTTGTATCTCAAAGTTCAAGTTCACTTATAAATGGGAAGATTCAAATTTGAAGCGAACAGTATTGGATTGAAGTTCCAGAGTGAATATAAACTGTAAGATGCATGTACATCCAGCTGATGAGTCCCAAAACGGACAAAACGCGCATTCTGGATCCTACTGCTAACTATTTTCCATCTCTGCTCATAATGCCTGTGACGTAGGGCGATGTCGAGGTAGTCCGCACAGGATGCACGTATGCCAATAAGAGACTGATCAATTGCAGTCCTGAACATCAATGGGAAGATTCCAGTAAACAATACTTATTGAATTTAAACTTCATCTTATTGCACAAGCAAGTAGCCATAAGGACTCCGTAGCAAGTGGATAACGCGAAAGGGTTCGAAGGGAACGGTATTCGGTTCGAGTCCCGAGGTGGACATAACTGTGAGATGCAGTTACATCCATTCAACAAGTTCAAAGTTAGATGAAGTGCGCGTCCTGAGTTCCACTACTAGCCACTGTTCATCTTTGCTTATAAGGTTTATGAATCAAGGCAATATTGAGGTAATACGCACAGTATACACATATGCCAATGAGAGGCTGATCAATCACAGTCCTAGACATCAATGGAAAGATACAAGTAAAGAATACTAGGTGAATTTAAACTTCATCTTATTGCACAAGCAAGTAGCTATAAGGACTCAGTAACAAAGTGGATAACGTCGATAGCGTTTGAAGTGAACAGTAATGGATTCCAGTCCCAGAGTTAACATCCAGCTGACGAGTCCTAAATAGGACAAGACACGCATCGTAGATTCCACCGCTAACCACCATCCATCTTTGTTACAGTTTTTTACCGCAAGCTTTATGAAAAAGAATATCAACTAGCATGTATATGTATTCACAATTGATTGATCGCTTGGTGGTAGATGATCAGTGTCATGTGTGTCAAGTCCTTGTTAATGCAGATCGAATCCTATCGACCAAGTTGCAATATGGCCACTAGTCTAAGTGACTCGACATTCCGTGCACTATGTTGAGATAAGATGATGATTGAAGTTAGTCAACAGAAAACCCTGAACCCAGGTTTCTTGTTGACTACCTTCAATCAACATCTTATGTATATGTATATATTATTGTAAGTTACTTTTTAGAATACATTTCATCAATAAAATATAGAAATAATATTGTATAATATCACATGCAAAACATCTATTCATAATAAGTGAATCCAAATAAAACTTAACCCAGGAAACAATAAAAATATATTGATTTGATCAAACTTAATACCTTTCGATTGAAATAAAGTGTATATATGTGTGCGTGTGTGTATGTAGAATGAGGTGGTGGTGGTGATGGATGCAGGGGGGTGTTTTTTGTTCACAATATTAACATTCAATATTATCATGATATTCAGTAATAGTGTATAGAGTTACATAATCGATAATATTAACCTGTTGTTTTGTTTTGTTTTTCAATATGAAATCACATAAGTAACCATGGTAACTTAGTCATGCTAGTTGTAAAATACGATTTATGTATATATTTGGATGTATATTATGCTATAGACAAATATATATATATAAACATTACATGAGAGATACATCGAGTTATACAATACAAATAACATTGTTCATTGTGTTGATAAGGCTTATATAGTACTGTCTGAAGATAATCAGAGTATGTAGATATTATCAATAAGAGACTGATCAATATAAGTGGTCTGCTTAAATATTTGGGCTATCTGTTCCTTCCTATCATCTAGATATTTCAACAAGGTATCTGTCTTTTGCTTGTTTATTTCAACAGATCATTATGCCTATTAGTCTCATTATCTATTCAGATGTGTTTATGAAATGTTTACGACATTTCATTGTACTAGTTACAAAAGAGCCTAATCACAGACATCATGGTGGATGGCGATATACATCGAAAACAATGTACATTATTCAGATGTCGATTCTAGGACTGTTAACTTCTAGCTGGTAACCACTCAATATGTTATTGTCAGAATCAATCAAGAAATAAGAAACAGAAATTCGCTGAAGTACTTTGTACTGAGAATTCTATGTTGTACCAAAAATATAATGTTGAATTAAGCCAATAATAACAATTATCAGTATAGGGTTGTGAAGATTATGAAGTTTTTTGATTGAGATCATGAACCGATTAATGTTAGACCATCATTGAAAACCTGAAATTATCGGACGGCCGTTTCGTAGGACTCCTCAATGGTAGTGAGCATCGACGATCCCACTCGCGGGCTTCGAACCCATGTAGATTTCAGATGACCTTGGGCTTCTGGAAAGTTCTGGAATTTTAATAAACATAGTAACAGGATAGTGGTAATCATCCAATCAGAAATGTGATAGATGACTTTTCACTTTCTAGATGTTCCTGAAAAACTTCTATTGAATGCTGTTAATATTAGATGTTTCCAAGTGTTTTCACAGATCCTCTAAGCTTTTTTTGAAGGAATGTTCCAAAACTCTCCAAGAATTTCTAGATTTGTAAACTATTGAGTAGGATTCACAAAATAAATAAATGAATTTATTGGTTGCATTCATTAGCCAATTGAAGCTACACCAGCATTGAAAAATCTGGAAGGACTGGACGGCCGTTTCGTCCTAGTATAGGCCTCCTCAATTTCAGTACGCATCCACGATCCTGCCTCGAGAGATTCAAACCCAGGACTTATCAGTCTCGTGCGCTAACGCTTGACCTCTAGTCAATGAGCTGGCCGGCATTCAATGTTGTTAATGTCTATTTTCAACCAATCGACAGAATTTATGTTCTTCTATTCACATTGTATGTGAGGATTGACAAAGCAAGGGCTACATTCCCACAATTCAAGATTATATAGGACTCAAAATAACTGTCAACCAATATCAAAGTCACAATCTTCAATACGAATGTCAAGACATTTCTACTGTACAGAGCAGAAACTTGGAGAACTACAACAACCATCATTGAGGCGATACAAGTATTTATAAATAGTTGTCTACACAAGATACTCAATGTCCGTTGATCGGATACCATCAGTAACAGCCTACTGTGGGCGAGAACAAACCAGCTTCCAGCTGAAAAGGAAATTAAGAAAAGGTGTTGGAAGTGCATAGGACATACATCGACAAAATCATCAAACTGCATCACGAAGCAAGCCCTAACTTGGAATCCTGAAGAGAAGCGGAAAAGAGAAAGGCCAGAGAACACATTAAGTCAGGAAATAGAGTTAGATATGAAAAGGCTGAATAACAACTGGTAAGGATTGTCCAGGACAGGACTGGATAGAGAGTACTGGTATTGTTCTTATGCTCCTCGACGATGAGTAACAGGCGTAAGTAAGTAAGTAAGTAAGTCTTCATATTGTTATTCTTTCTTTATTCATTTGAGTTCATTCTATTCTACAAAACATTATCCTGTTACCCATAGTATTATTATGTTAGTTTTCAATTAATTTATGCAAATTTAATCAAATTAGGTTAATTGAAATCCAAAATAAAAGTACATAAAGAAAAAAACTTTTTTTCTTTTTTTTTTTGATCAAACAACGAACTTGATCGATAATTGGAAACATCAGAATCATCCATAATATATTGATCTTAGATAGATAGACTAACATTGGAAACTAGGAAAAGTTGAATAGTCAGGACACCTCATTAGTGCACACTAATGAATTTTGAGATGGTGGAGATTTGTAACTCAGGTGGATGATTTTGATGAAGTTTTGTTCTCTAAGCTGGATGGTTTGGTCGTGAAGCTTTCATCGTTCCTCTGAATGACATCATCAGCACAAACAAAGGTCTACGAATAAACCATCCAGCTCAGAGAACAAAACTCCATCAAAAACACTAATGAATCCACTTTATATGCTCAATTTCAAGGAATTTAGTTTCATGTATGAAAGCTCAGTTTCAAAACCATTGAACTGATATCCAACCATTTAAAAAGTATAACTTCAATCAATTTACGATATTCACTGACCATCTTTCATTGCTTATGATGGATTCCAGGACAAGCGTTTCGTCCCATCTTGGGCTCGTCAGTTGAATATACCTGTATCCCAGAGTTGATTTAATCTTCACCACATTACACAATCGAATGGCTATCAGGACTTAGTAGCTAACTGGATAACGTGATAGCATTTGAAGTGAACGCTACTGGGTTCGAGTCCCATAGTGAACATCAACTCTGTGATACAGGTACATCCAGCTAACGAATCCCATATAGGACGAAACGCGCATCAGACTGGATTCCACTGCTAGCCACTGTCCGTCTTTGCTTATATTGCTTGTGAATTAAAGTAATATTGAGGCCATACGCACAGTATCCACATATGTCAATAAGAGACTAATCAATTGCAGTCCTAAATAACAATGGGAAGATACAAGCAAACATTACCAAATGAATCCAAAATAAATGATGTTTTAAAAGTAATATATTTGAATATTCCAATCATTCGTTATTTACTAAACATTGTTACGGACTTGAAACACAAATAACGTTTCATCTTATCAGGAATTCATCATTTGAATGCATTTGTTTTCTAGAGTTTTTGCTCACTACAACATCTAAACCCAATACTTATCCAACAACAAGAGACTTTGACCTAAAGGTCTAATCCACAAGGCAGTGGAGCAACGTCAGGAGATTCAGTCTCACGGTAGCCGGTGACCAATAGTAGGTTTATACGCCAGTTTTTTCCTTAGGATCCTGGAGCCCATGTGCACCACTGATTTGGAATCAGGGAATTCCAACTTCCGTAGTTGGACTCTTTGTGTCCACCAAGCTGATTAAATCGTCGAACATTATTATTGTTACTAATGGTCATGAAGATGTACAGCTTACAAAGAAGATAATTCTGTACTCTATGGATTTAAGGAGACTTTTGATAATATTATCATTACTACTTAATATATCTAAGATAGTTCAGTGGTTGAGATCATGAGTCAAATGAAGCTAGACCACCATGAAAAACCTAGGAGAACTAAAAGACCATTTCGTTTTATTGTGGGACTCCTCCTCCTCTTCCTCGAATCTCTCAAGGTGGGATCGTGGATGCGCACTTTCATTGAGGAGTCCCATACAAGGATGAAACGGCCGTACAGCGCTTCGTGGTTTTCCATGGTGGTTTAGCTTCAATTGACTCATGATCTCAACTATTAAAGTTATTATTTATTTATTCGAACACATAAATATTGGTAAAAAGAAGCAACGAATACAACTGCGCTATCCAAGTCACTTGATTTGTGTGTGGGCCGTGATGCTGCCCGGATACCCAAACCGAAGCAGGATGTTAACTAAGTGAAAATTAAAAACCAACATTGAAACACCATTACAGAGAAACAAATCATCATCATATGTTTTGAAAACTTATCTTTATTACTTATCCCTACCACTACCAACCTACATATCCATCTATCCACCTACCAATCTACTTAAGGTTTTATTCCTTTTTTCTTTTATCTTAATGACATATATACCAGTTTACGTAACCGATATATCGATTCAACTTATAGTCGATAATGAAACAAACAGATGTGTCATTACATAATCTAATAGATACTGATACTTGTGTTACATATGTAAACTGTTTTTCAATGTTAACTTTCCTTGTTTATTTCATACATACGTATAGATGCTGCTTATCATCAGTTACTTACTTGCTCCTTTTACTTCCAATACAGCATAGTCCGCCAACCAGCATATTCCAACCTCAGTCAGTCAGTCAGTTACAACGTAGGACCAGGCATATATATGCATTAGTCCAAGTTGCCATATCACATTAGCACAGCAAGATGAATACCGGATTCATAGAAGTGGTTAGGTCGATATTTATTGACAAGAATATAAAACCTAAATCGTCTAAAGCACAAACCGTGGTGTATGCTACTGGTGTCGACAGATATAAGTAGTATGTATCATCAGTAGAAAGTGAAATGCCTTAAGGTAAAAGGTTAAGAAGATCAAAGAAAAGAGAACTAGGACAGAGAATGATTGCTGTGGAAACGTAGAAACAATGAAGTCCGAGACGATTGATTGATGTTTTACAGAATGAAGTATTTACTGTATGATTCTCAGATTTTACTAAGATGTTCTATAATTTTGTGCTGAAATACATTCGATTGTTCTCACTGGTATCCTCGTTCACTAAAAAATAACCTCGGTTGAAAAGGAAACGCTTTACATGAACAAGGATTTCAAGAGTGATAGACCTACAGACGTTCTAAAGAGGAGAATTTTCGACATTTTAAAAGAACAGTTTTCTTAGCAACGTTGCGAATAGTGTTCCCCAGCCGATCAATACTCATCAATAATCTTAAGGATGGATTATCTCATCTGATCAACTCTATGTGCATTTATCAATTTACCTGCTCATGCGAAGTCAGATATTTAGAATGTTTGATGCGTACTTCATCCAAAAGAATTTAAGAAAATTACCCGGCTTGGTAAAAAAAAAGAGGCAAAAACGGCTCAATTAGAAGCTCAATAATCGAACATATTGTGAACACAAGTCATACAATCAAGACATACTTTGAGGTTC
Source organism: Schistosoma mattheei (assembly GCA_944470405.2). Lineage (NCBI taxonomy): Eukaryota > Metazoa > Platyhelminthes > Trematoda > Strigeidida > Schistosomatidae > Schistosoma > Schistosoma mattheei. The sequence goes on from OX103950.1 coordinate 1,580,716, forward strand.
GAATTCATCTACATGGTGTGTAGAAAGCTGTCAAAGGCAGTTATATTCCATCTTCCCATTGTTGCCGAAGCAATTGCTATACATCGAGGAAAATAAGAATTATTTGTCCAAAAGAAACGAGTACAATATTTTCGTCTACCAAGGTCCTAATCGCTCTTCATTTTATTTCTGCATACTTTTTCTTCTTTCACAGAGCTCTGATTCCCCTTCTATCTTCTCTCTAGACCTTTTACTCTCAACTGTTTTATTTCTGATTCTATGATCTTCCTGATTACAGTCCATCTCAATTTTAGCATTTTATGTTATCTTGCTGAACGTTCCTATCCTCAGTAGTGCGCATCCACGATTCCGCACGCTGAACTCCAGCCCAGGACCCTCATTCACGCATGCGAACGCTTAACCTCTAGACCACCAAACTGGCATCCAACGGTATTAATGTCCAACTTCAACTAATCGGCGATGTTGCCAGACCATCTTTCATTGTCTTCAGTGTGTAACTGCTTCACAACAGTTTCCCTGATAAAAATAACGATGTTAGACCTTTTCTATTCTATCTCACTGTTACCATATTTAACAGAATTTCATTAACACTATATAATATAAATAAAATAAGAAAGTCAGTGTATTCAAAGATTGTTTGGATCTGGGGGTTTTTTTTGTGTCAACCCATTCGTACTTCACTCACAACTGTATTCAAATGAAAAATTGAGTCCACTAACTTAAATGTCTACATAAAGTTATCCGTTTTGAAACCATAGAAATTTATCCAATCGATCAATAATTAAGCAAGTTTGATACTCTCTCATTCCTCTGTTCTATAACAAAAAAACCATTAGTACAAAGTGTAGTTTTATATCTAAGTTGAACAAACAAACAAATCAAAATGTGAAAGTTCTGAAAAGATGTTTCACGTTGATTTGAGACTCCTCAACAATATAAAAACACTGCTCAGTCAGGAATCGAATTCGTGAACTTCAAGCGTCGTACATATCTTACTAAAGAGTGCTGATTATCACAAAACCTAGATGCTCCGAGGTTTCCTTTCAATGGCTTTTAATCATCTATTATCGAAAGACAATTATCAAATGTAATAGTTTCGGATAAATTACCTAACTCAGGTTTGTCTAATCTTCATCTCCCCCTGGTTAGATAAACTTTTGTTTGTTAACAAGGGTTGTTTTCATTTTCCGATCAAGTCACAACATCCCCATGAGTGTCTATATTCGATTCGAAGAAACAGTCTATAAGTAGCCCTGGTTGACCTTAGTTCTATAGTAGTTACCAATTTTCAGGAATTTGTACCAATGCTTTTAAGAGAAACATGGTTAACCAACGGTATTCTAACACATATCACCAAACATATTTCCCGATACACCATAATAACAAGTATTGGCTAGCATGAAGCCTCGTAAAAGCACGGGTTGAATTTGCCACATAAAACCACCTAAGCGAGTAAAACCTTAGCTTGATTGCATACATGTGTTATTTGTCCATGACATCCTTCCATTCTTCTCGTTATCATTACTAGTATGACTATGTATTATGTCCTATGGAATAACTGTGATTGACTGCCTGTTCAACGGAATAAAACTGATATTATATGATGTGAGAAAGAAGCCAAGGCTATAGATGAAGAATTTATTACTCACCAACTATCGATTCAAAAACTGTCCCAAAATTATATGAATTATATCTAATCTACTTATCCGACCAATAGGCAGATTTGAATATATATATATATATATATATATATATATATATATATATATATATATATATATATATATATATGTTCATGAGTTGATCTAAGCTAGACAAACTCGATGGCCGTTTCGTCCTAGTACGGGATTCCCCATATTCAGGGTCCCGCACCAAAGGGACTCGAATTCAGGACATTCGAGCTGAAGCATAAACACTTAACCTCTAAATGACTGAGCTGGCATCTGACGGTGTTAATTTCAAACTCCAATCGATCCATGATCTTACACAACCCTTCATCCATTGCCTGAAGTGAATAACTGTCTCCACCCAGCACGGATCTTAGTTAGACATCTTAGACCCAGCACGGATTGACCTCCAACGACCAAGCCTTCTTACTAGAACTCTAGGAAATCGATCCTGACGTTAGTCACTAGTGTGCACTTGATTATCATCAGATCATGAATCGATTGAAAGTAGACAACAACACAGTTGGATGCCAGTCCAATCGTCTAGATGTTAACCGCTCGTGTACAAGACCGAAGGTCCTATGTTGAAGTCCTCGGTGTCAGATAGTGGGTACGCACTACTGAGTAGTGCCATACTAGAATGAAACGACTGTCCAGTACACCTAGATTTTCAATAGTAGTCCAGTTCAGATCAACTCATGAAATCAGCTATTAAAATTACTACAATCTCCATAAATATCCCATTCTGATATATATATGTATCTCAATAGTTAGTGAGATCATGAGTCAGTTGAAGCTAGACAACCATGGAAAACCTGGAAGCAACCGATGACCGTTCCATCCTATTGTGGGACTCCTCAGTCGTAGTAGACATGCACGATTCTACCTCACGAGATTTGAACCCAGAATCTATCAATCTCGTGCGCGCGAGCGCTTCACCACTAGACCACTGAGTCGGCACCCAACAGTATTAATACCTAACTTCAACGAATCCATGAAATTGAACAATACATCCATCATTGTCATCAATGAGTTACTATCTCACAATAGACCCAGTTGAACTTCCCTAATTGAATTAAGCGTTAAATGATATGAATTAATCAATAATTTATTGTATTTACCCAATTAACTTTTTATGCTTCTTCTTTTTCTTCTTCTTCTTGACAATAATCTACAAACGTTTGCTATGCACTCGCATTTTGCTAACTAGTTTTTTGTATTTTTATATAGAAATGAATAAACACAATAAAAATAAAGAAATTGATCGGTATGTTTGTTTGCTTGCTTGCTTGTTTATTCTTTATTCTTTTTCTTCTTCTTTTTCTTCTTTTTTTCTTCTTTTTTGTTGTTTTTCTCTCTTATTGACAGCTGTTTCCAAATTGTATGTTGTTTTTTTATTTTTCATATTAGAAATAATGAATGCATAAAGATGATATTGGAACAATGAAATACATTCCAAGATCCACTGTTGATGATATTGGTAACAACTTGTTGTTGTTATGATTTATGGCTTGTCTTTTTTTTCTTCTCAATTTGTTCTTGTTAATCGATATTATCAATACAAGGGGTTGTGGAGATCATTGAGTTCAAATCTTGCAAGGCAGAATTTTGGTTACGTACTGCTACTGAGGAGTCCCATAAGATGAAACGGCCATCCAATGCTTCTAGGTTTTCAATGGTTGTCTAACATCAATCAAAAAACTGAATAATCTCCACAAGCCTGTACTGATAATTACCATGTGCTCAATAGTGATTAGCCTTGTGAGGGAATTCTCAAAGTTCTAGTGAAAAGCCTTGACCAGTGGAACTAATCCGTGTCGGGTAAAGACAGGTACAATGGAAGATGGTCGCGCAGTTTCGCTGATTGGTTGAGGTTAGACATTAACACAGTTAAATGCAGACTCAGCGGTTTAACGGTTAAGCACTGGGTTCGAATCCCTTGAGCGGGATCGTGGATGCGGACTGCTGAGGAGCCCCATAATAGGACGAAACGACCGTCCAGTGCTTCCAGGTTTTCCATGATGGTCTAGCTTCAATTGACTCATGAATTCAACTATTAAAATTACTCTGATATCTACAAAACCTCTCTTTGATTTCATTTTTTATTGATGATACATACTACTTATATCTGTCGATATCAGTAGCACATACCACACTACTACCAACAATGTTTATGTGTGTTTCCGTATATCTTCATAAACGTATCGTAGAAGTTCCATGAAATTAATTATCATTCAAATTTTTTCATTTCAATCAGACTATTTCAACAAACTGTCATAATCTCATATCTTAGTTACAACAATATAAACTTTATAGATTGTAATGAAAAACTCTTGTTTCCATGATAAGAAACAATTAGAATAATCTATGTTAATTGACTAATTCAATCTAAAAATATTGATATAGAGTCATGACTCCGTAGAACACTTTCTCGAAGTGATTAATTCAACAGAAAGTATACTCCATGATATCTCAATGGCTGTTGTCAAGGTTGTCGAATGTTCTGATGTAAGTACCCCTCTCTCTAGACTCCTCTTTTAGTTATCCATGATGTATCGGTATTTTTAGATCTTGTAATATGCATCAGTTATCATTAGATGTACTACTGGGAGGAGTAATTGAACAATCCATTCAAAGGTTATGGAACATGTACCTAGATGATTTTAGAATAAGTTAGGATCAAATGCTTCGATAAATCTAGAAAGTAGAAAATCATGTTCATCATTAATAACAAAACATCTAACTACAAACAATTCATAGAACAGACATTAATACAACTTTTAAATCATTGTATAAATATTGTCAAGGTCATATTCTTAAGGTCGTAGAAGCCATGGTTATTCGCAAATTCCAACCATCACCACCATCACCCCACCTCCTTTATGTATATAGAAACAATGTGTTGTAACTTTGAATTAACCCTGGTAATTTATCACCTAGGCTAATACGATAATTTTGTATCCTCTATTTTATCTACAATTAACATTTGATGTTTATTTGGACTTTTATTCAAATGACCTTGATTGATTTTCGTACAAAATGTAATCACAAGTACGTATTCGACTAGATTAATTGATCGGATAAACTTATCGATTATATATTTGTTTTTTCTGCTCAATTTCATTGATTCATTTATCAAAATGTTATATCTAAAGTTTAGATCCTTGATATACGGTGTACATCTTGAGCATTGGAATGCTAGAACCTTTCAAGTCTCAAATGAGAAGATAGAAGATAGGTGAGAAGGAATGCTATTTCAAATGGTGTTAAATATAATACAAAACTCTCAGATATTTATAGTTTTTCAGTAAACATAGAATCATCATTATAGTCCTTCAATCCACATACTGAGGGTTATAAGCATTTGTCCAATAGTGAATCTACACGTGGAGATTCTGGAATATTCTCCCCAAAGTGATTGAATGAAATATCTTTAACTCTATCTGAGCTTTTTAAAGCTTCCTCGAGTTCACTCGTGAACCGTCCTCACACAAAATTTATAAAATGGACTAATTGCGTTAAATACAGATATATTTTAATAGTGGAATTCATGAGTCAACTGAAGCTAGACCACCATGGTAAACGTCGAAGCACTGGTAGGCTGTTTCATTCTATTATGGGACTCCTCAGTGGTAGTGCATATCCATGATCCCGGCTCGCGAAATTCGAACCAAGAACATATCAGTCTCGCGCGCTAGCGCTTAACCACTAGACCACTGAGTCGGCAGCCAACAGTGTTAATATCTAACTTCAACCAATCCATGAAGTTGTCTTCAGTGCGTTACTATCTCACAACAGACCCGGTTGAACTCATTTGGTTACTACATCTCATTAAAACTCCAGGAAATACCTCTTGAAGATCGCAAGAGACTAATGCGTGCTGCGTTCGAATCTCACGAGGCGGGATCGGGGATGTGTACTACTGAAAAGTCCCATACTAGGACAAAATAGCCATCGAGTGCTTTCAGGTTTTTCATAGTGGTCTAGCCTCAATTGATTCATGAATTCAACTATTAAAATTACTATGATGTCCTCAAAACCCCTCATAGATATATTTGTTAATTCCAGTATTCTAATTTGAGATGGTAATCACTTATCAAATACATTGAATTACTTAGGGTACTTTAAGTAGGTGGGTGCCAATCACATTCTATTGAATAATGAACTATTTTTCTATTTAAACAATATAATCGGTTTAATTCACTTGATATTGTTTTACTTGAATCTTCCCATTGATGTTTTAGGACTGAAATTGATCAGTCTGTTATTGGCATATGTGCATACTGTGCGTATGCCTCAATATTGCCTTAATTTACAAGCATTATAAGCAAAGATGGAGAGTGGCTAGCAGTGGAATCCAGGACGCGCGTTTCGTCCTGTTTGAGATTCGTCAGCTGGATGTACCTGTATCTCAGAGTCGACGTTCACTCCGGGACTCGAACTCAGAACCTTTCACTTCAAATGTCATCGCGTTATCCACTTAGCTACTGGATTCCACTGCTAGCCACTATCCATCTTTGCTTATAATGCTTGTAAATTAAGGCAATATCGAGGCATACGCACAGTATGCACATATGCCAATAACAGACTGATCAATTTCAGTCCTAAAACATCAATGGGAAGATTCAAGTAAAACAATATCAACTGAATTAAACTTCAACCCATCGCACAAGCAAGTGGCTATCAGGACTCAGTAGCTAAGTGGATAACGCGATGGCGTTTGAAGCGAACGGTACTGAGTTCGAGTCCCAGAGTGAACATCAACTCTGAGATGCAGGTACATCCAGCTGACGTGTCCCAAACAGGACGAAACGCGCGTCCTGGATTCCACTGCTAGCCACTATCCATCTTAATATAATCGGTTGTTCAGAATGGACGAATTACAATCTGATCGATAAAATTAAATCAATACCAGGTAACAAACAACATCATATCGGTTATTTCAATGATGTCACTTAACATCTATAATTATTGATCGAAGCGATTGTATGGACACCAAACTAGATAGTTTACATTTAGATGCATGATTCAGGCGAACAGTCAGTGACTTATGGATTGATGACACATTTTAACTTGGTTACTCCTAACCTTCTTCCAACTTAACCTGATCAATTTCTTATTCAAGATCTTACATCATTCAACGTTCTTCTATTGTATCAGCTAATCCGAATTGTAAAAAACGTTTTTTGTGCTTCCATAAAGTAGTTGGTTACAATTTCCTATAAGCTGAAATGATTATTGAGACTAATCACTCAATAATAGTTACTATCATGTTTCGTCCAAGAAATATTCATATCAGTGGATATTTATCTCAAAATATGTAATTATGGGACGGAAACCTGAAAAACTACGAAAGTCATCATCCAGAACATACAAGTGTTTATTGACAGTGGTCGACGCAAAAATACTTCGAATCCGTTGGCCAGACACCATCAGCAACAACCTACTGTGGGAGAGAACAAACCAGATTCAAGAGGAGGAAGAAATCAGCACAAAGCGCTGGAAGTGAATAGGACACATATCGAGGAAAGCACTGAACTGCGTCACATGATAAGCCCCATATGGAATCCTCAAAGTCAAGGGAAAAGAGGAAGACTAAAGTACTTTCATTGATCTGTCAATATCAATATCCAAAACATTCACTTCTTGTCTAGTTTGATATTCAGATCAATATTTACCTAAAAAAGCCTATCATGAACCAATCAATTTTAACTTATTCAATCGCATGATTACAATTGATAGTCATTACAAGGGGTATGGTATTTGAGGGGGGGAAAGGGTATGAAATTTATTGATATATATATATACATAGATCTGTTTGTAAAATCGATGATAGTTACAAAAAAACAAAAAAATGACCATGAAAAGAAAGAAGACAGAATGAAAGGAACTAGTGAAATTTGTAATGAAAAAAAGAAAAATTAGGGTGTATTTTTATTTTTTTTATATTTCGACAGTTACACAATAGATATTGTATGTCAGAATGGGTTTTGTGGAGATTTTTAGAAATTTCACTGGTTGAAATCATGAGTCAATTGAAGCTAGACCACCATGGAAATCTCCACAAAGACCCATTCTGATAATAATAATAATAATAATAATCACCTGCTCACTAGTGATTGACTTCAGGAGACACTCCTGGAGTTCTAGTGAGAAGTCGTTACCAGTAAACTTCAACCAGGTCTGAAATAGAAACTCACTGAAGACAATGGTGTACGGTAGCGCAACTTCGTGGATTGGTTGAAGTTAGACATTAACACCGATGGATGCCGGCTGGCTCAGTGGTCTAGTTGGTTAAGCGTATGGCGCGAGACTGGTAGGCCCTGGGTTCGAATCTCGCCGGGGGCGGGATCGTGGATGCGCACTGCTGAGAAGTCCCGTACTAGGACGAAACGGCCGTCCAGTGCTTGCAGGTCTTCCAGGGTGGTCTAGCTTCAAATGACTCATAATTTAAACCAGTGAGATATTGAATGTGATTACGGTTAATAAATTAATATATCTATAAGAGTTTTTATTCATCCTTTATTGAAATCAGTAGTGGAATCCAGGACGAACGACTCGTCCTATTTGCGACTTGTCAGTTGGGTGTACCTGCATCCTAGAGTTGATACTCACTCTGGGACTCGAACCCAGTAACTTTCGGTTCAAACGCAATTGCATTATTCATTTAGCTATTGAGTCCTGATAGCTACTTGCTTGTGCAATGGGTTGAAGATTACATTCACTTGGCATTGTTTACTTGAATCTTCCCATTGATGTTTAAGACTGTAGTTGATCAGTCTCTTATTATTGACATATGCGCATCTTGTATGGATTGCCTCGATATTGTCTTAGACTAAAAGCTTTATAAGCAAAGAGCTTTGAATAGCTATTCTGACCTGGTCGGCTCAATTCTTGATATGATCACATGTGAACACTATTGAGAGGTTGCATACTAGGATGAAACATCTGTTCAGTGTTGTCTGGTTTCTAATGGTACTCCCAGTTAAATCAATATACGACAAATAAATTCTACATTTAGATTTTCGGGAGATGTTAGTTTATATCCTGAAGTGACATCAACTTGTAAACGTTCGAAAACCATGAAGATCTGAACTGATGTTTTGTCTTATTTGTTATTTATATGGATTCCATACACCCAAACATACATGGTGTCAACTAAGATCGAATCCTGAGAAAGTCAGATCTCGTACCATTAATCATATCATTACATCACTTACTCATTTAAAACTTAGTTGTTTACATTTTTATCTATGAATAATCTAAAGTGGAGATTTTCCACACATCATCATCTTGATAATCATACTTATTATGCAATGATTAGGACTAGACATTTGTATTAAAGTTTTCAGACTCAGCAGTTAAAAGATGATGTACTCTCTCAGTGACGTAAAAGTCGTGAGTTCGATTTTCATTTCTGATCTAAGGAGCGTAGGGTTGATTGGGTTTAAAAACCTGTGTGAATTTGTGGTTTTAATGAATTGTTTTTTAAATTGGTTGATCACTGAGTAATGATCAATGTTATGTGTGTCACGTCCTTTTTAGTGCGAATCGAATTCTGTTGATCAAGTTGCAGTGTGATCACTAGTCTAAGTGACTCGACATTGCGTGCACTATGTTGAGATAAGACGGTGGCTGGAGGTAGTTAACAGGAAACGCTGAACCTAGGTTTCGTGCTACTTGGCACTCGTCAACAAGGTTTACCAGTAATCTTTAGGGAACTGATGCTCCCTGAAGGATTCGATCTCGTGTTACCCAGACTCACAGTCAGAGATGTTACCACTTGGCTATCCGGGCCGCAACTGACCTTCTATATGACCGAAATGTATTTACAGTTGGTTGATCACTTGTTGGTGATCAGTGTCATGTGTATCAGGTCATTCTTAGTGACAATCGAATCCTATCGACCAAGTTCAACTATGTGGGGTGTGAGATAGTCATCCATAGCAGGCAACAGATGGGGATTACGCAACTTCGTAAATTGATCCAAGGTAGACATTAACACCGTTGGATCCCGGTTGAGCAATCTATACGTTAAGTGTTCACACTCAAGATCAAAGGTACTTTGTTTGATTCCTTGTAGTCCAGTCGTGAATACTGATAATAGGATGAGATAACTATACAATACTTCCAGGTTTTCATTGGTAGTCTGACTAAGATTAGTTCAAGGTTTGTACGATGAAATGAGTTCATACATTAAAGATGTTTGATATCAGTAATTTTCAAATTTCGTTGACCTCTATGAGTAATACATATCAGAAGGTATAAGGAAATCAGTGTTTCCTTAAGAAATAAAACTTAGACCATTCAATAGTGAAATATGACCTAGGTTACAGACTATCTGATAACGATGTTCCCAGAAGGAGTCAAACACATATTATATTACTAATTCAAGGATGACTGGCTAGCCCTACTGGCTCCAACAAACATTTATACTAAACAAATGTTTCGTTTTAGTTTTAGGCTACTCTGGTTTGTGCGCCACTTGAAGTCGAATTCGAAACCTCGAGGTATAAAAATAATCATCATTGCTTCAAACACACTATTCTGAAAACCAATAGGTCACAATTCCCATCTAATTTAATTCAAACTATACTGGTTCAATAAACAATTATTCGTCACTTAGAATTGATGGATGGTCGCTGGCAGTAGAATTCAGGATGCTTATTGTAATTTCTATCAGGGACCGATTTCAGTTAGGCAACCATCGAAAATCATGAAACTTTGAACAGCATTTTCGTTCTAATGTAAAACTCCTTCTCAATGGACATGCATGATCTCATCAAAGATCATATATAGCACCTGGCATCCAACTTACAGATCACAGAATTGGCATTCAATGGTTTACAACATTAGCCTCAATTGATCTGAGTTATTGATTGACCATCATGCCTTATCCTTATGAAATGAATCTCACACAAAACATAAATTAATCCGATTAGTTACGGCTTCTCATTAGAATTCCTAGAATTACTTCTCTAAAGGTTAGTTCAATACTGTGTAGTTCTTCCTGGCTTGCAATGTTTATCAAACTAAATTTGATCAATAACGTAAGACTTTAAAAAATTAATAACCTCCCTAAACTACTATACAGAAAAGAGTATTTCTATTGTCTCCTATTACTTACTTACGCCTGTTACTCCTCATCGAGGAGCATAGAACCAACACCAGCACTCTCCATCCAACTCTGTCCTGGGCAATCCTTCCCAGTTGTTATTCAGTCTTTTGATATCTGCTTCTATTTCCCAACGTAATTTGTTCTTCGGCCTTTCATTTTTACGTATCCCTTCAGAATTCTAAGTTAAAGCTTGCTTCGTGATGCAGTTTGATGATTTGCGTAATGTATGTCCTATCCATTTCCATCGTCTTTTCCTAATTTCTTCCTCCACTGGAAGCTGGTTTGTTTTCTCTCACAGTAGACTGTTACTGATGGTATCTGGCCAGTGGATCTTGAGTATCTTGTCTAGAAAACTATTTGTAAACACTTATACCTTCATGATGATGGTTGTACTAGTTCTCCAAGTTTCAGCTCCATACAGTAGAACTGTCTTGACGTTTGTATAGAAGGTTGTCACTTTGATATTGGTTGACAGTTGTTTTGAGTTCCATATAATCTTGAATTGCAGGAATGTGGCTCTTACTTTGCCAATCCTCGCCTTCACGTCTGCGTCCGATCCTACTTGTTCATCGGTGATGCTTCTCAGGTACTTGAAAGATTCAACATCTTGCAGAGTTTTTCCATCAAGTGTGATTGGGTCGATGCTCTTCATGTTACATTTGAGGACCTTGGTTTTCCCTTTGCGTATGTTGAGGCCTACTGATGCAGAGACTGCTGCTACACTGGCTGTCTTTATCTCCATTCGTTCGTGTGTATGCGATAGGTGGGCTAGGTCATCTGCGAAGTCCAAATCGTCTAATTGATTCTGAGCTGTCCATTGTATTCCGTGTTTTCCTTCAGATGTCGAGGTCTTCATAATCCAGTCGACCACCAGAAGAAAGAGGAAGGGAGAGAGCAGATAGCCTTGTCTGACTCCGGTCCTTACTTGGAATGCATCTGTCAGCTGTCCTCCATGCACTACTTTGCACTGTAGTCCGTCGTATGAGTTCCGGATAATATTGACAATCTTCTCAGGAACTCCGTAGTGTCGAAGAAGTTTCCATAACGTCCTCCTATCTACACTGTCGAATGCCCTTTCATAATCAATGAAGTTGATGTGTAGTGACGAGTTCCACTCGACTGATTGTTCGACGATGATCCGTAGTGTTGCAATTTGGTCTGTGCACGACCGATCCTTACGGAATCCAGCTTGTTGATCTCGAAGTTGGGCGTCTACTGCATCCTTCACCCGGTTCAGCAACACTCTGTTGAAGACTTTCCCTGGTATTGACAGTAGTGTAATGCCTCTGTAGTTTTCACATTTGCTCAGATTTCCTCTCTTTGGAATCTTGATGAGGTGTCCTTCTTTCCAGTCCATCGGCACTTGTTCCTCCTCCCAAATCTTTTTGAATAGAAGGTAAAGCATGTTTGTAGTTACTTCGATGTCTGACTTCAGTGCTTCAGCCGGTATGTTGTCGGGTCCCGCTGCCTTCCCGTTCTTGATTTGACTGACGGCCATTCTGATTTCTTCCTTCGTTGGTGGGTTGACGTCTATGGGGAGATCTGTGTGTGGTGCTCCAATGTCCAGTGGATTTATTGGAGCCGGCCTATTCAGGAGTTCCTCGAAATATTCGACCCATCTGTTCCGCTGTTTCTGAACTTCAGTGATTGGCCTACCTTCGTTGTCCTTAACCGATCTCTCTGGTTTACTATATCTCACCACTAGTTTCTTCGTTGTATCACATAGTTGTTTCATATTTCCTTCTCTTGCAGCTTTTTCTGCCGTCGTTGCTAGTTCTTCCACGTATTTCTTCTTGTCGGCTCTAATGCTCTTCTTCACTTGCTTGTTTGCTTCTATGTATTCAGCTTGTGCTTGGACTCTCTCTGCTTGTGTTCGGCTGTTGTTTATTGCTGCCTTCTTGTTCTTCCTTTCTTTGATCTTGTCCAGTGTTTCTGTAGAGATCCATTCCTTATGATGATGCTTCTTTAGACCCAGAACCTCTTGACACGTTGAAGTTAATGCTTCCTTGATGCCTTTCCAGTTGTTCTCCATACTAGTTTCTTCTTCTTTCAGTAGATCTTGTAAGGCTTGGAACCTGTTGTTGAGAGCTATATTGAATTCATTGAGTTTGTCAGTATCTCGAAGGAAGGCTGTATTGAACCTTTGTAGTGCTGTTTGTCCACTTGTCCAGTTCTTTTTCAGCTTCATTTTTAAATTGGCTACAACTAGGTGGTGATCTGAAGCTACGTAAGCACCTCTCCTGGTTCTTACATCTTCCATTGTCCTTCGGAATTTTTTATTGATACAAATATGATCTATCTCGTTCACTGTGGTGTGGTCCGGTGACAGCCATGTAGCTTTGCGTATGCGTTTGTTGAGGGCATATTGTGCCGCCTATGATCAATTTGTTAAATGCACATAAATTTGCAGATCAGTCACCATTTTCGTTCCTTTATCCCAGTCTGTACATGTCGTCCTATGATATCTTCATACCAGGTGTTGTCCATTTCAACTTTAACATTCAGATCTCCGATTAAGATGATCAGGTTTCTTTTGGCACTTCGCTATGACTGATTGCAGCCTCTCATAGAACTGATCATTATTGTCGTCGTTGCGATCATTGGTGGGTGCATAAGAGTGGATAACATCTATTGGGATTCCCTTCTTCTTAGTGTTGAATGATGTTTTGATGATCCTGGATCTATGAGATTCCCATCCTATAAGTGAATTTTGTCCGTTTTTGGACAGCATTAGCGCAACTTCCTGAGTGTGTCGAGACTTCTTCCTCTTCGTGACCGAAGTATAGCAGCATCTCTCTCGTATCTAGCTTTTGCTGTTCAGCTCGGATCCAATGGGTTTCTCTGTTTCCGAGTACTGTCAAGTTGTATCTGTTGCTATTTGACTAGTCCTTTCGGTCTCCCACACTGCCCAAACATTCCATGTATCTATAAAAATTGTTACTCTGGTTGTTAGAAGTGGCATCGGTCTCATGATTTCCGAAGACTTTCGGCTTTCATCATGAGGCGTCATAATTCTTCCTTCAACTCAGACAGAGTTTAAATGGTTTGATTTGTTTAATCTGATTGACGTTTTTTTAACATAATTCTTTCTACGAGATGGGGTCACTGACCTCATGCCCAACCTTCCTCCTTTACCCGAGCTTGGGACCAGCAGTAACTCTAGAAGAGCTACAGACAGGTGAAACGCGAGTCCTGTATTCCACTGCTAATCATTTCAAATCATTGACTATTAGGTCAATATATAATCTTATGTTCTCATATTTACTACATAATCCATTCTACTTTGTCAATAAAGTTTGTTGGCTGGATAAGTCATATGAGAACATTGGAAAGTAATTCAATACATTGACTACTATTATTCGATTAAATATCGGTTGAATAGAGTCCCTTTAAATTATGCAGATTAGTTGTTCAGTTATAAAAGAAAAGTGATAAACTGAAATGACAGAAAAATCCAATCCATACATCTATCTATCTACCTGAGATGGTCCAGATGATTTGTTGCTCAGGTGTCTGATTTTGTTGGAGTTTTGTTCTCTGTACCGGGTGGTTTGGTCGTGGAACTTTTATCGTTCTTCAGAACCACTTCATCAGCTTCTACTTGTAGTTTGTTCTTAGAATGTCGTTTAGAAGGACGACGAAAGCTCCAGGATCAAATTATCCAGCTAAGGCTACAATACTCCATCAAAATCTATCTATGTAGTATTGTAGAATTATGGTCTACTGTGATATTAGTACTGCGCTAATAATAGACCTAATCCTAAAATTGTAGAATTGTCATGATATAACTGCCTAATCTATAAGATCTCACATAGAAGTCATACCATCGTCTACACCAACTCATCGTATCTTAACAATCACCAATACATGATGTAGAATAAGCTTAGGCTAGAGATAGAACAATATATTTAATATGGATAAAAGATAGTAAGGTAATATTCAACAGGGACCACGCCTGCATGGCCGATCCATGCCATTCGATCAACTCCAATTCATTTAATACATTATTCTCGCCTTCTCCATCGTTAGGTATCTCTCCGCGTTAACTACTGAATATCTATTTTTTGAAGTGTCTCGTGTTCAGCTTTTAAGATTATGTGGTTATGGTCCTATGGCACTACGGTATCTCCAATTGAAAATCAAATCATATATTTTCACTGTGCAATAAACTACATTCACTTAATTGAAAATCACATTTTCTCATAGCAATTATTCTGTAATGATTCATTACTACCAACAACAACAAAAAGAAGAAGAAGAAGAAAGTTGTTACCATGATAACTTCAATCCATTTATCATAGTTAATTTAGTTGTTTCGTTTTTTTTCTTTTTTTTGTTCACAAGACAAAAACCCAAAAAGAAAAAGAAAAGAAAATCAATAAATAAAGAACAATATTTTCAAACAAAATTTTTATGATAAACATTTTTTTTCATCAAGTGAATATTTTCACACTACTCAATTGGTGCTGTTACCCATCTCCCTACATTCCCCCCTCCCCCTTTCATTTTTTTTTCTTCACTTCACAACAGAAATATCTCCATAGTCTATTGATTTATTGAATGATTTTTTTTGCTTGTTGTAATTCAATTACTTTTTTTAAATAGAAAATAGAATTGCGATAAAGTAAACAAACAAACAAACAAACAACCGAAGTAACAAACAAACAAACAAACGAATTAGAGAGATACTCCATTGAAATTTCAATTGGAAGATAGAAAATGAAAAGTTTTATGTTGATTGTTTTTTGTTGATAGATTTCAAATAGTTTGTTTATTTTTGATTGAGATCATGAAATCGATTGATGTTAGATCACCATGGAAAACCTGGAAGTATTGGACGGTGTGAAGAAATTCTCGAAATCCTAGTGAGAAGCTGTGACCAGTGGAACTAATCCATGTCAGGTAGAAACAGGTGTCTACCTTAGTACAATGGAAGATGGTCGCGCAATTTTATGGATTGGTTGAAGTTAGACATTAACATGGTTAGATGCTGGCTCAGTGGTCCAGTAGGTTAAGCGTTCGCACATCAGACTAAAATTCCTGGGTTCGAATTCCGCGAGTGAGATCGTGGATGCGCACTGCTGAGAAGTTCCACAATAAGACGAAACGGTCGTCCAGTACTTCCAGTTTTTTCAATTATAGTCTAACATCAATCGGTTCATGATCTCAATCAAAAACTTAACAATCTCCACAACCCCTAAACTGATAGTTTATTTATTGTTTTTTTTTAATGAAATCATGAATCGATTGACGTTGGATCACTATGGAAAACCTAGTAGCACTGGATGGAGGTTTTATCTTGGTATGGAACTTTTCAACAGTGCTTATCCACAAAATGTTTGGTTTCGAGTACAAACATTTAATCTCTAAACCACTGAGCTGGAATCCAACGGTGTTAATGTTTAACTTCAATCAATTCATGAAATTTCGTTACTGGCCACCATTGGCTTCGTGAGTAAATGCCTCACAACAGACAAAGTTGAACTTCACTGGTCATGGCTTTTCACTAGAACTTTGAGAATTACCTTAAGAGGCTAATCACTAGTAAGCACATGGTAGTTATCAGTATGGGGTGATAGATATTGGTAAGATTTTAATTGAGATCATGAGTTGATTGATTTTAGACAACCATTGAAAACATGCAGGCAGTGGATAGATATTTCATACTAGTATGACCTAGAGGTCAAGTGTTTGCGCACGAGATCGAAGTTTCTGCATTCGAATTCCGGGAGCAGGATCATGAATGCGCACTGCTGAGGAGTCTCATACTACGTCGAAATGGATGTCATGTGCTTCCAGATTTTCAATGATGGTTTAGTATCAATCAATTCATGATCTCAAGCAAAATATCTTAACAATCTTCACAATCCTATACTGATAATTCATTTATTCTGTTGAATAAATCATTCAAACGAGATATTGATTCTTCAAATATTAAGTTTCAAGAGTTCACTACTTAGTGAATATAATATCTACTTAGTTGAAATACAGTTGATTCTAGGCTTTTTAACTATTCAATGAATGTTCAAAAGTATATCATGCGAATAAGATAATAACAGCATGAAACGATATTTTTCAACTAACGTTACATTTTTCTGTTAACTCGAAGAAGTTTCATTTATCCATTGATCATTCTAACTCCATCTAGAGCCTCTTTGAGGCAACTGCCGGTCCCAAGCCCAGATAACGTAGAAGGGTTGGGCGTGGGGTTAGCGACCACATCCCGTAGAAAACTAACTCGCTAAAAATATGCTAACCATTGATCATTCTCTGTTATTATATGCTTATCCAAACCGCATACCTCAACATCGTTTAAAATTACAAACTATCGTACATTTTTGGATTTTCGTTAATAGTAGGATCCAGGGTACATGTTTTGGACTTTTTCAGTCTCTTCAGATAAACGTATCGCCATTTCAGCTTGAAAACCTGAAAGCACTAGACAACCGTTTCGTTGTGGTATGAGATTCCTCGGCGGAAATGTCCATCCAAGATCCTGCTCCCGAAATTCGAACCAGAGACCTTCGGTCTCGCGAGCAAACGTTTAACCTCTAGACCACTGAACCGGCATATAACGGTGTTAATATCTAATTTCCATCGATCCACGAATGGCTGCGCAACCATTCATTTATTGTCTGATATAGATACCTGTCTCTACTTGACACGGACTGGACTCCACTGATCACTGTTTCTCACTAGAACTCCAAGAAATCGTCTTAGAGCCAGTCACTGAAGAGTCCCATACTAGAACGTAACGGCCGTCCAATGCTTCCAGGTTTTAAATGGTGGTCCAGCTTACATCAACCCATGAATTCAATCATTAAACACTTTTCATTGCATCATTTTCTCAGTTAAACTATAATTTGATTGTAAATCCTTTTAAAAGTCAAAATACAACGACAATTCATTAAAGTTTGATGTGGAATTCTTTCAACTAAGTAATATTGAATATCTATAAAGTAGGTCAATCCTTTGAAAAAACTTTTCTGAATAGGTATTAAACTACTTACAAGTAGACAGACAATTTAATTTTCGGTTTTTGATTGAGATCATGAATTGATTGATGTTAGACCACCATAGAAAACGTGGAAGCACTCAACGGCCGTTTCTTCCTAGCATGGGACACCGCAGCAGTGAGTATTCACGATACCGCCCCCCAGAACTCAAACCAACGACATTCGATCCCCGCACGCGAACACTTAACCTGTTTGGCTACTGAGCCGGCACGTAACGGTGGTAATATCTAATCCATGACAGGTAGAGACGGGTATCTACCTCAGACAATAGAAGATAGTTGCTCATTTTCGTGGATTGATTGAAATTAATCTACATTTCAATCGTTTTGCTGATCAACTCATCAATATTTTGATATAAACCATGGATTCAAATCTTGAAAGAAAAGTTGCTAAAAAGAATGTAAGTAATCGTTTATGTGCTCAAAATTCATCAACGGAATATTCATAATATATCAATGAACTTCTTTTAAGATAACTAGCTAAAGAGTCTATGTACTAATTAACTAACTACTCCTGTTTCTCCTCGTTGAGGAGTATAGACTCAAAACCAGCATTCTCCATCCAAATCTGTGCTGTACAAACCCTTCCACTTGTTTCCGGTTGCTATTCACTCTTTCCTTGTCTGCTTCTAATTCTCAGCGCAGAATGCTCTTTGGTCTTCCTCTTTTCTGTTTTCCTTTACGATTCCATATTAGAGTTTGCTTAGTGATTCAGTTTGATGATTTCCATAACAAATGTCCAGCCCACCATTTCCAACATCTTTTCCTAATTTTCTCTGTAGTCCGAAGCTGCTTTGTTCTCTCCCACAGTGGGCTGTTACTGATGGTATTCGGTCGATGGGTTTTGAGTATCTTATGTAGACAATTGTTCATAAATACTTATACATTTTTAATAATAGTTGTAGTAATTCTCCACGTTTCAGCTTCGCACAGTAGGACTGTCTAATGTTCGTATTGAAGTTTGTGACTTTATAATTGATTGACAGTTGTTATGAGTTCTATATGTTCTTCAGTTGTAGGAATTCTCTCCTTACTTCGCCAATCCTTGCCTTTACGTCTGTGTCTGATCCTCCTTGTTCATAAAAGATACTTCTATGTGTAAGCGGTCAATAAATTCATTCTTATGTATATATGATGAATTGTTAGTGTGATCTTCCAAGCTTAATCATCTTGGTAATTGCCGATTCATTGAATAGAATATTTAAGCAATATATATCTCAATAGTTGAGATCATGAGTTAGTTGAAGCTAGACAACCATGGAAAACCTGGAATCAATGGACGACCGTTTCATTCTATTGTGGAACTCCTCAGTGGTAGTGCACATTCACGATCCCGCCTCACAAGATTTGAACCCAGGACCTATCAGTCTCGCACGTGAAAGCTTAACAACTAGACCACTGAGTCGGCACTCAACGGTGTTAATGTCTAACTTCAACCAATACACAAAGTTGCACAACCGTACAAAATTGTCTTCAGTGAGTTGATATCTCACAACAGACCTGGTTGAACTGCACTGGTAACGGTTTCCCACTAGAACTCGTGGATGCGCACTGCGGAGGAGTATCACAATGGGACGAAACGGCCATCCAGTGCCTTCAGGTTTCCCATGGTGGTCTAGCTTCAACTGACTCATGATTTCAACCATTGAAATTTCTAAAAATCTCCACAAAACCCCTTCTGATAATATCTATCTCTTTGAATATAATACACCTGAAAATTTTCACTAAAGCCAGAATTTAAAGTCACAGAACAGAATGAATACACCGACAACTTCAAACGCTTTTGCAGTGTCCCATTTCTAGTTACATACCGAATATATTCAGACAAAAAAATTCTTATTCGAGAATTGAAAATCGTTCTAAAAATCTGTCATATTGCGGTGTATGCTACTGATGTCGATAGATATAAGTAGTATGTGTCATCGGTCAAAAGTGAGATGCCTTGAGGCAGAAGGTTAATAAGATCAAAGAAATGAGTACGAGAACAGAGAATGATTGATGTGGAAAAGAAAAAACAATGAAGTTTGAGACGATTGATTGATATTTTGTAAATGTAAGATTTATTGTATGGTTCTCAAATTTTACTAAGATGTTCTGTAATTTTATATTCAGATGTATTCGCTTGTCCCCACTTGTATTCTCGCTCATAAATCTCTGTGTCCCAGCCAACCAAGAGCGGGGAAGTGGGCTGTTCTGAGGACGCCGTTACAGACTTAGCTCTGAGATGTTAGGGAGATCTGGTGCGGGAGCTGATGTCGAGTGAAGTGTTCTGGCGGGTTGAAACGAGTACTACCGATGGAGAGGAGCAGTGGGACGTGCGACCTATGAAGATCGGTATGCCACAGACTTGACATCTTGACGGAGAGTGTGGCACAGACTTCAGAAAGGAAGAAAGTCGCACAGCGAACAGAACCACCACAAGAACGACTGCTTTAAAGGGGGGTGGGACGAGTGTGGTATGTGCTACTGATGTCGATATATATAAGTAGTATTTATCATCAATCGAAGGTTAAAAAGATCAAAGAAAACGAAAGAACAATGAAGTCTGAGACGATCTATTGACATTTTTCAAATGGTTCTCAGAGATTACTAAGATATTTCATAATTTTGTATTCAATTGAATTTAGTTGTTCTCATTCACGTTCTCGTTCATTACAGTAGTATAGGACTCCTTAGTAGTAGTGCACATCTATAATCCCTTACGCAGGACTCGAACCCAGAACTTTTGTTTTTCACTATTTATCTATGATAAACTGGTTATACCAATGAGACAATAATATTTAAAGCATCACTGTTATCTATATGAAACTTATCTATTCATGATACTACTACTAATAATAGTAGTCATCATCATAATGTGTTTATATTCTACACATTTCAAACCGTTTTCATCCATTTTCTATCTTTTATATCATTCCAATAAATATCTCATCTATTCTATTCGGTTATTGTAATGAAGATAATAAATAGAGAGAGAAAAAACAAAGAGGGAAATCAACATTTGAATATAAAGAGAATAGACAACCCCTTTTATTTATCACATCAAAATAAACCATCCATTGGACATTTACATTTACATTGAAATAGAATTTGTTTATCTTTATATTTTTTAACTTCCCAATGGAATAGAAGGGGATACTCACTCAAATGTGTGTGTGGGTAGGTGGGTGAATGAGTGAGTGAGTGAGTGGTTGGATGGGTAGATAGGTAAGTGCATATTCATTTAGTTATATAAGTAGTATATTCATCTATAAAGATATTCATATATGTAATATATCTGTTACTATTATTACTATTATTGTTAGACAGAATAAATTTCTAAAAAATAGTATACAAAAGAAGAAACAATAAGAAGAGATAGTTTGAATGAAGCTTTAAACTTAATGAATAGAGATATCCAAACGGTGGCAACAACAACAACAACAACGATAAAAATTAGTGTCAAACCACATAAAAGAGAAAGTACGTTAGATTTTCAATATTGATGAATATCAATAAAAATGATTGGTGGTTAACAGTGGAATGTAGAAAGTGGATTTTGTCCCTTTTTTTGAGACTCATCAGGTAGATGTATCTACATCCTAAATGTTGATGTTTACTCTGGGATTCGAACTACCATCCATCTTTGTTAAGAATGCTTGTAATTTAAGGCAATGTTGATACAATCTATACAGGATGCATATATGCTAATTAGAGATTTAACAATTACAGTCCTAAACATTAATGGGAAGATTCAAACAACCAATATAATAGTTTATAAGTGACCAAGTAAATAAGAGCATTTTGTGAACTACTCAAGTTCTAGATCATTCAACAAGATGAAGATTGTTCAATGAAGAAAATCAAAGTCGACAGACATAAATTTACAGTTTTGTGTGGTGGAATTTCGTATAACTCACTTTTAGCTAAAGTTTACATTGATGACATTGTTTAGGAAGGACTATGAAAGGTTTACGATCAAGCCAACTTGCACAAAGAACAAAATTCTTTCGAAACTATACAATGGTCTTAATAGTTAACACATGTATAGATTAGTTGAAGTTAGACATTGGATACCAAGTCACTGGTCTAGTGGATAAGCGCTCGCGCGCGAGACTGATAAATCCTGGGTACGAGCCTCGCGAGGTAGGATCGTGGATGCACACTGCTGAGGAGTCCGACGGTAGGACGAAAAGGCTGTCCAGTACTTCCAGATATTCCGTGGTGGTCTAGCTTCAAATGAATTATGATCTCAACTAATAAAATTACTATAATATACACAAAAACCCTTCTGCTATGTAGGGTAGTCTACAGTGTAATATAGAGGTTGTGCAATGTCATCGACTAATTGAAGATAGACGTGTACGCCATTCCATCCTGGCTATTCATTTGAGTACTAAGTTTGTCAAACCTTTTTAAATGTGCAATATAAGCTGAACAACAATTTGAAAAGCAGTGAGAAGTAATAAGGTGAAAAAAATTTAAAGAAAGTGAAGACGGAGATTACCAGACGAATCACATATGATGGAGATACTCTGAAACAGGTGGAATCTTACACGTACCTCAGAAGCATCATTGATTTACAAAGAGGATCGGACACGGACGTAAAGGTGAGGATTAGCAAAACAAGACCAACATTCCTACAAATGAAAAACATATGCAACTCAAAACATCTATCTGTCAATCAATATCAATGTCAAAATCTTCAATACGAATGTCAACACAGTTCTGTTGTATGAAACTCAATACCCGAGAACTACCACAACCATCGTCAACAATGTACAGGTATTTATAAACAATTGTCTATACAAGATACTCAACATCGATTGACCGGATGACATCAGCAACAAACTATTGTGACAGAGAACAAACCAGCCTGCAAATGAAGAGGAAATTAGGATAGACGTTTTAGTTGGTGTGTTGGACATAGATTACGGAAATCATCAAACTGTATCTCGAAGCAAGCAATAACTTAGAATCTTGAAATGAAATGAAAAGAGAAAAACCAAAGAACACATTGAGTCGAGAATCGGAAAAAATTGTCCAGCACATTGTTAGATGGAGACTTCTGGTGGGTGGCCTATATTTCTCTATGAGGGGTAACAGACGTAAGTAAGTAAGAGTCCGGATGAATTTCTCAGTAGTAAGTATTATAATTAAAGGTCTTTTATAGTTTGGGCCATTCATATGTTTGTGAATGCATGCTAGGTCAAGGGATAAACGACAGATCTTAATGAATGGGTGCTATTGATTGTGATTTGATTCATCTACCTGAATGATTTTGTGTACATAATTGATCAAGTTTAGCCGATACAGCTTTCTAGTTCTTCCTTGTCTTTTCATTCAAGTATCACAATGATCTCAAGAATAGAAACAAACATAGTGATGACAGAATTGAACGATCATCTAAAATAGCAACTATCAACTTGTTACCTTAGTTACATGCATTTTTATACAACTTCATTTCCTACATTTGGAACACAGTTGTTACGTCATGATTTTCCCTAACTGAATATCAGCTGCATATATCTGTGTTTTAAATATCAACTGATCACTTTTCACTACACTAAAATATCTCCAAACCGACTTAACAACTGCTGTCATTTACTCTTATTTAGGATTTATCAGTAGTATCCATTTACAAGCTGGAATCAAAAGTTGTCAGCCGTTAGGTTTTAACCTACTGAGCAATCTTCAGATATAGTGTACACAGTGAGATATATGAAGATATATATATCTGACTATTAGGGAATTTATGCAAGTGAATCGGTTAAGAATTTTTTCAAAAACTGAAACAAAACAAACGTCTTTAACCCTCATTGTCATCCTACTCTACAAGCTAAGTGGATAACACATGACTTTTGAAGCCAACGGTACTGGTTTCGAGTCCTGGAGTGAGCATCATCTGTGAGATGCAGATGTGTCCAGTTGATGAGTTCAAAAAACAGAACGAAATGCGGGTTCCGCACTCCACTAGTTGCCACTTATACATGTTTGTGTATGATACTTGTGACTGAAGGCAACATCAAGGCAATTTGTACAGGATGCACATATGCCAACAAGAGACTGATCAATTGCAGACTTAAGCAACAATCGGAAGATTCAAGTGAACAATACTAAATGAATTTAAACTTCACCCGATTGCACAATCAAGTGACTATCAAAACTCAGTGGCTAAGTGGAGAACATGACGGATTTAAGTCCTAGAGTGAACATCAACTCTGTCGATTCAGGTACACACAGTTGATGAGTCTGTAGTGTCAGTCATTACTTTAAGCCCATAATATACCTTATTCTGGCTTCCGGACATCCCATTTTATTCATTCTACTTGAGTCATATTTTGACCTTGTCAATTATTCACTTATCAGTCTTGACTGTTTTTATATATGAGCGTATATGTGTGTGACCTTCTTATTCCATTAACCATATGTATGTAGCTTAATTTTGTCTGACTATAAATATTGAGTAACACTTGATTAAAATGGAGTTGGCTTCCCAGCCATCCTCCCTGAGCGTCATTTTGCTCTGTTCTACTGCATTCACTTTACATACAAAATATATGTATTCAAAGGCCATTCTCGTTAATTGACTTATCTCAATTCCGTTATTGACTAACGTGATTTAAGTCGACGATGATATACGAGAAAAGGCGATAACAATCATTCGTACGATCTAAATAGAAGTCAGATCCACGGGCCACTAAAATGGTGAGCCCTTCAACGAACATCTTCCGATCTAAACGAGGACAAAATCAAAATGACGAGTCTCAAAAAGTCTCAAAACTAGGACGAAACACACATCCTATATTCCATTACTAGCCACTAGCCATCTTTGCTTCTATTCATTGTTGTCGTCTTAATTCACCTTTAATTTATGCATTTTCTATTTCTGAAATGTTAAATAAATTTTTTTTGGTTGTTTTCTTTTTGTTGATAGAAAAAATACAACTAAATGACTTCAATATGAAGAAAGGAAGTTTGTTTACTAAACATTTGATCAATATTTTGTTTGTTTGTTTGTTACCATGTGACTATAAACAAAGATATTGATTGATTATTGAATCAATATTTCGATTAGATATTGATGAATAGTTCATGAGAAAGAAATAAGGGGTTAGAATCATCATCATCATTATTATTATTGATTTATTGATTTATTTATCAGTATGCACTTGTGAAGTTTGTTGAATTTCTGATTAAGATTATGAATCGATGAATGTTTTAACCATCATTGAATACCTGGAATCACTGGATGATCTTCTTGTTTTAGTATGAGACTTTACAGTATTGTACATCAACGATTTGGCACGAAAGGGAATCGAACTCAGGACCTTTGGTGTTGAGCGCGAACGCTTAAACTTTAAATCATTGAAACGACATCCAACAATGTTAATATCTAACTTCAACCATTCCATGATATTTTGCAACCATCTTCCATTGTTTTCAATGGGTAACTGCTTCACACCCGACACAGATTAGCTCGATTGGTCCCGGCTTCGTTAGTTTTCTGTGTGGTGATTATGTTAATTTGACGTCATCAATGTTTTTTGAAGGTGTGATTTGAAGTTTCTTCATGTTCCCTATTGTTTTTTCTCTTTTCAAATTTATTTCACTGAATTATACTCCTTGAATAACACCTTCAAACCGAAATCTTTCCGATTACTGCTTATACTCTTACTACCTCTACTACTGTGGGATTTTCAATCGACAATTGTATTTCTGTACTAATGTGATATAAAAAATCGAACCGATGTACATACGTACGATGTTCTGCATTGTTGCTGACTGACTAATATGAACTAACCATGAAAGTGAAACTTCTTTTCATACTTCTTAACTTTTATTTTCCTTTTCGTAATCAACTGTAGAA
Organism: Schistosoma mattheei; assembly: GCA_944470405.2. Taxonomy (NCBI): domain Eukaryota; kingdom Metazoa; phylum Platyhelminthes; class Trematoda; order Strigeidida; family Schistosomatidae; genus Schistosoma; species Schistosoma mattheei. The sequence goes on from OX103950.1 coordinate 1,606,365, forward strand.
GATTTATATGTGGGAGAATGTGGAGAGAGGACTGTTAAGCTGTTAAAAGTCAGTACCAAAATCTTTTTATTTTTATTTTAACACACAGATATTGGTACAAGGAGGCACCAAGTACATATGCGCCACACAAGTCTCATTTGGTATGTGTGAGGGCTGTGATTCTGCCCGAGTGCCCAAACCAAAGCAGGTGGTTTTCTTAGGGGACCACACCCACAGCCTTCGACCTGAGAGTCTGATCCACAAGGCAGTGGAGCGACCAAAAGAGATGCACTCACATGGTAGCCGGTGACCAACGATTGGTTCATGCGCTATTCCTTTCCTTAGGATCTTGTAGCCCATGTGCACAATTGGTTTGGAATTAGGGTGTCTACCAACCCGGTTTAAGCCCCTGCCGGACATTCGTTTTTCGTCCTCTCAAGTTCGTAAACAACACCCCCGCCACGAGGAGGCAATGAGTAGGATTTCCGTGGTAGAGGCTATATACGCGTAGCTATGTTAGAGTATTTCTAGAGGCAGAGCGGACTCTCCTCACTCACGGCCGTACCAAGGCATTTGGGGGTAAAACCTGGAAACACTGGACGGCCGTTTCATCCAAATATCGGACTCCTCAGCAGTGCGCATCCATGATCCCGCACCCCACGAGATTCGAACTCATGATCTATCAGTCTCGCGCCATGCGCTTAACTAACTAGACCACTGAGCCCAGTACAAAATGTTTAGGTATAATATATAATAGGATTATTGTAGAAAATGATAAAGTTCTCATAAGAATAAAAATTTCTTTTAAAGAAAAATCAGAACGATGATAATTTTTCGGATTATTGATTAATTTTTTTTTGTTGTTTTCTAAATATTTGCCTGTTACGATGAATAATAGATTTCGCCTTGAGCTTCGTTGCCTACCCCTCCCCTTCCTTACACACACACACACACACGCACACACGCACAAATAGTATTCTAACTCATTTCTTTATTTTGTTTACATTTCTTCACTAGTAACACTAATTTGTTTTTCAGTTTTCTTATTTGTTTTCGTTTATCAAACGATAAACAAATTTACGTTCTTGAGAGGAAGAAAAAAGTCATTAGTAAATAATAAATATATAGATGGATTGTGAATAGTATCGAGATCTAAGACAAGTGTTTCATCCTATCTGGGACTCGTCAACCGGATGTTTTCTGTATCTAATTGATGATATTCACATTGAGATTTAAGAACAATTTGTTTCATTATATACGTTGAATGAATTATCCACTAAGTTAATATATTTAGTTAGTTGCTAGTCTATAAGTTTTATATGCAAAGATGGATATTAGCTAACAGTGGAATCCGGGACACGCGTTTCGTCCTATTCGGGACTCGTCAGCTGGATGTAAACTGTGAGGCTCGAACTCAGTACCATTCGCTTCAAACGTCATCACGCTATCCACTTAGGTACTGAGTCCTGATAGTCACTTGCTTGTGAATGAGTATGGGTATGAGTTTTATTTGTAAGTGTTTGTTATTATGAATTGAAATTGATCAATCTTTGTTAGCATATATTAGTCCTTGGCGGATTGCCTCAACATCACTGTTTAAGCAAAAGTTTCAAGTGAATTTAAATAGGAGCCAGATAAAGCAATCTAGGAAAGTCGTTTCGTATTATTTGAGACTCGTCAGTTAGATGTACTTGCATCCAAGAGCTGATGCAAACATTCATAGCTTAATGGTTTAAACTGTTAGTTATAATTCATCTTTACAAGGCGGGATAGTGGATGCGCACTGCTGAGGAGTTCCACACTAGTACGAAACAGCCGTTCAGTGCTTCCAGGTTTTCCATGGTAATCTAGCTTCAAACGACTCATGAATTGAACTATTAAAACTTATAACTAATTGTTTAATTCGTGACAGTTTACTCAGGATGGATATATTTCAATTACGGTTTATCAAAATGTAGTTCTCATTCATCAAAAATGGCATAATTCAAACTTTTTCTCAGAGTTATGTACATAAATCACAATATGCATTGAAGGGGTTCTTTCAAAAAAAGATCTACCTTGATACTTAGTATTAAAGATCATGAAATACGACACGGAGAACACAAACCCAATCACACTTGATGGAGAGACTTTGGAACAAGTGGAATCTTACACGTACCTCAGAAGCATCATTGATGTACAAAGAGGATCGGATACGGACGTAAAGGTAAGGATTGGCAAAGCAATAGCAACATTCCTACAACTCAAAAACATATGCAACTCAAAACATCTATCTGTCAATCAATATCAAAATCAACATCTTCAATACGAATGTCAACACAGTTCTGTTGTATGAAACTCAATACCCGAGAACTACTACAACCGTCGTCAACAATGTACAGGTATTTACAAACAATTGTCTACACAAGATACTCAACATTTATTGGCTGGATAACATCAGCAACCTGCAAATGAAGAGGAAATTAGGATAGACGTTTTAGGTAGTGTGTTGGACACAGATTATGGAAATCATCAAACTGCATCTCGAAGCAAGCACTAACCTGGAATCCGGAAGGGAAACGTATAAGGGGAATATCAGAGAACTCACTGCGTCGGGAATGGGAAGCAGATATAAAAAGGATGAATAGCAACTGAAAATAAGTGGAAGGGATTGCCCGGCATAGAGTTGGATGGAGAAAGTTGATGTTGGCCCTATACTTCTCGAGGAGGAGTAATTGGCGTAAGTAAGTGAGTAAGTTGTTGAATAACAGGATATCCCACTTTTGTGTATTACAGGGGCTGAAGATTTTGTTTCAGAATCCCAATGAAAGCTCAGTAGTGAAACTATCTACTTCAGAGAACAAAACGTTATCAATGCCAATAAAACCTAAATATGATGTTCGAATCCAGTTGTTTGTTGGTAAATAAATTACACAAATGTACCTGTTGATATTGTTATAACTTGTGGACTTATGCCCCCTATGACGTAATGATATCGCCAATTAGAGAAAAAAGGATTTATTGACTGAACCAACGATGCATCAAATCCGTGTGAGCAGTCTAGAGTCTTTATCGATCCTGCTTCCTGACTAGCCTTACTTGCCTGTTCAAATCCAGAACACCAATCTCAGTCTCTGTAGTATGAATCATGTATTTCATACATACTGGGTTCATATACCAATCAGACAGACCACATTACACCATAAAATAGGAAACGACATTTCTACAAGATTTGGTTAAATGTGGCTGCGAATGTCAGAGATAGGGATTGATAGACTGGGCATAAATCAAGAACAGTTAATCGTATAATAATCGTCTATGGGTCAAAATAAGGATTATGATAAGAAGAACCTTGTATATGAATAGTTTAATTACATAACAATCATACAATAAGAATACATATATCGTACTTAATTACTTACTTACGCCTGTTACTCTTAATGGAGCATAGGCCGCTGACCAGCATTCTCCAACCCACTCTGTCCTGGGCCTTCTTTTCTAGTTCCATCCAATTCTTGTTCATTTTTCTCATGTCTATCTCCATTTCTCGGCGTAATGTGTTCTTTGGTCTTCCTCTTTTCCTTTGGCCTTCAGGATTCCATGTGAGGGCTTGTCTTGTGACGCAGTTGGGTGCTTTCCTCAATGTGTGTCCTATCCACTTCCAGCGCTTCTTCCTGATTTCTTCCTCCGCTGGGATCTGGTTTGTTCTCTCCCACAGTACGTTGTTGCTAATAGTGTCCGGCCAACGGATCTGAAGTATTTTGCGTAGACAACTGTTAATAAACACCTGTATTTTCTGGATGATGGCTTTTGTAGTTCTCCAGGTTTCTGCCCCATACAGTAGAACTGTCTTGACATTTGTATTGAAAATCCTGACCTTGGTGTTGGTTGACAGTTGCTTTGAGTTCCAGATGTTCCTCAGTTGTAAATATGCTGCTCTTGCTTTGCCGATCCGCGCCTTCACATCTGCATCAGATCCACCCTGTTCATCAATGATGCTGCCCAAATACGTAAAGGTTTTTACATCTTCCAAATCTTCTCCGTCAATTGTGATTGGATTGGTGCATTCTGTGTTGTATCGGAGAATCCTGCTTTTCCCTTTGTGTATATTGAGACCTACTGCTGCTGAGGCTGCTGCCACACTGTTCGTCTTCTCCTGCATCTGTTGTTGCGTTTGGGATAGAAGGGCCAGATCGTCTGCGAAGTCTAGATCATCCAACTGCATCTAGATGTCCATTGTATCCCGCCTTCCCTTCAGACGTTGACGTCTTCATGATCCAGTCGATCACCAGGAGAAAGAGAAAGGGTGAGAGTAAGCAACCTTGCCTAACACCGGTCTTCACTTCGAACGACTTTGTCAACTGTCCTCCATGCACGATTTTGCAGTGTAATCCATCATATGAGTTCTGTATGATATTGACTATCTTCTGAGGCACGCCGTAGTGTCGAAGAAGTTTCCATAGTGTTGTTCTGTCCACGCTATCAAATGCCTTTTCGTAGTCAATGAAGTTGATGTAGAGTGATGAATTCCATTCAATTGATTGTTCCACAATGATCCGTAGAGTTGCGATTTGGTCTGTACACGATCTATCCTTACGGAATCCTGCCTGTTGGTCACGAAGTTGGGCGTCTACGCAGTCCTTCATCCTGTTTAACAATACCCTGTTGAAGACTTTTCCCGGTATTGAGAGAAGAGTGATGCCCCTGTAGTTATCACACTTGCTGAGATCGCCTTTCTTCGGTATTTTGATCAGAAGTCCTTCTTTCCAGTCTTTGGTACTTGTTCCTCATCCCAAATCTTATTGAAGAGAATGTGGAGTATCCTTGCAGTTGCCGCTACGTCTGCTTTTAGTGCCTCTGCTGGATGTTGTCCGGTCCTGCTGCTTTGCCACTCTTGATTTGTCTGATGGCCATGCTGATTTCTTCAATTGTTGGTGGGCCAACATTGATTGGGAGGTCCGTGGGTGCTGCTTCGATGTTGGGTGGGTTCAGTGGAGCTGGTCGATTCAAGAGTTCTTTGAAGTGTTCTACCCACCTGTTTTGTTGCTCTTCAATGTTGGTGATTACCTTGCCTTCCTTGCTTTTCACTGGTCGTTCTGGTTTGCGGCGATTTCCAGAGAGTTTCTTTGTCGTGTCATACAGTTGTCTCATGTTTCCTTCTCTTGCAGCCTTTTCCGCCGTCGTTGCTAAATCTTCCACATATTTACGTTTGTCGGTTCTGATGCTCCTCTTCACTTGTTTGTTTATTTCGTGTATTCAGCTTGTGCCTTGGCTTTTTCTGCTCTTGTTCGGCTGGTATTGATTGCTGCCTTCTTGTTCCTTCTTTCTTGAATCTTATCCAGTGTATCAACAGTGATCCATTCCTTGTGGTGGTGCTTCTTGTGACCCAGGACCTCATGACATGTTGAAGTGATTGCCTCTTTGATCCCCTTCCAGTTGCTCTCCACAGTAGTTCCTTCTCCATTGAGTAGATCATGAAAGGCCTGGAACTTGTTGCTGAGGACTATCTTGAATTTGTTGAGTTTGTTAGTATCCTGAAGAAAGGCCGTATTGAACTTTTGTGATATTGTCCGCCCCGTTGTCCAGTGCTTCTTGAGTTTCAATTTCATCTTGGCGACCAGCAAGTGATGATCTGATGCTATATCAGCTCCTCTCTTGGTTCTCACGTCCTCTATAGTCCTCCTGAACGTTTTGTTGATGCAAATATGGTCGATTTGGTTTTGTGTAGAGTGATCCGGTGAAGTCCATGTGGTTTTGTGTATGCGTTTATGTGGGAATATGGTGCCGCCTATGACCAGCTTATTGAAGGCACATAGATTTGCAAATCTCTCACCATTTTCGTTTCTTTCTCCCAGTCCGTGTCGTCCCATGATGTCTTCATATCCAGTGTTGTCCGTTCCAACCTTGGCGTTGAAATCTCCCATCAGAATGGTCAGGTCCTTTGTTGGGCACTTCTCGACGATTGACTGCAGCCTATTGTAGAATTGATCTTTAGCGTCTTCATTGTAGTCGTTGGTAGGCGCATAGCATTGGATGATGTTCATTGAAATGCCCTCTTTCTTTGTTTTGAACGAGGCTTTGATGATCCTTGGTCCATGAGATTCCCATCCTATAAGTGCATTTTGCGCTTGTTTGGACAGCATCAATGCAACTCCTTGTGTATGTGGTGCATTTTCTTCTTCATGGCCGGAGTATAACAGGAGCTCTCCTGTAGTTAGTCGTTGTTGTCCAACTTGTGTCCAATGTGTTTCACTGATCCCAAGTACCTCTAGGTTGTATCTTCTCATTTCTGCAGCAATTTGGAAGGCTCTTCCGGTGTCCCACATTGTACGAACATTCCATGTACCTAAATAAATGGTCGCTCTGGTTGTCAGAAGGGGCATCGGCCTCGTAACTTCCGAAGGAATTCGGCTTTCATCATGAGGCGTCATAATTCTTCTAAATGAAGACCTTCTGACTCCCAGGGCAGAGTTTAAAAGGTTTGAATAATTTTTTCTGGTTAGCGTTTTTTTAGCGAGTTAGTTTTCTACGGGATGGGGACGCTAACCCCATGCCCAACCCTCCTCCTTTATCCGGGCTTGGGACCGGCAGTAGCCCCCGGAGGGACTCCAGGCGGAGTTACATATATTGTATTAGTCCATAAATAGATCCAAACAGTTACCATTCATTATTCTCATTGGGACATATCAATGTTTCGTCTTTAACTATTATTCAATCTTCCTACTTGTAATGATTCATTTAATGGATATTTCATGTCATTAATTCTATTTTATTGAGTTAGTGATCAGTAACCCTTCTAGGGTTTGGCACAGTGACAGCGACTAACATCCCGTAGAAAACAATCTTGTTGAAAAAAGCAAAACAATTCGACCCTTTGAAATGATTTGATAATAACCAATTTGATGTTATTCTGTCCTTATACACTGACCTAATTCTGTCAATCTATTTCTAATGAGATAACAAATACAAGTGCTTTAATATGACAGCTCAATTTTGTTTCAATCAAATCTATATGTAACTATAGAATTTGCTTATATTACTCAGTATGTAATATGATGGATATACTATGGTGTGAGCTACTTATATCCAAATAAGTAGTATATAACGGTGGCTTGGAATAGAATGTATTTTAATAGAAGATCGAGAAGGAAAGAGAACAGGAACAGAAAGCAATTAGTATGACAATGCATGAAACAATGAAGTTTGAGACGATGGGCTAACATTTAGCAAATAAAGGTATTTACTATATGCTTCTCAGATTTTATTAAGATGTTCTGTAATTTGTGTGCTCAAATACATTCGATTGTTCCCCATTTGTATGTTATCGTTCACTACAATACAAATACTAATAAATTGTTCTAGTTGAAGTTCTATTCTCTGAGCTGAATGGGTTAGTCGTAGAGCTTTCATTGTACGTCTGAACAATATCATCAGCGTGAACTTCAGGTAGAAATGAAGTGTTCAAATTTCTTCACATATGACTCACAGCTTGCCTTGTAGACTTCGATATTGATTGGCTATTGTTGAACGTTAATCCGTCATTGTTTACTTCCTTATTTTGATTGTGTCTGGTTCTATATTTGTACATGATTCTTCTGAGTGATTAATAGATTGGATCGATATCAATGTGTTTGTTGATTGTTGATTGACCTGAATGAAAAGCTTCTAGAAATTCTCCAGTGCATTTAGTATTCCCTCTAACTAAAATCTCAACAGTTTTTCAGTCCAGTATTTGTCCATAGTTGTCTATATGCATTGATATAAGCGAGAATATGTCATGGTGTCTGATCGCTATTTCATATTTGTTCGGCTGAAGAGGGAAGGTGGCATCCATTTTGTCAACCTGGGAAAAACACTACAATAACACTCAGTTAAAACGCTGAGAAATTTAACAGATCGACGAGGTTTTGATGGTTGTTTCTCGGTATAGTATATTCAAAATGCCTCATCTAGAATAAACTAAGCGTTTGGTTGAAGGTTGTAAAAATTTCAACTACACTTAACTGTATAGTGTATCTTTATTCTAGATCCACTTGAATTGGTCGTTTGAATGTTATCAATTGACGTCGTGAACTATAAATCATCAGTCTCTTTTCGGTATATATCCATCCTTTGTGGATCGACACGATATTTCCACTAAGTAACAACCATCTGAATCCACTAGTTAAGTATATAACTCAAAGGTGTTGAAGGTGAACGGTACTGAATTCGAGTCCTTGACCAATTATCTCACTTTACAATGCATAAACACAACCAGATGACAAGTCTCGAATAAGATGAAACGTACCTACTGGATTCCATTGTGGATCACTATCCATCTCTTTTTATTTTAACTTATTGTTTACTCCATTATTGTACTTCTATAGATTGATTTCATTATCATATAAATGAATGTTATTTATCATTTAATTTCAATATTGATAGCATCTCAATTTCGAAGAATAAATACACTTGAACCATTACCATAGCAACGAAACATATCTAGGGTGTGGAAAATCACACGCATAATAATAAAAGTTTAGGTCATTTCCTTTTCATTTAAAAATTGTGAAATACAAAGCAATACTTTGATGATATTGGGCGTTTCCTATCTGACGTCCGATATAAAAGTGTAATTTATACTTGATAGATCCATAATCTCCCAATGGTATTTTTTAAAATAGAGTTTAACTACTTATAAGTAGTAAAAATAATATCACTAAAATTAAAGTTTTGTGAATAGAAGTGTTGGGATGACTATCAATATGATTTATGAGATGGATCTTAATCATATTTATATATAAACTGTAGGAAACTGCTGAAAATCTTTAAGTCAGTTATTGATGATTCATGAGCACTGCAAATATAGGACTCTTCAGAGGTTGGAACATTAATCAAGAGTGAGATGATATCGAATAAGGATATTGATTACATTGAAAATTGACCGTTTGACTTCAACATAATAACTCAATATCATTATTAGAAAGGACTTAAATCATTTCTTTGATTTTAATCAAGATGGAACTTTGACTGATCTTTGTTACATCCTATACCACTGGAACTCAGTCATGTCTAACTGACAAGTGCCAAGTGGGACGAAATGGATATACTGAATTCCACCAACACCCAATATACATCAATTCTATTATTCTAAAAATATAGTTTCTATATTTTAGGAATCTTCTCTTGAAGAGCATATATCCTCAAAGATTGACTAAAGGTTCAACCCTGAATAGTTCAAAAGCTTACTACTAATGGTATGGAACTGAATAGTTACTAAGCAATTCTTGTTTATCAATAATTCCCCAAGTGATATCAGTTCTTCTTTGGTTAAAGTTAATTTTAACTCGAACAAACTTTTGGAATAACCATCGTCATTCAAAATGACTCATTTAGAATAAAATAACGGTCACTAACGAGTTTTCATGCGACGATTCTAATCACTAACAGTAATAAGCAAAGATGGATAGTAGCTAGTAGTGGAATCCATCTTTGCTTATAAAGCTTGTGACTTAAAGCAGTCTCGAGGCATTTTGCACAGGATACACATATACCAATCAAAGACTGATCAATAGCAATCCTAAACATCAATGAGAAGATTCAAGTAAATAGTATCAAGTGAACTAACAGTAATATTTCAAAATGTTCAATGTTTCAGTTTACACTTGTAAAATCAATCTCTAAACACAATATAGAGTTAAGTTAACAATCCTTGGTTGTCGAGATGTTATTTTATTTTAGCCGTTGATGATAGCAATAACTTCGAATGAACGCATGTTGGATAAGCATATTTAGTATAGGGGATTTGTGGAGATTGTAGTATTTAAATGGTTGAGACCACGAACCGTTCGTAGCTAGACCATCACTGAAAACGTGGAAGCACTGGAAGAATGTCTTATTCTATTATATGAATTATCAGTGGCATAGCTCACCCATGATCCTACATGCAAGAATTGAACCCAGGAATTTTCGTCTGAAGTACAAACACTTCCCGATGACTAAGCCGGCAACCAACAGTAATAATATCTAACTTCAATCAGTGCATAGTCGTGTGCAACCCCTTCATCCATTGCCTGTGGTAGATAACTGTCTCGTATCCAAAACATTTAGAGTGAGTAAAAAGCTAATCAATGTAACCAATAAACAACAACAAACACGGTAACACTTAGTCATCATCAAACTCCCTCAGACTAACTATTCAAACACAACATGAACATAGAAAAAAACAGATCACTTCTCTATTACACTCAATTCAATGACGACTCCCTAATTCCACTAACAACATATTTGAAATTTCTCATCGTACAGCAACACAATTACGAAATCGCAATCAGTAGAGAATGCTGGTTGGCAGCCTATGCTCCATTGGGGGTAACAGGCGTAAGTAAATAAGACAATATAAACATAATTGATACAACAACAGTGTAATAAAAGAATAATTAACTGGTGATAAATTTCGGATGGAAAGACATATGACAACGATCTATGAGTTGAACGGAAGCTTAGAAATAGGAGAATATTGAAATAGGACGGTCTTAGCGTTTGCTAAATACACCGTGATCAGTGGAGTTTAACCGGGTCTGTTGTGAGATAGTAACTCAACGAAGACAACAGACGAACGTGGCCCAATTTTATGAATTGATTGAAGTTAGATAGTAATACCATCGGATACCAGCCCTGTGGTCTGGAGGCTGATTTAGGCGAAGTTCTGTTCTCTGACCTGGATGGCTTGGTTATGGAGCTGACATTGTACGTCTGAACAATATCATCAGTGCAAACTTCAGGTAGGATTGAAGCGTTCAAGATTCACTTCTACCTGAAGTTTGCACTGATGATATTGTTCAGACGTACAATGTCAGCCCCATAACCAAACCATCCAGCTCAGAGAACAGAACTCTACTTAAGCATGTTCCTATTTTAAAACTTATTCAAAATCTTAGCTCCGCTTTAACATATATTGGTATCATATTAAAAGTGAGTATGTTAATTATGGTTTACTCATTAAAACTTATAAAAATGTTTACTATCAAAAGCGATTTTGTGGAGATTTTAGTAATTTTATACTTGAATTCATGAGTCAATTGAAGCTAGACCACCATGGAAAACCTGAAAGCACTGGATGGCCGTTTCATCCTATTGTGAGACCTCTCATTGGCAGTGCGCATCCACGATCTCGCCTCACGAGACTCGAACCTCGGACCTATCCGTCTCGTGTGCGAACGCTTAAACTCTAACCCCCTGAGTCGGCATCCAACTCACTGAAGACAATGGTGGACGGTGGCAAAATTTCATGGATTGGTTGAAGTTAGACATTAACGCCGTTGAATACCGGCTCAGTGGTTTAGAGGTTAAGCGTTCACATGAGAAACCGAAGGTCCTGGGTTGGAGCCCCGCGAGCAGAATCGTGGATGATCACTGCTGTGTGGTCCTATATGAGAACGAAATGGCCGTCCAGTGTTTCCAGGTTTTCTATGGTGGTCTAGCTTTAAATAGCTCATGAATTCAACTATAAAATTATAAACATATCTCAAGAACCCTGAATACCGTATTAGCAGTCAGCAACCATATAACAATGAAACCGTTTACATCTATTGATAGATAACCAATATCTGACTAAAGTCTTTATCATTGTACTGCTTAATTTAGCGAAATTATCTAGCCGGTAAAGTGAAAATGTAATTTGGGGCTATTTTTCCAAGCCTGATTATAGAAGGAGGTTTGAAGATGAGGTTAGCTATCCCAGACTGTAGAACTTTGTTAAAAGCTTTATCTAGTTTAAAGAAAATAACAAATTAAATAATGAATGTGTTCCCATCAGTAATCAGACTCACTATGTGTATTTTAAAGTTAGAATAAAATACCAGTGATCAATTTGCCTATTGGTTACATTAGCTGGGATATCTTTCGATATCTACAGGTTACGTAAGTTGAAAATGACAACTGTTAATTAACTCAGTAACTCAGTGATATAAGAGAAGCTGAACGGAAAAAAAGCTTGAATACATCTTGGATATTCCTAGATAACTACTGATGATTTCGTACCTAGAACGAAACAGCTTCTCAACTTTCATTGACTTTTAACAATACTCATTATAACATACAACCATCTATTTACGCGTGCCAATTTAAATCCCAGTCTGATTATTTTATTACATTTTGTTGAACTACTAATAAGTAGCTAAATTTAATAAATAGAATTTTAATCCTCTAGTTGTGTGTAGAGGACAGCTGACAGTCGCATTTCAAAAGAGGGCGAGAGAAAGATAAGGCTGCTTACTCTCCTCCTTTCTTTTTGTTTTAGTGATTGACTAGAATACAAAGACCTCCACATCTGAGAGAAAGCACGGAATATAATAGACAGTTTACATGTGACTAGGAGATTTGGATTTCATAGATGATCTAGCTCTTCTATCCCATACGCAGCAACAAATTCAAGTCAAGACAATCAATCTAGTAGCAGTCTCTACATTAGTAGATCTCAACGCTCAAAAAGGAAAAATTAAAACTTTGGGATGCAACACAGTAAGCACTAACCAAATCTCGATTGATAGGGAAACTCTAAAATAGGTGGAAACATTTACTTACTAAGGGATTGTAGTGTGATCAATAAACGAACCGACCAAGGACAAAATGAAACACAGACCACCACATCAACTTTGACGTTGTATGAATATGCTTTTTTTCATTTAACAATCATAATTTTATGTTTATCATAAATTATATTAGGCTTGTTGACTCGTTTTTCCCAATCTCTAATTACTGTTCTGCATGTTATATATGTCTCTCCTTTTCCCTGTTCAATAGACTGTATAAATTGTTTATTTTTTATACATATAGTGCTAACTTACTTTATCTTTGTATCGGTTGTTTAAGTCTTCTTATTAATGTTCAGGAGTGCAATTTGTCAGTCTTATTTTGGTACATCTGTATTGATATTGTCTAATATCACAAGCTACCATACATCTTCTGCTTATAATGCTTGCGACTTCAGGCAATATCGAGGCAGTCGGAACAGAATGCACATATTCCAGTGTGAGACTGATCAATTACAACCCTTAACATCAGTAGAAAGACTCAAAAACCAAATACAAAAATGTATTACAACTTTACCCCATTTCACAAGCCACTGACTATTTGAAATCAGTAGCTGAATGGATAACGCAATTGTATTTGAAGCGAACGGTACTGGGTTCTGGCCATGGAGCGATCATCAACTTAGTTTCAGGTACGTCCAGCTGAAAAATCCCAAGTGAGACGAAACTCATATTTTGGATTCCATTGTCAGATACTATCTATCTCTGTTTATGTTGTTAAATGTACGTTTTAAAAACACATAAAGTTTGTCAAGCCAAATAGCTTATTTGTTCTGACTTTGGTTAAGCTAATACTCTGTGTTCGACGGTCTACGGAATAGCTTAGAACTAAATCTGTAGGAAATTACCTACAACATATTTGATAAACAACTGGGATCTTATGGATATGTAAATGCACGTATTGGAAAAGCAAGAACACCATTCCTACAGTTGGAAAACATATGGGACTCAAAACAACTGTCTATCAGCCAATAAAAGTCATCATTTTCCATACAAACATTAAGATAGTCCCATCGTATGGAGTTGAAATTTGGAGAACTACTACAACTGTCGTCGAAATGGTACAAGTCAGTCAGTCAGTCAGTAACAACGTAGAACTTCGTACATATGTACATCAGTTCGAGTTGCCACACCACATTAGCACAGAGATGCAGTTGTCGATTCAAATCCCGTAGTGGTAGAGGTAGCAAGAGTATAAGCAGTAATCGGGAAGATTAGGGTTTGGAGATGTTATTTAAAGAGTATAATCCAGTGAAATAAATTTGGAAAGAGGAAAAAAAGGGACATGAAGAATTCAGAAGATTAGAATTTGGGAGAACACAGAGAGTGGATGCACCTGCGCCATTGCAAACGATTTTGAGCCATGTCATTCAGGGTCTCTAACCATCGGTTGCTATCATCTCGCGGTCCCCAACCAGGTAGTCTACACCTACCAACATGACTCAGTCCACTTGTCAGTGACTTCATGGACTTGTGCCATGTTTTGGTTTGGCCGCCCCTAGCTTTCTTCCAACCTACTCCTATACCACTGAACATAGCACGTCGAGGCAGTCGGTCGTTGGGCATACGTAACACGTGTCCCAGCCATCTCAACTGATGAAGTTTCACTACTTCATCAATTGATTTGCCATCCTTACCTAGTACCCGTTTCCTAACAACTGTGTTACTTACTCGATGGTCCCATGATATACGAGCAATGTTTCGAAGACACCTATGATCAAATACTAGTAACCTACGAATATCCTCTACTCTTACCGGCCATGTTTCACTGCCATAAAGTAGGACGGAACGAACTGCTGCGCAGTAAATACGTCCTTTGGTTGATAGACGGATATCTCGCCTACGCCATAAATGACGCAAGTTGGCAAAAGCTAGTCGAGCCTTCTGTATCCGTGCTGAGATTTCGTCACACACTAAACCACAAGGGCTGATGAGACTTCCAAGATAAGTGAAGCGGTCGACACACTCAACTACTTCACTCCCTATCACTAGTTCGGGTGTCGATGTAACCCAATCCTGAAGCAACATTTTGCATTTCGAGGGAGAGAATCGCATCCCGAACATGCTTGCATTGTTGCTTAGAGTGGTCAGAAGACTCTGCATTTTGTCAGCGTCTTCACCAAATAAAACTATGTCATCAGCATATTCTAAGTCAACAAGTGAACCTCCCGGTAGAAGTTCAACCCCTGGAAATTTAGATGAGGAGAGTGTTATCTCTAAAAGTACGTCGACCACAAAGTTGAACAAGAATGGGGAGAGTGGACAGCCCTGACGAACACCACTTGAGGTAATCAATTCTGATGACAGTTCGCCATAAGCTCTCACTCTACCAGTTGTGTTCGAGTAGAGAGCCTTTATAAGGTTAATGTACTTCTTTGGTACTCCTTTCAGTGACAAACACTGCCATAGAACCTCACGATCAACAGAGTCGAATGCCGCCTTAAGGTCGAGAAATACTACCATTGTGGGGCGTCTGAATGTGTGTCTGTGTTCTAGAACCTGACGTAGTGTGAATATCTGATCTATACAACCACGTCCAGGTCGAAAACCGGCCTGGTTTTCTCTAATCTGCTCTTCACGAGCTTTGATTAGGCGTCGAAGTATTATTGAAGCTAATATTTTAGACACTATATTAGTCAAACTGATTCCTCTGTGATTGTCACAAGAGGACTTTTGTCCTTTCTTATAGACTGGCACAATCAGTGATTGAGACCAGTCAGATGGGATTACGTCCAGTTCCCAAATTCTACCTAAGACCTCAGTTAATCTCATTGCTAATACTGGACCACCATCCTTAAAAATCTCAGGAGTAAACCTGTCAGGGCCTGCTGCTCTCCCTCGTTTCAGATTTCCTATGGCTTTTTCAACTTCGTAAAGGGACGGAGGACCTACATTAACTTGCCATTCAGGTTGACTAGAGATCGTGGGAAACCGAAGTGTGGCTGAAGGCCAGTTGAACTGATCCCTAAAGTGTTCTGCCCATCGATCCAATCTCCTGGATTGAGAATGAATAATATGTCCATCTTTTTCTGAGATTGTTTCGCTAACGGTCGGGTTCCTAATTCCGGTTTCCTTAACGAGTCTGAACAATTGTCTGCTATTACCTATTGCCGCTGCCTTTTCCATCTCTCTTGCTTTCGCTACCCACCACTGTTCGCGATCATTGCGTAGACTTCTTGTCAGCTTGCGCTTAAGCTGACTCCGCTCTTCATTATGTTCAGAGCCAGGTGGAATGAGTTTCCGAGCATCTATCAGTGCGATAGATGCTGCTGAGATCCAGTGTTGCTCCCTAACCTTCTGGTTTACCTTACTAGCAGATATCACTGCTGTTTCCACAGCTTTTCGGATATCATTCCATGCTGCATCGGGGTGGGCATCACATACATGGCTGCCTAACTGTTTTCCTAGTTGTTCCTGAAATATACTCTTAGCTTGACTATCATTAAGTAGGCCCTAAGAGGTTTCCTTGCAGCGTCTTTCCTACGTCCAGTAAGACGCAAGCAAATACGCGCTCGCACTAGAGCATGATCTGAATCTAGGCATGTGCTCCAGAATGAGCGACAGTCTTCTATCGAGCCCCTCCATCGGTGGCTGATAGCGATGTGATCTATTTGGGTCCAACGTTGGGACGAATTCGGGGGTCGCCATGTTAAAAGATGTTTTTCCTCCGGCGGTAAGGCCCTTTGAAGAACGGAGCTAACACGTCGAAAACCTTCCACAAAAAGGCCGTGCGCGACCGGCCTCAAGCAGTTGTCCCTTGGGCTCTGCGGTCACGCTCCGAGTCGTCAAGACCAACACTAATCCAATTTCCTTTTCAGGTTCCTCAAGAAATACCCTTCCGCGGTGTGGGCAGCCGGGAAGTGACATCAGCCCTCATACCCGTAACAGCACAAGAGACCAAGGTGGTCACATTCAAATCCTTCCTACACCTCATAATACCTCTCTTATCTCCATGACTAACCCTCCTCACGTCTCTTTATCAAGTATTTATAAACAGTTGTCCACACAAGATACTCCATATCCGTTGAACGGATTCCATCAGCAACAGACTACTATGAGAGAGAACAACCAGCTTCCAACTGAAGAGGAAATTAGGAAAAGGCGTTGGAAGTTAATAGAACACAAATTACGGAAATCAGCAAACTGCATTACGAAGCAAGCACTAACGTGAAATCCTGAAGGGAAATGGAAAAGAGGAAGGTGAAAGAACATACTGATTCGGGATTTGGAAGCAGACATGGAAATGATGAATGGCAACCTGAAAGGATTTTTCAGGACAGAGTTGGATGGAGGATGTTGGTGAAAGGCCTATGCTCCTCTATAAGGTAAGTATATATATATTCATAATTTACATTAAGGACTGAGCTTACCTAGACAACCATTGAAAACCAGAAGTCATCGGACGGTTAATTCGTCCTAGTATGGACATATTCCGCGCAGTACACACACACAACCTCATCACAAGAGATAGAGTCAAGGATCTTCAGTTTCGCACACGAATACTTAACCCCTAGATCACTGGTTCGGTATCCAGTGTTTACATATCTAACTATAATCGACTCGCTATACTGTATGACCATCTTATTTATAGAGATCTATTGAAACATTGATAGAACTCTGTTTCCTCATTAGGATTTCGTAGAGTCCAGTTGAAAGATTCAACTAAACTCTGTCTTGTATTTGATTACATGACTGACTGAAATGATACAGTAATATGAGCGGATTTCACTATGAAGTTATGAAACCGATGAAAATCAATCGTAAATTGTTCCTCAGCTGAGGAGTCTCATACTAGGACGAAACGGCCGTCCAGTGCTTCCAGGTTTTCCATGGTGGTCTAGCTTCAATTGACTCATGATTTCAAACTGTGAAATTTTTAAAATCTCCACAAACCCCTTCTGATATATTTCATTGACAAACATTATAAGCAAAGATGGACGGTAACTGGCAATAAGATCCAGGACGCATGTTTCGTCATCTTTTGGAACTTATCAGCTGGGTGTACCTTCTATATCGTTTGGTTGTCCTGCTTCATGTTAAGTAGGCATTGATGATGCTATTCAAACAATATACAAACTACATAATATATATGAATAAAGCCATACTGTGCAACCGAATTATCTAATCAAACCTCTTTTATATAACTGAAATAAACTATTATGTAATCACATGGATTCAATAACATTGGAAATAAAGGTGCAAAGTAATAACTTTCCACAAATTTATCCCTTTTCTTTTATAATAGTAAAATAAGACTGAATGTTAAATCATTTGAAATTACAATATTACAGGGTACATTTACCTAAAAGTGTTAGGTCAGTTAAATGTAGATGGCTAGTTTGAATTATTTTGGGCGTCATATGATTAGGCAGTTATCATAGGTATTATATCTTGTGGCCTTGTGCCCCTATTAATATATATGACGTAATGATATCGCCAATTAGAGAAACAGGGATTTATTGACTGAACCAATGATGCATAAAATCCGTATGAGCAGTCTACAGTCCTTATCGGTCCTGCTTCCTGACTGGCTCCGCCTGCCTGTTCAGTCCAGAACACCAGTCTCAGCCTCTGCAATATAAATCATGTATTTCAAACATACTGGGTTTATATACACTAGCCAAACAGACCTTATCACACCATAAAATAGGAAACGACATTTCTACAGGATTTGGCCAAATGTTACTGTGAATGTGGGAGGTAGTGATTAATAGACTGGGCATAACTCAAGAACGTTAAATCGTATAATAATCGTCTATGGGTGAAATTAAAGATTATAATAGGAGGAATATGAATAGGCATAGTGTTATAACGCTTGGTTTTACTTCGTCTAATGTTATAACGGTTGGGTTTCCACGTTTTTACCTTAGATGAATATCAACATTAGATTCCCTCCCAGTGTCTACAGGATCTCTACAGGACTTCAACACGATTCAGATGATCAAGAACACGTGATTAGTCTGACCACAACGTAAATATATTTCCACACCAAAATCCCGACACAATCCAAGAACAATGAACAATCAATAATAAGTAATAATAAGGATAAGGGAATATATAACTCCTCTGACACCTATCAGACTATCTACATGTCTGACTAAGCAGACAGCCAATCATTATCATTCTCTCGTCCACACATCACATAGTTTAGCTACTTAACAATTATACAATAGGAATATATGTATGGAATTAGCCCATAAATAGATCCCAACAGTTACCATTGATTATTCTCGTCGAGATATAACAACAGGAAAGAAGTTTCATAATGTCTCTCTGTCTCTCTGTAGTTTGAATGTCGATTACATCATCGACATACTCAGTAGAACCGGTAGAATTTCTATTCACCGATCCACTCATCCACCAATAAATAACAACAAACACGATAACACTTAGTCATACTCAAACTCCCTCTAACTATCGTAACACAACATAAACATAGAAAAAAAACAGATCACTTCCCTATTACATTCAATTTAATTATGACTCCAATAACAACATATTTGAAATTTCAGATCGTACAACTGCTATGTTTGAAGAGATTACGAGTTCACCTAATCTGCGAACGGAACGAAGACTCAGTGAAACAATGATCAGTAAGCTATTTATTCCGATGCGTCCCAGCCCCGCGAACTAGAAAGAGAATCTTACGCTCGGAAGAGGGAAATGTATTACACAAGCAGCCAGAAGCACGAACAACAACAATAAGCACAACTTAAGCGTATATATATAGCACAAAAGTGTCCTTGGGAAACATTACAATAAAGTATAGTAAAAGGGACAACGAACCAATAACATTTAAGGTCATCCCAAATAGGAAATACGACACGAAGGTGAAAATGGGTGCTTGTGGCGCGAAAACAAGAAATTGAAACTTTTGAAATAGGATTACAAAAATAAGGCATTATTTTACTAATGGAGTTCTGGGTGTCCCTGACAACAACAAAACAATTATGAGATCGTAATCACTAGACAACAGGAACATGATTGATACAACATCACTGTAATAGCAGAATAATTAACTGGTGATAAATTTCGGGTAGAAAGACATATGACAACGATCTATGAGTTGAACAGAGGTTTAGAAATAGAATATTGAAATAGGACGGTCACAATTGAAATCACATGCCGATCTAAGCTAGGTTTCGCTTGTGAACAGTTAACCTCTAGACCACTGAAACTGAAAATCCTGGGTTCGAGTTCCACGTGTGCGACCGTGGATGTGCACTGCTGAGGAATCTCATTCTAGAACGAGCAGGACGACCAGTGCTTTCAGATTTTTAACGATTGTTTAGCTTACATCGGATGATGGTTTTAACTGTGAGAATACTACAATCTCCACAAATCCTCCATACTATTACATATTTGTCGAAATGTTTAGTAATCACAATGATTTTGATAGTATCAATAATTAACAATTTACGGTGTAATAAACTGTGATGTGGCTATCAGAACTCAGCAGCCATGTGGATAACGCAATAGCGTTTGAGGTGAACAGTATTTGGTTAGAGTCTCAGAGTGAATATCAACTCTGTGATGTAGGTACATCCAGCTGAAAAGTTCCAAATAGGACGAAACGTGCATCGTGGATTCCATTGTTAGTCACTATCCATCTTTGTTTATAGAGCTTGTGATTTAAGGCAATATCGTGGAAGTTCTCATAAAATGCACATATACCAATGAAAGACTGATTAATTGCAACCCTAAACATTAATGGAAAGATTCAAGTAAACAGTACCAAGTGAATGAATTATACAGAATCATTTGTATTATCTATTCAAACATGTATAACTATGGAAATGAGCTTGACAAAAACCAGTTGGAATATTCAATGAAACAGAAATGAGTTTGTAGACTGAAGATTTAAATCTTCCATAGACTATCACTAACTTAATGTTATTAGAATGAATGATCTGTGTGAACCATTCATCACAGACTGGATTTACTCAAGATTAATGTTAAAAACTAGTTTTTATCCTAATATACAACAACACTTTGAAATTATGCACCCGTGACATTTCTAAGGATCAAATGTCTAAATCTGTATACTTTTCAGTTAGCTTATCAAACAGAATTACTATACTGCTATTACTGTTTGGACCTCGACATTTGAGGGAAAACACGGCATACAATGAACAGCTGAGAACCAATAAGACGATTTGGACTTCGCAGATGACCTAGCCATCCTATCGCATACATATGAACAAATGCAGATAAAGACAGCCAGTGTAGCAGCAGTCTCTGCATCACTAGGCCTCAACATACACAAAGGGAAAACCAAGGTCCTCAAATTGAAAGCAGAGAACAGCAATCCAATCACTCTTGATGGCGAAAATCTGGAAGATGTGGAATCCTTCACATACCTGAGAAGCATCATCGATGAACAAGGAGGCTCAGATGCAGACGTAAAGGCGAGGATTGGCAAAGCAAGGGTCGCATTCCTACAATTGAAGAACATATGGAACTCAAAACAACTGTCAACCAATATCAAAGTGAGAATCTTCAATACCAATGTCAAGGCACTTCTACTGTATGGAGCTGAAACTTGGAGAACTACAACAACCACCATCAAGGATGTACAAGTATTTATAAATGGTTGTCTACGCAAGATACTCAACATCCATTGGTCGGATACCATCAGCAACAGCCTTTTGTGGGAGAGAACAAATCAGCTTCCAGCTGAAGAAGAAATTAGGAAAAGTCTATGGAAATGGATAGGACATACATTACGCAAATCGTCAAACTGTATCACGAGACAAGCCCTAACTTGGAATCCTGAAGGGAAGCGGAAAAGAGGAAGGCCTAAGAACACATTACGTCGGATAATAGAAGCAGATATGAAAAGGATGAATAACAACTGGAAGGAGCTGGAAAGGATTGCCCAGGACAGGATTGGATGGAGAATGCTGGTGAGCGGCATATGCTGTTTCACGAGGAGTAACAGGCGTAAGTAAGTAAGTATCAATGTCCGAATACAACGTCAAGTTAATTAGCTATGCAGAATGTAATTTGTGTAAAACAGAGACTTGGGTAATTCATTAATTTGATATTGAACTCTTCAATTAAATGAGACTTGTTCAATTCACTATTCAACTATAGTTTTAATCATTACACCCACTTCATATTTGTGTAGTAGACAAGAAAATATTTTACTCGGCTGATTTATAACACTATTTTCCCCCGTTAGCACATATCATATGCTTAAAACTTTGTCATCAATTAATGGTAACATTAGTAACAACGTTACTGAAGTACATTTATAGGAACTTTAGAGAGGAGCATATATTGTCCTGTCTCTAAGCACGTTCCAAAGAAATGAAACTAGTGTCATTATGGCCGGTCAACGAAATTCCTATTAACGAATTCATTATAGTAGTGATTTTGATTTGACAATATCAGTTCTAGTCAGCGTTGGTGTCGACCATGTTTACTTTACATGGTGGAACTGATTTGATTCGCAGAGAAATGTTCGTTGGTGTAGGATTTTCGACGGAAGTGCAACCCCTGTGACAATTGAGAGCTTATGAGAATGTGACTTTCCGCCATTTGATAATACGAGATAGTCATCGAAATCCAAGTGATCTTGATAAATTATGTCTGCGAAAGGAAGGGAATTTTATATCTTTGTTCGGCTGATGGAAAACTTTTATGCAGTACCAAGATGGTCAGTGAGGCATGACCATGAGTTGCTACGTATCACTTATGAGAAAGACCCTAGCTTTCATCGTTTGATGGCCGAGTAGAAGAATACGATTCGTTCTTCATTGATGTCCGGAGCTACAGCTTTTGTAGAAAATTGTGCGAAGAAAATAAGCCCTCAAGATATTTTCGACATGCAACGACGTTTATTTGAACGATAGAAACTTCCAGGTCAGTCTAAACTTGATCTCTATTAAGTAGGTAATTTTGAAACGTTAACAACAGATATCATCGAGCTTAGAGGTGCAGCTGAGGTGTATCATGAAGTGAATGGTTGTCTGGAATGCTACTTCTTTCCAACAACCCTAGTGAAACATTATCTATTTTCGTAGAACAAGAAATAAAAGAAATGAACAGCAGATCTGGATGCTGCTATATCAGTGATAACAGTGAAAATGGAGACAAAGCAAACGTAGATATGCCAGTGACCAGTCAAATCCCTGAGCCTAATGAAGAATTTTTCGATGACGATTTTGATATTTTTGATGGATTTTATTTGCCAAGAGTCGAATACGGTTTCGGTGAATAAGTCAGATGTTCGAGATGCAGCACATTTAGTCGTTTCTTCTGTTTTACAAGGACCGATGAGGGTCACCTACTGTGTATAAAGTGTTACGATTAAAATGTGTAGTCATGGATTCTATAAGTGGATACTACACTCAATGATACATTTTAATGACCACTTTTGCGGCCTCTTCAACAAATTGATTCAATACTCTGGCTTAATTTTTATCATTCAACTTATTAACAGTAATAGAAATAGCTAACCATTAACATTTCTATTTCCCACTTATCACATATAGCCTAGGAAGGATAACGTATTACTGTCTAATAATAAGAATGAATTGCTGCATGATGTTTAAACAATGTATCGTTTTATTTCTGGCCAGTAGGCCTTCTAGACAGACTGATCTATTGAATACCAAGCAGTTGACCTCTATTAGACAGTAAATATGAGTTATCCTACGTCTAAGGCAACAACAATTGTATCAATCTTCTGTTCGACATGATTTTTATATTTTCATTTATCAGTATAAGGTTGTACAGTTTAAGTTTTAATAGATATGATAAACCAATCAATGTTAGACCAGCATTGAAAACCTTGAAGCACTGAATGGCCGTTCCGTCGTAGTATAGGACTCCTTAGCAGTGTGCATCCAAGATCTCGCACGTGTGTGCTCACGAGTGACTAGCTTCGAGGCACGATTTCCAGAGTTGTAGTAAGAAGCTGTGACCAATGGAGTTCGACCGTATCAGCAATTGTGAGGTAGTTATTCACCGAAGACAGTGGAGGATGGTCACGCAATATCGTAAATTTGTTAAAGTTAGACATTGGATGCTGATTCAGTGGTATGAAGGTTAGGAGTTCGGGCACGAGACCGAAGGTTTAGGGCTTAAATCCCACCTGTGGGATTGTGGATGCACACTGCAGAGGAGTCCTATTTTAGGACGAAACAGCCGTCTAGTGTTACCAGGTTTTCAGTGATGGTCTAACATTGATCGGTTCATGATCTCAATTTGCATTACATGATTCATTCGGCATTGCAATAAAATTCAAATTGTGCATTAAATTAGTGGTGAAAATAATAACACCAGACATTTGGACATTATATTTCATTATAGAGTACATGTGGTAAAATTATACGTAATTACGACTGTATAGTTTAAAAAACACCATCGTCCAAAAAAACATTTTCTTCATTGAAACGTCGAAATTCTCTTCCTTATTTCATTGAATTCATGAACCGATCAATGCTAGATCACCACCAAGAACCTAGAAGCACTAGACGACTGTTTTATCTTATAATGAGATTCATCAGTAGTGAACACCCACGACTCCATATGTCGCAAACGAACTCAGAACCTTAGGTCTCGCGCGCGAACGCTAAACCTCTAGACCACTGAGTCGGCATCCAGTGGTGTTAACGTCTAACTTTGACCAATCCACCAAATCTCGCGATCATCTATTATTTATTTTATTTATTTAGACACATAAACATTGATACAAGGAAGCACCAATTACAAATGCACCACACAAAACGTTCGATTATTGTGAAGGCTGGGATACTGACCGGGTGCCCAAAATGAACCAGGTGGTTTTCTTAGGGAAAGGGAAGGAACACCCGGAGTCTTTGAACTAAAGGTCCAATCCGCAAAGCAGTGGAGCAACGTTGGGAGATGCGGTCTCATGGTAGACGGTGACCAACGATATGTTCATACACCTACTATTCCCTCAGGATCTTGGAACCGTTGGTTTTGAATTAGGGTCTTCCAACTTCTCTAGGTGGACTCTCCATGTCTACCAACCCATTTAAAGCACCGGAAATTCGCTTTTCGTCCTCTCAAATTCGCAAACAACACCCGTTGTGCGAGAAGGCAGTGAGTGGGACTTCCCTGTTAGTGGTTGTATGGACGTTGCCATATGAGAGCATTTGGAGATAGAGAGCTGACTCTCCCCATCCTCATCCGTAAAAAGTGCATTTGGGGGCCATCTTCCATTACCGTTTTATTGTAACTTTTCAATTATACAAAATACTCATATCTAACAGAAATCTCTTTCAAATTTAATCTCTATGATTAACATATAATTCCCAAATAGACCATTGTTATTCATAATATGATTTAAGTACATTTGTATTGTATACTGTACAGGGAGAAGAAGAAGAGGAAAGTTATTGTTCTGACATTTTTTTCCAGTCTTCTTTGTTTATCTGAAACCAGAAATGTGTGTTTAAACTAATTTGGATAAAATGTAAGCAAATATCATATCTACATAAATAAAAAACACTTTAACTAACTCTCACCCTATTCATCTATCATTCTACATACCCACAATGTATACACATAGTACATTTAACCAATGTAAACATGAAGCAGACTGTACTTGAACACTGTTGTGACCGGCTAATTATCATGTGACTTATTCATTAATCGGAATATGACATAGACAGTCTTAGCATTGTGTCATAACAATGACGTATCGACCGATATGAGTAGTCTTTATTGGTTCTTTGTCCTTCTAGCCCTGCAGTTGAATCCAGAACATTAATCTCAGCTTCCACTATGATAATTATTTATTTGAAACCTCATCTCACCATGAAATAGGAAATAAGATGACACTATAATTCATGGATGAGCCAATCAGGAGTTCTGGTGAGAAGCCATGACCAATGGAGCTAATCGTGTAGGGTAGAAACAGGTGTCTACCTCAGTACAATGAAAGATGGTCGCGCAAATTCGTGGATTGGTTGAAGTTAGACATTAACACCATTGGATGCTGGCTCAGTGGTCTAGTTGGTTAAGAGCCTGGCGCGAGACTGATAGGTTCTGAGTTCGAATCTTGTGGGGCGCGGGATCGTGGGTGCTCACTGCCGAGGAGTCACATACCAGGACGAAACGGCCGTCCAGTGCTTCCAGATGGTCTAGCTTCAATTAACTCATAATTTAATGAAAAAATCAGGTATAAGATAACACGTCTGGGGTTTTTGCGCGAAATTCACTCATCTATTTGGTTAAATAGAGTTTTGGGGTGAGACTACAATTTATGGATGACCTTTGAGAGACGCTCAAATGACCTTAAGAGTGTTCACCTAACAATTAGGACTAAACGAAAATTATAAACCTCTACGAGGAATTAGAATTATGAATTACAGTTGATGGTTACAGTTAGGAATTAGATTTAAGGTTTTCATCACGAAATGACATTAGCTGTAATACCAAGACTCTATTTAGCCAAATGGATGACTCAATTTCGTGCCAAAATCTGAGACCTGTCATCCTGAATCTGATTGGTTCATCCATAAATTATAGTCTCGCCAGTTTTGGCATTATAGCTGATATCAGTTCGTAATAAAAACCCTAAATCTGATTCCTAACCTTAATCATCAACTGTAAATCATAATTCGAATTCTTCAGACACTGGTTTATAATCCTCATTTGATCCTAGTTATCTGGTGGACGTTCTCGAGATCACTTTAGCATCCCCCAATGGTAGTTCATAAATTACAGTCTCACCGGATATAACATACAACATATAACATACGCCTGTTACTTCTGATGGAGCATAGGCCGCCGACCAGTATTCTCCAACCTACTCTGTCCTGAGATGGATGGTGGCTAGAAGTGGTATCCAGGACACGCGTTTCGTCCTGCTTTGGAACTCATCAGACGGATTCACCCACATTCCAGAGTTGATGTTGACTCTGGGACTTGAACCCAGTACCATTTGCTTCAATCATCAGCGCGTTATTCGTTTAGCTACTGAGTCCTGATAGCCACTAGCTTGTACAATGGGGTGAATTTTAATTCCTTTTTGTATTCATTGTTTGAATTTTCCCATTGATGTTTAGGACTTCAGTTGATCGGTTTCTAATTGGCATATATGCACTCTATGTGGATCGCCTCGATGTTACTTTAAGTCAAAATCATTGTAAACAGAGATGGACGTATCTAACTTGGACTTCTATACCACTGGGTCCAGGCTCACTGGTCTAGAGGTTAACAGTTCGTGCGTGAGACTGATTGTCCTCAATACGATTTGTAGTGTCGGTTGCTATGTTAAGTCTGCATAACTTATTTCGGCTTCCGGACAAGCCAATTTATTCATTCTTCTTGGGTAACATTTTTATCCAGTCACTTATTCACTTATCAACCTTGACTGTTTTCATATGAACGTATGAATGTGCACTTCTTATCCATGTTTGAAACTTGCAGGAGAGGACAAACTAACTTCCAGTTGAAAATGAAATTAGGAAAAAGACGATGGGAGTGGATAATACATACACCACAGAAATCATCAAAGTGCACCATGAAGCAAGTACTAACTTGAAATCTTGAAGGGAAATGAAAAAGAGGAATATTATAGAACACACTACATCGGGAATTGGAAGCAGACATGGAATGGATGAATGGAAACTGGGAAGAATTGTTCGGGGCAGAGTTGGATGGAGAATGTTGGTGGATGGCCTATGCTCCTTGACGAGGGGTAAAAAGCGTAAGTAAATACGTATATCAAACACTTATTAACAAGCTTTAAAAAATACATTCCGTTCTGTTTTTACTTTAAAAATGTGCGTTCTTTACCCAAATTTCGTCTTAGATTCAGAATAATTATTGTCAGAAAGGGGTTTGTGGAGATTGTATTAATTTAACAGTTGAATTCACTAGTCGATTAAAGCTAGGTCACTATGGAAAAGCTGGAAACACTGAACAGCCTTTTAGTCTTAGTATGGGACTCCTCAGAAGTTTGCATCAACGATCCCAATGGTGTGATTTGAATCTAAGACCTTTGGCTTCACACACGAACGCTTAACCTCTAAACCACTGAGCTGGTATTCAACGGTATCTAATCCACGAAATTGAGTCACACATCCACGATTGTTATCAATGTGTTACTATGTCACGACAGATGCGGTTGAACTCCACTGGTCACAGCTTGTCACTAGAACCCTAGGAAATACCTCATGAAACTAGTTACTAATGAGCAGCGCATGATGATTATTATCGAAATGGGATTGATGTGGATACTGTAGTAATTTAATAGTTCTATTGATGTGTCGATTAAAGTTAGACCACCATAAAGAGTCTCATACTAGGACGAAATGACCGTTCAGGTTTTCCATAATGGTCAACTTATGAATTCAACAATTTGATATTAAAAAAAATGCATCACTGTCACGTGGTCAGAAAATGAAGCCACATTAAATTCTGATTGGTTACTTTTATAATCTGGTCTGTAACAAGTAGGCAATAATCTGATTGGATAAATGAATTGAGTCCAATGTGGCTGAAGGTCATTCTCTGTCTGATACATTAAGGTACATTAGGTACACAAGGCATAAAGTTACGTCATACAAATAATCAATATTAATCTTATCAACCTGACAAATCTGATCCATGTAACATAGAAGTGATATTAGAGATCGAGTTCATTATCCTTTTATGAATTATCCCGGATATTATGTTATGTAATAGGATAGACTTACTTGATTTGTATAAATCTACATTGTAAAGTGACATAATCTATTATCAGATCATTATAACCCTAAATGAATTGATCAACTTCAAATCTATTAAATCATAACAATCTTTATAGAATGGATCCACGTAATTGTCTTTTCTTTTCTTCTTATCTTTATGGGAACTTGAATTAGTTGTCATAGCACATGAAAGATGGTTTGATTATAAGCCTTTTCTCCCTACAATTATTAGATATTGATTAAATTCATGTTTACAGGCTAAATTGAACAATAACAAAGATTATTGATTTATGAAGTGTGTTCTCATTATAAGCCAGACCGATTTGACTGAAAAAAACAAAACAAAACATACATAAACTAGGTAATAAAGAGTAAAGGAGGATTATTTGAAAGTATAGGAAACTATAGGTGAACATTTATTTGTATCTAAGTGGAATAAATTCAATTTTATTGATTATTTGTTTGTTTATATTGTCAAGTTTCAAGTACATTGTCATGTTTTCATAATCTATGTACATATACATATATGTATATGTCATTCTATTGAATGGATCTATTCATCTTCATCAACTTGATTCTTCTCATCTTATGTAATACAATTGAAATTCACTCACTATTAGTGAATAATCATTCACATATTTCTATATGGTTACGTAATAATAATAATAATAATAATAATAATAATAATAATAATAATAATAATGCTTGGATAACTACTAATCTACAAGCACTCAATGGATATAATCAAATCAATCATCATGATTCCTTTTATAGGATTAATAGATCAGGTAAGTCTATTATTTAGGCGTAATAATGAAATTCTGAAATGGTAAAGTTCAGATGAGTGATGAGTTTTGTTCTCTAAACTGGATGATTTTGATCATGAAGCTTTCTATTTGAAGTTTATACTAATAATGATCATGATGTTGTTGTTCAGAAGAACAATGAATACTCCAAGACTAAACCTTCCAACTCAAAGTTAATGTTAAGATATAGAATTTCTAGCAATTGGTTAGAAATCGATTTAAAAGGTTCATCGAAATATAGGGTGCTTGCACAAAATGACTATTTATCAATAAGGGGGAGCGGGGAACATGAATAAAGGTGAGTTGTGAAAATCCAATTAATGTAAACCCCTTTTTACATTCCCTATTGATTTATGAAACATCGTTAATATATCAATGATATTATCGTTATTATATTATTGAAATGCGCATTTGAGGCAAGCCCTTAGGCAACTTGCCTTTATTCACTCTACGTCAGGTCCTAGAACATAGACACACATTCAGACGGCCCACAATCGTAGTATTTCTCGATCTTAAGGTAGAATTCGACTCGGTTGGTCGTAAGGTTCTATGGCAATGTTTGTCACTGAAAGGAGTACCAAAGAAGTACATTAACCTTATACAGGCTCTCTACTCGAACACGATTGGCCGAGTGAGAGCTTATGGCGAACCGTCATCAGAATTGATTACATCAAGTGGTGTTCGTCAAGGCTGTCCACTCTCTCCATTCTTGTTTAACTTTGTCATTGACGTGCTTTTAGTGATAACACATTCCTCATCTAAATTTCCAGGAGTTGAACTTCTACCGGAAGATTCACTTGTTGACTTAGAATATGCTGATGACATAGTTCTATTTGGTGAAGATGCTGACAAAATACAAAGTCTTCTGATCACTCTGAGAAACAATGCAAGCATGTTCGGCATGCGATTCTCCCCCTCGAAATGCAAAATGTTGCTTCAGGATTGGGTTGCATTGACACCCGGACTAATGATAGGGAATGAAGTAGTTGAACGTGTCCACCGCTTCACTTATCTTGGGAGTCTCATCAGTCCTTGTGGTCTGGTGTGTGACGAAGTCTCAGCACGGATACAGAAGACTCGACTAGCTTTTGCCAACTTGCGTCATTTATGGCGTAGGCGAGATATCCGTCTATCAACCAAAGGACGTATTTACTGCGCAGCAGTTCTTTCTGTCCTACTTTATGGCTGTGAAACATGGTCGGTAAGAGTAGAGGATATTCGTACGTTACTAGTATTTGATCATAGGTGTCTTCGAAGCATTGTTCGTATATCTTGGGATCACAGAGTAAGTAATGCAGTTATTAGGAAACGGGTACAAGGTAAGGATGGCAAATCAATTGATGAAGTAGTGAAACTTCGTCAGTTGAGATGGCCGGGACATGTGTTACGTATGCCCAACCACCGACTACCAAGACGTGTGATGTTCAGTGGTGTAAAAGTAGGTTGGAAGAAAGCTAGGGGTGGCCAGACAAAAACATGACACAAATGCATGAAGTCACTAACAAGTGGAATGAACCATGTTGGTAGGTATACACTACCTGGTTGGGATCCACGAGACGATAGCAGCCGGTGGCTAACGACCTTGAGTTATGCGGCCTAAATTGTTTGCAATGGTGCAGGTGCATCCACTCTTTTTGTTCTCTTAAATTCTAATTTTCTGAATTCAAGTCCCTTATTTTTTCTCTTTACAAATTTATTTCACTGGATTATACTCCTTGAATAACATCTTTCCGATTACTGCTTATACATTTACTAGCTCTATCACCATGGGATTTGAATTGGCAATTGTATCTCTGCGCTAATATGACATGGTAACTTGAACTGATTTACGCACGTGCGTTGTTGACTGACTGAATGACTTGATAAAACTTCGACTTTTCGCAACCTACTTCCATTAATATACAGATTTATTGAAGGATACCAAGTTGTATGTTGGATTTTAAATCTCAGGAACGTTAAGGTTATCTATAAAATTTCATAAATCATAGTCTTCTCATGTTTATTTCAATTTTCTATGTTTTTGTAACTAATTATTGTTAGGTTTTGTTGATATGAGCTACGCGTCATCAGGTTTAGAACTTCGTACAAAAATCCGCTAGGTATTACATTAAACCTTATTGGTTTGCTATTGAAGTATAACCATGACTTAAATACTCATTATATCTCTACTAGTGACTGATGTTGACAGGCATCGCTTGGAGTCTAAGTAAGAAGCCATAATTATTGGAGTTCATACACCTCTGATGTGAAATACATATCACTGAAATCTGATAGATGATGGTCATGCAATATCTCATGAATCAACTGAAGTTCATAAATATAAACCATTAGATGATAACACATTAGTTAACTCTTCATTACACCTAGAAGTTCTAGGTCCAATCCTTGATGGATTTGGGATACCTGCTGCTATGAGGTTCCATGCTAGAACAAAACAGGTGTTCAATATTTCCTGATTTTGAATGTTTGTCTAATTAAAATCAGTCTATGGTGTAAACCTACAAAATATAATAAGTGTTTGGTTGAGATCATCAGCCCACTGATGTTAGATCACCATTGAAAACCTGAAAGCACTGGACGGCTGTTTCATCCTATTGTGGGACTCCTCAGCAGAGCGCATCCACGATCCCGCCTGCGGCATTCGAACCCAGGGCCTCGCGCGTAAACGCTTAACCTGAAGACCACTGAGTCGGCATCCAACGGTGTTAATGTCTAACCTCAACCAATCCGCGAAAGTTTTTTCTTAACACTTTCTTATCAAAATCTTGTCACTGTTAGAGTTAAATGATTTCATTCAGAGAATTCATTTCTTTGAGTAACACACCTCCACATATGTACTCAATTGAACAGATTTCTATTAGATTAATTATCAAGACCTATGTCGATTTTAAAAAAACACACAATCTTCAGTAGTTTATTGTTCCAGAAATGTTAACTAATCTACTTTAGTGACCCTAAATCTGACTCCAACTAGATTGCTATTGACATATACATATCATCTATCATCGTATAAAATGATCGACTTAACTCGTGTTAGCGAATAACGGAAGTAAATAAGTCAATAACGAAAATGAATTTCAAATACGTATATCTCATCCAATCGTTGATCTAGACAAACAAGCGGAGAACCGAAGCAAGGAGGTGAGAGCGAAGCATAGTAACGTGCAGTGGAGATGGCATGTAAGGCAACAAGATTTAATCAGGCGTTAATCACTAATTATAGTCACACAAAAATAAGTTACAGACATGTGATGATTAGGATAAGAAGTGCACACCCACGCACATACGCTCATATAACAACAGTCAAGGTTGATAAGTGAATAGGTGATGGGGTAAAAATGTTACTCAAGAAGAAGGAATAAATTGGCTTGTTTATAACCCAAAATAAGCTATGGGGACTTAGCATAGTAACCGCCCTTCTGAAGACTTTTGTTCGTATTTAAGTTATGGACATAATGAACAGTTTCAGACTTTATTACATACTTTATGACTATGAATTCACATGATTTGTTGGATAGTATTACTAGCAGTGGATAGTTATATATTTTATCTTCATTATGCTGGTCTGTAATTACTGGTCATTCCATTCAACCTGTCATGGTGATATAACCAATAACAGATTTGGTACTACAGTAACGATTTCATGCACTGGCAAATCCAGATAAATCACGTGCCTGTGTTCATTTGCTGCCTGAAGGCCAATAGGTATATTAAACAGACGACCTAATCACAATATAGATATCCAGCGTCTTTTCCTAATTTCCTATTCAACTGAAAGATGGTTTATTCTCTCTTATAGTAGGTTGTTGCTGATGGTATCCGGTCAACGGATCTGGATTATTTTTCGTTGACACCTATTTATAAATATTTTTACATTTTTGGTGATGGTTGTAGTAGTTCTTTAAGTCTCAGCTCCATACAATAGAACTGTGTTGAGGTTTGTATGACAAATTTAGACTTATGTTGGCTGATAGACAGTTGTTTTGTGTTTCATATGTTCCTCAATTTTAGGAATGCTTTTCTTGCTTTCACAATCAATGCCTTCACGTCTGTATCAGATCCTCTTTGTTTATTTAGTTTCTCTGCTATTAATCCGAAATCTTCTTTCACATAGTACTTCGAGATTGCGTACAGGAAGCGTGTATGCCAACATCAAAACTGAAAGACTACAACACGTCAAACAACCGATAGTAAATTTGAATTGTGGCTAACAATTGAATCAAAAGTCCATGTTTCATCCTAATCCGGAACTCGTCAAATAGGTGTAAATACATTACAGTATTAGTAATCACTTACCAAAATCAATTCGAATTTCTTATAAGGGATATTGGATTAGAACTTCCAAAATGTAACTCTTCTTAGTAGATCGTTTGCTTAACTAATTTATTCAACTCATGTAGATTATTAGTTAATAGTACAATGCAGTGTATTGTGTCAAGTATCTGCATATATTGATTAATCGCGGAGTAGTAACCAATAACTGACCCAACAAGATTCTTGTTATAGTTTCGCCACATGATAAAAGGGGTGCGGTTCAGGCCATGTAAAGGCTCGAATGATGTCTGGTAAATGTAAAACTGCCCTCTTGCAGGGTATATTTATGATTGTGAACTGTGAATAACCAGTACCTTGTTTGTCAAGTCTCTTATTTGGTCAGACCTTAGCATGAAGTTTGTATACATGGATACATATAGCTTACGTCCAACCAACCTGCCTAACATCATGATATAATGCTCACAACGTTGAATCATTTGGACAGGCAACCACATTTCAACTGAATCCATAAAATTTGATTAAATCTAATACTTAGCTATCAAACACCGTAAATATGTTAGTACTTAAAGGAGATCTCCCACAGACTGAATAACCCAGTCATGGTAAAGCTTCTAAATGTGACACTGGGTAGTAATAGTTCAAATCTCATAGAAGCATTAGTTCACTCATTACTGTGAATACACCTTACTAATAATACCAAGTACAATGAAATATATGTTGAATATAGCTTTCTGCTAACCGCATCCAACCATCTAATGTCAGATGTAGTTTTATGACATTATTTTGGATTTTAATACCGACAGAAAGCTGTGGATTGTGGATTCAGTAAATTTGTGAGAGAGTGATCATTTGATAACGTTGAATGATAATCAGTCTATTTCATCACATGTTTTGAATCACTTGTCTTAAGAAAACATGCTAAATTCAATGAAAGTTCATGTGTACGTACTTCTATGGAGTTTGAAATTAGGATGAAACAATATTCAACAGTTTATAAACCATACTAATTTTCTGAACGAACGAGTTTTCTGAGTTCGTGCTGAGATTTCGTCAAACAACAATCCATTAGAGCTGATCAGACTTCCAAGATAAGTGAATTCGTCGACGAGTTCGACTACTTCACTCCTTATCCTTAATTCAGGTTTTGACGCAGGCTATTCCTGAAGCAAAAACTTTCATTTAGAGGAGGAGAAACGCATCCCAAACTTACTTACTTAGGTACTAATCAGTATTTGATAGTTCTATCATCCTGGTGTTATTAGTCTCTTAGTGAAGGTTGATTTAATCACATGAATCAATTAGAATATCTTACTGTTTAATATTGTAATTCAATGTCTCTTTTTTAGATTATTTCTATCTTTATCATTAAACGGTCTAATG
Organism: Schistosoma mattheei; assembly: GCA_944470405.2. NCBI lineage: Eukaryota > Metazoa > Platyhelminthes > Trematoda > Strigeidida > Schistosomatidae > Schistosoma > Schistosoma mattheei. The sequence continues at coordinate 1,641,030 of OX103950.1, forward strand.
TATCTTTGATGACTTTAGGTAACTAAAAGTTTTACTACTAACTGGCTTGGTTCACAACACACACAAATACATACATATGCTTGTGTGTTTTTAGCTTTCTGTTTATCATGACAACGATTTCTTGTTATTTCAGTTATAGGCCATGCACTTTACAGTTGTTTTCTACCCCATGGGTGAATTACACTCTAGCTAAATCAGTACATAATCTTGTAAGAAATATAGAAAAGGAAGCTGTTTCTAACTTTAAGTTATCTTTCCAGTTTGTGTAAAAGAAGTAAATTAGGTACAAATCACCTTAAGACAGAATAAAGCATAAATTGATAGACGTTTGTTGCATCATACATGATGGGTGTTGGTTATAGCAATAACAACAGCGCATTACTTTTCAACGGTATTTTGATTAATTTAAAGAGAACATTCTAAGACAACATTCTGATAGATCCTGGGTTCGAATTTCGCGGGGGGAGGGCGGAGTCGTTGATGCGCACTTCTGAGGAGTCCCATACTAGGACGAAACGGCCGTCCAGTGCTTCCAGGTTTTCCATGGTGGTCTAGCTTCAATTGAATCATGATTTCAACTATTGAAATTATTAAAATCTCCACAAAATCCCTTCTGACAACATTCTTAATTTGTTGTATTGATGTACTGAAAGGTATACTAACAACCTGGAATCATTATGTAGTGATTCAATGGTCTAAAGATTAAGTGGTTGCCACGAGGTCCTGGGGTTTAATCCCTGATGAGATTGCTAGTAACCACAGCTGAGGTATTCAATAGTAGAGAGAAGAAGTGGATGTCCAGCGCTTCTTGATCTTCATTGGTTGTCTAATTATGATCATCATGTTCAAGTTATTAATTTTGGAAGAAATAGAACTATGAAAAATGTCCGTTGTTCTTACAACAAAAATATAGATTTTGTGTAGAGGTCTTAGATTTAGAACAACGATGACTTAATAATTAAATTTTTAGGTTGTACTCTTCCCAGAATGATCTCAGTTTGAGCACTATTGAAAATCAGGGGTCACTAAATCATTGTTTTGTCCTAGTATGAGGCTTATCATCTGTTGAATTCATCACTATGCAAGGGATTGAATTTAGATTGAGATCAGCCTGTAACGAATGCAACCTACAAATTAAATCAGTTTCCGTATCATTCTGTCGAATAAACTAAAATTGTCAGCTCACTAGTGACTTACTTCAATATGTGCTTGTTGGAGTTAAGATATGTCTGGAGCGAAGTAACTGTCATCAGTGTCACTTGACTATAGTCACGTAACGTTCCAAACCCTTGACATTGGAATTTTAACACTGAGCGTTCTCCATGAGAACTCAACGTCGTAGAATAGAACGACAAAGTAATTGCCAGTTAACTTCTTTCAGCAACAATCAAGTTTAGAGTTTTAGAAATGTCTCATTACAAGAACAACATGCCATTAACCTCTATTATATTCATATACTTAATGATTAATTTGGAAGGATATTGGTGTAATTAGTGAATGATTGACTGGATTTGGAATATATCGTGCTCATTTTTCATATTTTCATATCCCGCCTACTCTAATATAATAACACTGAATTTGATAGGATACTGTATTCATGACTAACCATAGTCCCACATGTAAAATTCTTAAGTTTCTAATCATGTTTTACTCAAAACTCATGTGATTCTATGCTTAGAATCTCAGACTGAACTGGATCACATAGAATCATTCATTCTAAGAAGGTGATCAAAGTATAATTAACATAAAGCTGAGTAACATATTTGTAACAAAATGGACTGTAATTTTAAATTCACTTAGTATTGTTTACTTGAATCTTCTCATTGATGTTTAAAACTGCAATTGATCAGTCTTTTATTAGCATATGTGAACACTGTGTGGATTGCCTCAATATTGCCTTAAGTCACAAACAGGACATGAACTTCTTTCTATTTTAACTCGTTGGCTTCATTTACCTTCATCTCTGGGACTCGAATCCAGTACAATTCGCTACTGAGTCCTGATAGCCACTTGCTTGACCGGCATTTATTTTCAGCAATAAAATATACCAATAATTAGTAGGTCAAATGAAAGTTTATGATTAGAGTTGTTTAAAAAGTAACATAAATTAATTGTTTAATGAATACTAACCTTCATTGAGATTATGAATCAATCAGTGTTGCACTACCATTGAAAACCTGGAAGTACTGTATGACCTTTTCGTCCTTGTGTAGGACTCCTCAGTAGTGCACAACCACGGCCTCGCAAGCGACAATTAGACTCAAGATCTTCGATCTCACTTAAGAACTCTTAACCTTTGAACCATTGAGCCGGGATCCAATGACATTTTGCGATATATATTTGACTACTTACAAGTAGTACTTGATAGCTCTTAATAAAATTTTGCATAAATAAACACAAACTACCTCTATTTTTTTTCCCATCTATTCACAACAGTAGACTAATTCATATTCTATCTGTTAGTTATTTGATTAGAAGATTCATAATTGATGATATATAAATTTGTTAAGGTTAAACAGTCAATTTACAAATCTGTCAAGGTGAATATACATAACACAGATTAATCATTTACACAACAGTACGTGGTACATATCAGTGACTCACTAACATCATCATCATCCCACAGGTTTAAAAGGTGAAAAGTGATAAGTTTCTTTCAAGAGAAGATTTACAGTTTACATAAATAGTGTAGATATGTGTATGTTATAGCCAATCTTTGTTTGTCTAAACATACAATATTCCAGACATATTGGCACAGGGATATATCTTTTATTCGCCAACATTTAGATGTAGGAGAATTAATCCCACTATCTATCTATTTGTCTATCCCATTATCGATTTATTAGTGTATGTGCATTTCATAGGTTGTTACTGACTACTATTTATAAGAATTATACTAAATATAGAAGCCATGCATATTTCGTTTTATGAAAACATTGGGAATAAATTAATTAATCCCAATATTCATAATCCAATGAATATGGTTGGAAAGAATGGAATTTATGTTTTTATATTTCACTACTAACATTAACTTATTAGCATCCTCCATTAAGAGTAGAAGATACCCGTAAATTACTAGTATTTGACCACAGATGTCCTAGAAATATTGCTCGCATCTGCTCGAATCATTGGGTAAGTAATAGTGAGGTTAGACGTAGGGTATTAGGGAATGATGATGGTAAATCAGTTGATGGGGTTGTAAATCTTTACCGAATGAGATGGTCAAGTCACGTGTTACGTATGTCTGAACACCGAATACCACGACGTGCAGTGCTGACTAGTATTTGGGATGGTTAGAAGAAAGTTAGGGATGGCTAGACCAAAACGTGGCATCAGTTCATAAAGTCACTAACTTCTAGTCTGAGCCATGTTGCTAGATACAGACTACTCGGTTTGGGTCCACGTGACTATCAAGACCAATGGTTGGAGACTGTGTGTGACATGGCTGAGAATCTATCACAATGATGTCAGTTTATACACTCTCTGTCTTCCCTTAAAATCGCTTCATATGTTTCTACATACTATTTCTTTCTTTCTGTACTATATTCTTATATGCATTCTTCCTATTATATATTACCAACATGAACTTAACTACTTCTATGAATCTGATGTTCATCTTGCTGTGCTAATGCTGTATGGCAACTTGGACCGATGTATTTATGTGCCTGGTTCTATGTTGTAGCTGACTGACTGACTGACTGACTGACTAACTCCTAGTGTTTAGATACGGTATTGGAAAACGAGATGAGATGAGATGCGGGTACATCCAGCCGATGGGTCCCAAATAGGATGATACACGTGTCCTAGATTCCACTACTATCCACTATCCATCTTTGCTTCACTCACCTATGATGTAAAAATGAATACATTATCAAGATAGATGATATTTACCTTTTTCATCAACGATTTGTCAATTTTTACATCCATCGATAACTCTGATTGATCTAACCCGATAAATCATTTCTGTTAGCTTTGAATGAACAATTTATTTTCGTGGATTGGTTGAGGTTAGACATTAACACTGTTAGATGCCGACTCACTGATCTAGAGATTAAGCCTTAGCGCGTGAGGCTGAAGGCCCTGGATTCGAATCCCGCGGGGTGGGACTGTGGATGCGCACTGCTGAGGAGTCCCACAATAGCACGAAACGGTCGTCCAGTGCTTCCAAGTTTTCAACGGTGGTCTAACATCAATCAGTTCATGGTTTCAATCAAAACTTAATAATTTCCACAACCCTATACTGATAATTTCTTTTACATTAATGTACTGTGAAACAGATCCTTAATTCAGATCATCTTTGAATATCAAGATCTTTTTACAGTTTAATTAATCGTTGTTATGTTCATGATTTCATCTTCCTTATTAAATAAACAAACATTGTAAAGTGAAAGAATCAACAAATAAATAAGGAAAAGTTTGATACTGTAAACAGTTTTTATGTATTTTTTCTAGTCACTTTGGTTAAAATATAGAGTAAAATAAATGAGAGGGCAATGGATAAATTGGGGGGATCGGTATGCATGCTGAGAGAGAGAGAGAGAAAGAAAGAGATAGAGAGGTAGAGGTAGAGATAGAAGAAGGATACAGCGGGAGAATTTGGATAAAAGATGGTTAATAACTAGAAAATAGACAGCAAATCGATCTACGTAAATAATGTCACCCTTATAAATATATATATATGGCACCGAACGCTATTTATTGATTAGTATGTTAAAGAATACTTTGTAATTAGTAGTACTAACGTGTTTTAATACCTTAGTTATAAACTGTTGTTTACAATGAGTCAAAATGACCATTGGAAATTAAAGACAATTATGTAATAGTGTATAAGTATGAAGTCAAAGACCGATACCGGGTTACTTATTATTCATTACAAAAAAGATAGATTATCAGAATGATATTCTTTGATAATCATTTGTAAAGTAGACCACGAATTTGGAACTGACAAGATAAACTTAAGTCCAAGGTTACTTGTTCACTACTTTCAACCTTGTGAAGTCAAAAATATAGCGCATACGGTATCGAGTCATATTGGACACTTGATATGACAGTGAGTGGAAATATTTTCTCATTTCGACGATATGTTATTATGATACGATAATCCGACCAGTGATAGAGATTATGTTGTCACTAAACCGGATGCTTGATCGATACTCTGTATACCCAGGAATGCGACGGTGTTTGAAGATTACAGTACTGGATTCGAGTCTCGGAGTGGACATCAACTCTGGGGTACACGTACATCCAGTTGACGAGTCCCAAATAGGATGAAACGCTCATCCTGGATTCCATTACTAGCCACCATTCATCTCTGCATATATATATGTCTTAAAAATGATCAAAATAAGGTCTCCATGAAAATGGCCAGCTAAATTGATTTTTTTAAAATGATCGAAAATGCTAGATAATTCACTTTTGTTCAACATTGAAACAGGGTAAATTATCCTCTCACACTATATTACTTACTTACGCCTGTTACTCCTCGTGAAGGAGCATAGGCCGCTCACCAGCATTCTCCATCAAACCCTGTCCTTGGCAATCCTTTCTAGCTCCGTCCAGTTGTAATTCATCGTTTTCATATCCAGCTCACCAATCCCAAATGAGACGAAATGCGTGTTCTGGACTTGACTACTAATCAAACTTTAGAATTCTAAATGAACTGAAGTTTCTACTTAACGATCAACAATCTTCGTAGTACTTTGGTTATAATTAAGTGAAAAGATCTCGTTTACATCCACACAAAATTGTGTCTACAAAATAAGTTATGTCGAACATAATGTGTTCTATATTACAGAAATTCTGCCTATAGCTCTTCCAGAGTTACTACCGTTCCCAAGCCCGAGTAAAGGAGGAGGGCTGGGCATGGAGTTAGCGACCCCATCCCGTAGAAAACTAACTCGCTAAAAAAACGCTCACACTAGATAAACGAACAATATCGTTGTCAATAGGATCTTTATCAGGTTTCACCCCAATATACAGTAATACTTCTATGTTACTATGATAGTATTAAACTAATCAAGACAGTTATTGAGTTAATGATAACGATGAAAGAACATTTGCCTGATTGCATATCATAGGTAAAAAGTACAAATTAATAGTGTAATAACAAGTATACTAGTAATGAGAATAATAATAAAGGCTTGACTTAATCTTTCATAATAGGAAGTAGGTCAAAGACTAGGTTAATAGATAGAAACAACATTCATTAGAAAATTATAAAAATTATGTAATACGAAGTAATCAGAGGAGGTTTTGTAGGTATTATAGTAATTTAATAGTTGAGTTCATGAGTCATGAATCTCGTGAAGCGAGATCGTGCACACTCACAGCTGAGGAGTCCCACACTAAAACGAAACGGCCATCCAGTAATAAGTAGTGTTGAAATAATTAGATAGTGAAGTATAAATTAAAAAAAGAAGTAAACCACACAAAAACAAAAACAAATGTTGTAGGAAATAATCATAATAAATAAAATCGTCCACTAAGCCCAATTCGATCAAAGAATAGGTCAGTCTGTTACAAATTTCCCTACAAATACAGAGAGTTAGGGTTGATTGCTCAAATCCGATCTAAGTTAAACGACCATTGGAAACCTGAAAACACTGTACGACTGTTTCATTCTATTATGGAACTCTTCAGTAGTGCGCATCCACTAGTCAACATGCTCGGCTGGAACCCTGAACCATCGCTTTCGCTTAACCTTTAAACCACTGGGTGTTAATGTCTAGTTTCAGACAATCCGCGATACTGCGCGACTATCTTCCATTCCCTGTTGAGGGTCACTTCCTCACATCCCACACGGCTGAATTCCACTGGTCACGGTTTTTAATGATGGTCTAACACTAATCGGTTCAAGATTTCAATGAGATCAAACGATTTCCTCTATCCTATACTTGTAATATGAAGGAGATGAGCTAAAAATTGAATGTGTATGTGTGTAAGTTGTTTGAGAGTCGAACAGAAATAAATGTGGCTGCTCGGATGAATAGTCACAGCTTTTCTATTGGTGGCAGATGGATTTAGCACTATCTAAAACGTTCCAGCTACTCCTTTGTCTCTACGATTGGGAAAGCCTTTCTAAATTAGTTTGATATTTGTAATACCTAATTGTTGACTATTGAAAATAGTGTGTCCTGTTATTCCCAATTTAGTTTGTGAATTTTCCAATTCTACAGAGTTAGTAGGAAGTATTTTTTATGCATCTAAAGTGTTTCTTAGCACAAGTAGAGATTTCACGAGAAGACTCTGTAATATGCTTACTTACATACGCCTGTCACTCCTCGTGAAGGAGCATAGGCCGCCCACCAGCACGCACCATGCAACCCTGTTTTGGGCAATCCTTTCCAGCTCTTTTCAGTTGTTATTCATTCTTTTCATATCTGCTTCTATTTCCCGACGTTATACGCTCTGGTTAGCGTTTTTTAGCGAGTTAGTTTTCTACGGGATGGGGTCGCTAACTCCATGCCCAGCTCTCCTCCTTTACTCGGGCTTGGGACCGGTAGTAGCTCTGGAAGAGCTATAGGCAGAATTTCTGCAATACAGAACACACTATATTCGACATAACTTATTTTGTAGACACAATTTTGTGTGGATGTAAACGAGATCTTTTCACTTAATTATAACCAAAGTACTACGAAGATTGTTGATCGTTAAGTAGAAACTTCAGTTCATTTAGAATTCTAAAGTTTGATTAGTAGTCAAGTCCAGAATACGCATTTCGTCTCATTTGGGATTGGTGAGCTGGATGTACCTTTTGAACATGATTATATTAGACTCATATTACTAAGTAGAGATGGACAATCGACTAGTGAGATGATAAATCTTCATCAACTGATGTAGTTGAAATATATGTTACACATAATCAACCATCATCTCGCTCAACATCCAATATTGAACAGTATAAGATTGAGTTGTAAGAAATCTGAGTGTGCGTAATCCCATTTGTAAAGTTAGTCTGTGATATCACTGACTATCGAAATGAGATGTGTTCACAGATACAGACTACATAGTTGAGATCCATAGGATCATTGTAACTAGTAGTTTAATCTTTCTTTATCCAAACTCTATCTTCCTGTCAATGTTAAATTTTTTTAAATTCTTCTCATACACATTCTATTCCTCGAAATCCATTCCCTCTTCTCGAATCATATTGTCTATCCGCATTGTTTTCTACCACCATCATCGTACTATAACTTCTTCTACTACTCTTGGATTTATCTTAATCATTTCATATCTCTGTATTGATATGATATTACAACTTGAACTGATGCACATATCTGTCAAGTTCTACGTTGCTTATTACCGACTAATTGGCTTGTTATTAAATGTAAACATTGTAGTAAGAGCGGTTTCTAATGTCTTGTTCTCTTCAAGAGTACATTTATATATACATCTGTGCATGTATGAGTGTGTGTGTGTGTGTATGTGTATGTATCAGTATACTGAAATAAACTACATTGATGAATTACTCAATATGAAATACCAGGAGTTTTCTTCTTTTTTTTCTGCTAAAAATTATCTCAAGACACCGATCAATACTAATTGATCAGTAGATGAACACTAAACTTAGTCAAATGTAACTATCAAATTATGATCAAGTTACACATATCTCGACAAATTATTGATTATAACCGTTTATTCCTTTGATTTACCATTGTATCTATGTGTGTATGTATGTATGTATGTATGTGTGTGTGTGTAACTATGCTTATTTATTATTCATAGTAAAGAAATGTGTTTGTTTACGATATGGTTTACAAAAAAAAAGAGAAATAAATAAACAGGGTTCAGTTATTTATCTAAATTGTTATTGTACTTGTCAGTAAACACAATAAATAGTTATATTGTACTTTATTGACCCGGTATTTATTGAATGTTGCTCTATTCTGTTGTTGTTAACTCTTAACACATTTATTACATAACCGCATTCTTTATTAAGAGATCTATTTTTTTCATTTAGAAACAATCTTGTGTGGATGTTTGTGTGTATGTGGGGGGGGTATATTGTTTATTTATCAAATAACCGATGGATAAATAGTCAAATAGGTAATTAGGTAGAAATTTAAGGTAGTTAGTGATATAGATAACATTCAACTGAATATCTGATTAGATCATTTATATACGATTTAAAGAAATATTGAAATAACTAAATACTTTAAGAAAGCCAATGCAGCATTTATATAATTACTTACTTACTTACGCCTGTTACTCCTAATAGAGCATAGGCCGCCGACCAGCATTCTCCAACCCACTTTTTCCTGAGCCTTCCTTCCCAGCTCTATCCAATTCTTGTTCATTCTTCTCGTGTCTGTCTCCATTTCTCGGTGTAATGTGTTCTTTGATCTTTCTCTTCTCCTTTGTCCTTGACGATTTCAAGTGAGGGTTTGCCTTGGGTGCTTTCCTCAGTATGTATCCTATCCACTTCCAGTGCTTCTTCCTGATTTCTTCCTCCACTGGAATCTAATTTGTTCTCTCACGCATTACGTTGTTGCTGATAGTGTCTAGTTAATGGGTCCGAACTCCGCCTGGAGCCCCTCTTGGGCTACTGCCGGTCCCAAGCCTGGGTAAAGGAGGAGGGCTGGCATGGGGTTAGAGACCCCATCCCGTAGAAAGCTAGCTCGCTAAAAAAAACGCTAGCCAGAAAAAATAATTCAACTACTAACCAAACTAGAGAGAAAAAGAGCTATCATTGAAATACTTCTTTGTGATTACAACCTGATCATATGTGGTTTAATACAACCTTTCCAATAAATCTGTCTTTTCTTCTAACACTATGATATGTTTATACCCAATTATATTACACAAGAATATGATAAAGTTGTCTGTTAGATTACAAAAAAGAACATATTATTAAGTCCCAAAAAGAAGACATCACTTCTCTCAAATTTCACAAAACAAATAACCCAGTTTAATCTGTCTGGTTTACAAAATAGAATCCACATATTTTTCCCGTTAAATTCTACACAGTTTGTTGTTGTTGTAAAAGATGTGAATAACTAGTCAAGTATTCTTATTTTAACAGTTGAGATTATGAGTCATTTGAAGCTAAACCACTATGGAAAACCTGTAAGCACTGGACGGCCGTTTCGTCATATTATAGGATCCCTCAACAGTGCGAATCCACGATCCCACTTCACGAACTTCAAACCCAGGACCTATCACTCTCGAGCGCGAACGCCTAAGCTCTAGACCACTGAGCTGACTGGCATCCAATGGTGTTAATGTCTAACTTCAACTAATCTACGAAATTGAGCGATACATCCACCATTGTCTTTGATGAGTTACTACCTCACAACAGACTCGGTTGAACTCCACTGGTCACTGCTACTCACCAGAATTCCAGGAAATACCTCTTGGAGACAGTCACTAGTGAGCATATGTTGATTAGTAACAGAAGGCGCTTATCTCCAATTGATTCATGATCTCAACTATTAAAATTACTATAATATCCACAAAACCCCTTCTGATACAAGTCAAGTATTCATTCAGTTTGTACATCAATATTAACCCATTATCAGCTCCTCTGATATAATCATTAAAAAGTATACTCATATTTTAAAGTTTAGTGATAGAAAACACTAACTATACTATTGTTGAAATTGGTGTATATTCTTGACTTACTAACTAATTGAAATAATAACTCCTAATCATCAAAGTAAATGTTTCGATCTATCCAAGGTTAAGTATAAAACTTGCAAATTGAAAGGTAATTGTTATAACGTTAGGATTTTCTTTGTCTTTACACTAATAGGACGTTTATTTACCTTAGACGAATATCTACATTAGATTCCCTCCCAGTGTCTATTCTACATGACTTCAACACAACTCAGATGATCAAGAACACGTGATTAACCTGACTAGAACGTAAATATATTTCCACACCAAAAACTGACAACAATCCGACACAATCCAACAACGATCAATAATAATAAGGATAGGAGAATATATGAACTTATCTAGTACCTACCAAACTATCTAAAAGTCTAAATGCACTTGGTATAATTTACTTGAATCTTCCCATTGATATTTAGGACTTCAGTTGATCATTCTCTTATTGGCATATGTGCATCGTGTGCGGATTGCCTCGATATTGCCTTGGTTTACATACATTATAAGGAAAGATGGAACGTGGCTGCCAGTGAAATTCAGGATGCGCGTCCCATGCCATTTCGAACTCTTCAAATGGACGTACCTACAACTCAGAATTGATGTCCACTCTGGGACTCGAACCCAGTACCGTTCGCTCCTGACGCCACCACGTTATCCACTTAGCTATAGAGTTTTGGTAGTTAACTGTTTGTACAATTGGTTGAAGTTTAAATTCACTTGGTATTGTTTAGGACTGCAATCGATCAGTCTCTTATTGGCATATGTGATGCAGATACATCCGTCTGGCGAGTCCCAAATAGGACGAGATGCGCATTCTGGATCCCACAGCTAGCCACTATCCATTTTTGCATAAAATACCTAAAAGTCTGACTAAGTAAACAACCAATCATTATCATTCTCGCCCACACATCAGTACTTATTTTACTTTCATGTCCTTCAGGAGAAGGAAATTACGCAATTATTTTACATGGTACAACCATACTTTACTGATGGCATTGAGCTATTTTAAGAGTGACTTTCAGATTCATCAATCAGTTGTTAGTCAATGCAGCTTCTCTGAAGGATTTCCTTCTATATTGCTAAACAATTGTAAATCTCGTTAGATTGGGCTGGAAATCATAGTACAATAACTCTGACACTCCTAACCCTTACATTCTAATTCTAATACTTAATTCCACAGGGAAATAATTATCTAATACATCCAAAATTCGAAATCTAGTGAAAAACATTATTTCTAGCGTCGAGCTGTTTATAATGGTGTCACGCCGTTACGTAACATTGGTTACCATGATTTCAAATGGTCGTTCAACGACTTCACTAGAGTATGATTGTACCCCTGATATCTATCATTTTAGAGTTCGCTTTTAGTTAAATAATAGTCAGTCTATACTCACTAAATCACTCACAGTTTATTAAAACAAATAGTAATATGGATTTGAGACCCAGGAGTATAACTTCTCTTAACTCAAGATCTCGAATGCTTTTTGTAAACGATTACGCCCAACCGACTAACATCTTGATATAGTGTTCATGATGTAAATTCACCCAAACTAGTAGTCAGAGTGCAACTTATCGTTAGAATTCGAACAGCACCAACGAGTAGATATGTAGGATCTTGGTCAGTACTCAGTAACCAATCAGTTGTGCATATCCCAGTCTTACTAGAGATCAATGGGGTTCTGAGTAGCTTCATAGTAATGTCTCAGATTGTAAAGCTCGATATTCAGTTTTCAAATCTTGTTGAGACCTTTTATTTTCTGAATTATAGGGATAGGTCTTGCATGTAATGTAGTTCAGATTGGGTCTCTTATCAACTACTTCCAACTAACTTAACATCTAACTCCCAAATAACTCGAAATCCTGGCCAAGTAAAATTTCCTAATAACTATCTGCTAACCGCTTAATATGGGACAAATTATACCATGATGTCAAGTCCAGTTACTTACTCCAAAGTGTCATAACGAAACGTGGTCGATAGAAATTCCATCTTTAGCACTATAAGACATAAACAGAATGATATCGGTTACCATTAATTGACCATAATTAACTAAGTTTGTTTACTTAGAATGCCCTGGTACGGCTCAGAGTGGGGAGAATCAGCTCTCCATCTCCAAATGGTCTCACATCACCACGTGCATAGAACTACTGACAGGAAAGTCCTACTCACTGCCTTCTCACACCACCGGTGTTGTTTACAAAATTGAAAGGACGAAAAAAGAACGTCGGGCAGGGGCTTAAACCGGATTGGTAGACACATAGAGTTCACCTAGGAGAGTTGGAAAACCCTCATCCCAAACTAATGGTGCACATGGGCTCCAGGATCCTGCGGGAACAAATGGTGTATGAACCTATCGTTGGTCACCGGCTACCATGTGACTATCTCCTTACGATGCTCCATTGCCTTGTGGATTAGACCTTTAGGTCAAAGGCTTGAAGTTTGGCTCCCTAAGAAAACCACCTGCTCCGGTTTGAACATTCGGGTAGTATCCCAGCCCTCACATAAATCATTCGATTTATGTGGCGCATATTTATTTGGTGCCTCCTTGTACCAATATTTATGTGTTTAAATACATAAAATCTATGTATTTAATAAGAGGAATTTTGGAAGGAATCGCCGGGTGATTATGAACAGCAAAATTATTATTATTATTATTATTATTATTATTATTATTATTATTATCGATTAGATTGTTGGGTCTGATACAGTTATTCCTTTTAATGAAAGGGGATAGGCTGACTAATAATGTGCCAATGCATGACCATGGTTCTAAAATTCATTTGAAGTGCAAATGTCAATGAATATTAACTATCTTGTTTAATACAATAAGAGAATAAAATGTTGTATGCCTATGTATGTGTATAAAAGCCGGTAAAAAAACAAGTTGGCATTTGTTGATAACTAACTAACTACCTATCCGTTTTGTCTCATCAAGGTATCATCAATTCAGACCAACTACATATTATTATTATTATTATGAACAAATGAATATAGAATTGTGTATTATTCACATAAACTTTATTTAGGATTGGTTACTTATGCCACAAGGTCATTGTAACTAACTGCGTACACATAACTGTTACTCTATCTATTGCTTAAAGTAACCATTACCTGGGTTATTGTGTGGGTGTTATAACTATTGGGACACATGTTCTGACTAATAACATTAATATGGGATCTATTGATGTTTTTTTTTGATTGTGTAAACAAGTATATCTACGTGTTGTGTGCGCAGGTTGTTGTTGTTGGTACCATAGAAACAAACGAAAGATTTAGAATACAGAAATAACCAAGACAGCAAAAAGTAGTGTGCGTATGTGTGTGTGTGTGCGAGGGAGAGAGAGAGAGAAAGAGAACAACTACTGTGCGTTTGTGTAACAACATATGGGCATGACAACACACCATTATGATAGTAGTAATAACCTGTAACTATTACATTTAAATGGTAACACACAATACAAATTACAAGTTAATAGCTACCTTTTTTTCTAGTGAGATTGCCAACACTCAATTACATATTTATAGCTCTCTCTCTCTCTCTCTCAGTATATATATAAAGAAGAGTGTAAAAGAAAAACCACACATTTATAGAACAGTAACTTTTCATTAGTAATATATTAATAAAGAAAGAAATAAATCTATTTACTCTCTATAGTTGGATTATAATATCAATTCATCTAGGTAAAGTTATAAAACGGGCAAATAAAAATTAAACCGTGGAAACAAGGATTACGTAATCAAAGAAAAAGAACATTGAACCATTTCAGTATACTCACTTATCTTCTTTCTGTCTCTCTGGGTGTGTATGTGTGTGTGTGTGCGTCTATGTTGATATAGAAACATAATTGTGTGGTTGATTTCATTTAAAATAAAAATTATTAATCAACTAATAAAGTGAACAAATGGATTCTTTCATTAAAGTTTTATATTCATTTTCATTATGGAATTATATAGTACTATTATTAGTAATATTGAACATCTCAGAAAATCATGCAACATGTAAGTCATTGATAGTTTGTTTTATTATTATTATTGTTATTAATATTAACACCGTTGGATGCCGGCTTAGTGGTCTAGTTGGTTAAGCGCCTGGCGCGAGACTGATGGGTCTTGGGTTCGAATCTCGCGGGGTGCGGGACCGTCGATGCGCACTGCTGAAGAGTCCCATACTAGGATGAAACGGCCATCCAATGCTTCCCGGTTTCCTATGGTGGTCTAGCTTCAATTGACTCATGATCTCAACTGTTTATATTATTATTATTATTATTATTGTTATTATTATTATTGTTATTATTATTATTATTATTATTATTGTTTGTCATTGAATTAGGAAGAAAGGGGTGTTACATCTAATATGTTTGATTATTTTTGTATTTATGAAATGGATGAATAGTGGTTACTTACTTACGGTTATTATTCCTCATGGAAGAGCATAGGCTGCCCACAAGCATTCTCTATCCAACCCTGTATTGAGCAATCCTTTCCAGTTGTTATTCATTCTTTTCATATCTGCTTCCAATTCCGGACGTAGTATGTTTTTTGACCTTCCTCTATTCTATTTTCCTACAGGATTCCATGTTAGGTCATATCTCGTGATGTAGTTTGATAATTTCTGTAATATATGTCCCACCATCACCTCTTACATCTTTTCCTAATTCCCTCTTCAGATGGAAGTTAGTTTATCTTCTCCTACAGTAGACTGTTCCTGATGGTATCCGATTAACGGATATTGATGATTACTAGTTAATGGTTGCTAAATGATTTTCATTAGGAAAAAACACACTATTTTTAAGCATTTAGAGTTGCTCTCAACTGTTTACTGTGAACAAGCCAATGTAGTACAGTTTAACATGAAGGATGAAAACCATAATTGCTGTGAAAATTAGGCCTTAAAATGAAATCCTTAATTAAAATTACGCTCCATTTATTCATTAAATGAACAGAAACATAACTGAAAATACTGGAAATGTAACGCATTTATTGAACATTGAAAAAGTTATAGTTGACCTCAGCCTTGTTTGTTTATGTTATTATGTTGCACACTGCCACTGAGGAGTCCCAAAAACAGACGTCCAGTGATTCTAGGTTTTTCATGGTGGTCTAGCTTCAAATGTCTCATGATTTCAACGCCGAGACTAATTTATGGACGAACCAATCAGCTATAAGATAACAGGTCTTGGATTTCGGCGCGAAATTTACTCATCCATTTGGCTAAATAGAGTTTTGGCGTTATAGTTGATGTCAGTTTGTGATGAAAACCCTAAATCTAATTTCTAAGCTTAATCATCAACTGTAAATCATAATCCTAACCCTCATTCGGGCCTAGCTATTAAGTGAACACTCTCAGGATCAGTTTATCGTCGCACAAAGCTCATCCATAAATTATAGTTTCATCCATTCAAGTATTGTACAAACTACTCAAATCAATTACTAGTAAGATATAACTGACATGAAAAGTAGGTAGGTTTATTCATGGAAATTCCTGTAATTGAAATAAAAATAAGTCTACAGTTTAGCTTAGTAGTTAAGCTTAGCTTGTTTATAGATTCTTCAATGAACTAGAGCTTTCTGTTTAGAGTGTTGAATGAAATACATGACTAGAGTTATTTACTTTAAACTGTTATAATGTTTACACAATATTGATTGAGATCATGCACTGATCAATGTTCACAGAATATGATTTCATAAATTAATTTCAACTATGTATACAAGAATTTTGATACCTGGCAATTGTTAAATTATTCGGTAATATTTGAACAGTGATTGCTGTTTACATAAAGAATCATTTAAAGGTAGTTGATGGACTGTCGAATAAATCTAAGCAAAATGAAAGTTTTCTTTTCTTACTCTTCAATTTACATCTTCTTATTGATTTGAACATATACATAGGGGGAACCGAATACATATGCGCTCCCACTCAAGTCACTTGATTTGTGTGTGGACTGGGATACCGACTGCGTGCCCACACAGAAACGCGTGGTTTTCTTGAGGGGTCACACATGAAACCTTCGACTTAAACGTTTAACCCACAAGACAGTGGAGGAACGTCAGGCGATCCAGTACCATAGTAGTCGGTGACCAACGAATGGTTCATACATCAATTGTTCTTTCAGGATCGTGGAGCCGATGTGCACCATTGGTTTGGAATGTGTGTTTTCTAACTCCTCTAGATGGATTCTTCATATCGACTAACCCGGTTTTCGTCCTCTCAATTTCATAAACAACACCTGTGGTGTGAGAAGACAGTGAGTAGGACTTCCCTGACAGTGGCAGTATACGCTTGGCTATGTGAGAGCATTTCGACAGAGGGACAGAGGACTTGCCCCACCCTCGACTGTATCAGGGCATTCGGAGGCTCTTCAATCAATTCTCACCAATTCCTACATAGTTTTAAGTTGAAATTCATGATCCAAACAGAATAGTCATATTCAAAGAAAATATATCTTTTAAAAACTGAAAAAAAGCATCGTAAATTGTTGGTTAGTACAATAAAATAATTACAATATGTAAGTAACCATTATAAGATGAGTCAGAACTTACTTACTTACTTACTTGAGCCTGCTACCCCTCGTCGATGGGCAGAAGTTCTAATCTAATTAAAAAACAGATTAAATGTGTTTAATAGACTGAATACATTGCCATATACAATAAAGTGGATTGGAAGGTACTTGAATCTTTCATATATTTGAATAAACTAAATTGAAGTAATGAAAAAAGATAAAGAAAAGCTTTGTGCATATTAATCAAATAAGGTCATCTTATCATTATAAAAAGTCTATTGCCCTAATGGGCTTAAAGTTGACCATAGTAAAAGATCAGGTTATGGACAGTTATTCAATCTGAATAAATATTACTTCAGCCATATAGAGGATTTTGATAGATTTTGGTAGATAATGATGATTATCAGAAGGGGTTTTGTGGAGATTTTAATCATTTCAATCAGTGAGATAATGATGAATTCAATCAGTCAGTCAGTTGGTTAAACTCAATGTAGAATATGGGACATGTGCATATTGGTTCAAAGTAAATCCCAGATTAGTAGAGGTAGGAACAGTATTAATGATAATAAAATAACCAGATTAGGCATCTAAGAGACAATTCAAGAAGGAAATATGAGTTGGCGAAATAATAAAATAAAAACTAATAAGGAATTTAAGAACTTGGGATCCAAGCAAAGAAAATGAGTAATTTACATCTGAACTATTGAGAACGATTTTATTCCATATCATCTAAAGTCCCTAATTACTGTTAGCGATGATCATACAGACTTCAAATAGGTAGTCTATGCCTACTTACATAGCTTAGTCAAAAGATTAGTATCTTTATGCACTGACACCATATGTTGGTCTGGTTACCCGTAGCTTTCTTCTAACCTGCTCCTACTCCAGCCATTATCGATGGATAGACATCGCTATGAATTACTGTGAATGATTGATTCGTGCTAATAGTATGACCAACGTGTACCAGTTACACTACGATAGAACTGTTGATGGGTTTAATATCTGAATTCAATAGGAAACTGTAAAATATAGGTTGTTTAGATAAATAGATAAGTAAAATTTAACTCATGAAAATGTATTGAAAAGGATCAAGTAAATGATTCGAATTGGATTATCTCATCATTAAGATGTGGTTCCAGTATTTTTAGATCTAAATTTATCCAACAAAAAGAATAGCGGTTAAAGATGCCTCTACTTTTGAGGGTGAAGAACTAGGTTTTCTTTCAGCCTTTAGACAAGTGAGTGTATACTGCTTTTCTTATATGTCAATGTTTGTCAAAATGGACGGTACTTAAACATAGTCAATAAGATGTTGGTACTTAGGACGAAACCCTATGACCCACGTTTTGTGCTATTTGGAATTCGTCTGTAAGATGTACGTGAAATCTTGAAGAGACTAATGCTGCCTGGCGGATTCAATCTCACTTTACCTAGCTTCATAGTCGGAGACATTACCACTGAGGCATTTAAGCCACAACAGACCTTCTGTAAGACTGACCTGCCTTTTAAAAGTGATTGATCACTTAGTAATGACCAGTCATATATATCAAGTATTTGTTTGTGCTGATCGAATCCTATCGATCAAATGATAATGTGTCCATTAATTTAAGTGACTCAACATCGAGTACACTATGTTGAGATGTAAAATATTGATTGGAATGAAATCGACAGCAAACCTTGAATGATTTCAGGTTTTGTGTTGTTTATCAGTGATCAGCTCTATGTACACGTAATCTTGAGTAATCAATTAATTGTAAACGTGGTTAGTAAAGATGGATGAATCGAGAAAAACGTACTCTATGTCACTTTCATATTTTTCAGTCTCCGTAAAAGTTTTTTTTTCAATGAAAATGCATAGTTTCTATGCAACTACTTATGAGTATGTTTATAGTTACACTCATTTGAATCATCTTTGTGCGACGCTAAAGTGACCTTGACATGTCCACCTACTTACTAGAGCTAAATGAGAGTTATATATTAGTGTGAGTAATTGCGATTAAGATTTACAGTTGAATGTGCAGGTTAGAAATTAGATTCAATGTTTTCATCATGAACTGACATTAATCCCAAAATGGTATTTAGCCTAATGAGTGAATGAATTTCGCGCTAAAATCCAAGACCTGCTACCTTAAATCTGATTGGTTCGTCCATAAATTATAGTCTCTCCAAATTCATTATGACTGAAAAACACTATGATATTAATAGAAATGTAAAGAAATATATGCTACAGTTCAGGTACGTCCTAGTGTGATCTCATCAATCGGTAGATTTCTAAGGGTTGTAAATCTCTAAACATTTTATCACTAAATAATTCATGATAAACAAGAAAATGCAATCTTTTTAAGCAAAAAATGGATAGTGGCTAGCAGTGGAATCCAGGACATGTGTTTCGTCCTATTTGGAACCCATCAGCTGGATGTACCTGCATCTCAGAGTTGATGTTCACTCTGAAACTCGAACCCAGTGAACATCAACTCTGAGATGCAGGTACATCCAGCTGATGGGTTCCAAATAGGATGAGACACATGTCCTGGATTCCACTGCTAGCCACTATCCATCTTTGCTTAAAAAGCTTGTGACTTAAGGCTATATGGAGGCAATCTGCACAGGATGCACATATGCCAACAAGAGATTGATCAATTACAATGGGAAGACACAAGTAAACAACACCAAGTTGATTTAAGAAAATACAATGAATTAAACCATGAATTCATATTGGCACAATAATATTTAGACTAAGTTTAATGTAAGAGATAATCAACTGGGGAGCGAGCTTAAATGATCAAGATCAATAAAGAAGAATTGGAAATAACAATAGTAACGATCATAGGGAACTCCTGATTTTGGGGAATTATAAGAAATGAATGAGTAAAGTCAACTATGAGGCCGCCGACTAGCATTCTCCAACCCAATATGTCATAGGCCTGCCTTTCTAGTTCTATCCAATTTTCGTTCATTCTTCTCATGTTTGTCTTCATTTCTCGGCCTTGAGGATCAGCGGAAGACCAAAGAACACATTACACCGAGAAATGGAGACAGACATGTGAAGAATGAACAACAATTGAATAGAACTGAAAAAGATAGCTCAAGAAAAAGTGGGTTGGAGAATTCTGGTCGGTGGCCTATACTTCATTTGAGGTAACAGGCGTAAGTAAGTAACTATGAGTGATTTGGAGTCATCTCATCTAAAATCTCTAACCATTGGTCATGTATATTATTAAGACCTTATATAAGTAGTCTACATTCACCTGTATAGCTTAGATTGATAGTCAATGACAGCATAAATTAACGCTACATTTCAGTTGGATCGGTTCTAGCTTCCCCATAATCTAATCCATGATACACTAATCAGAATTGCACGTTGAAGTACAAGGTATTTAAGTACAAACTACTTCATTTTTGTTCATTCATCCAATACATAAGTAAATATTTTCATCACAACTGTTAAATAGTCTCATAGTCAGCTTTCATGTCATTTGTTCTTATTAATATCGATTTAACCATCATCATCATCACAATGTATTGATTGATAACCAAGGTAGCATAGAAGCATAGAAGCATATCAATAACTATTGGTAGAACTCTTTATCATTACTAAATGATATCATGAAGTAGACCAACTATATGTTTGTTTTATAAATGTACACATATATTATGCAAATGAGATAAAAGCATAACTCTAATACCGTCTAACTTCGAATGAATTTCATACTTAAAACTATCCAATCTAATTGTCAATAGATTGATTTAAGAAAGAATGAAATTTTTCAGATTCAATAAATCTTCAGTGAATTTTACACTTGAAATGATTAAAATCAATCATGGTTTCTTACGCCTGTTACTCCCCAATGCAGCATTCTCCAACCTACTCTGCTCTGGACCTTCGTTTCTAGTTCTATCCAATTCTTGTTCATTCTTTTCATTTCAGTCTCTATCTCTTGGTGTAATGTGTTCTTTGATCTTTCTCTTCTCCCTTGACCTTGAGGATTTCAAGTGATGGGGGTTTGGCCTTGTGACGCAGTTGGGTGCTTTCCTCATTATGTGTCCTATCCACTTCCAGCACTTCTTCTTGATTTCTTCCCACATTGGAATCTGATTTTTTCTCTCGCACATTAGGTTGTTGTTGATAGTGTCTGGTCAATGGATCCGAAGTATTTTGCGTAGACAACTGTTGTTGAGCACTTATATCTTCTGGATGGTGGCTTTCATAGTTGTTCAAGTTTCCACCCCATACAGTAGAACTGTCTTCACATTTGTATTGAAAATTATGACTTTGGTGTTGGTTGACAGTTGTTTTGAGTTCCAGATGTTTTTCAGTTGTAAATATGCTGCTCTTGCTTTTCCGATTCGCGCTTTTCCTAGTCTAATTTAACCAAACACGTGAATTGAAATGATGGCATAAGATCCACTGAAAAGTCATTATAATATTGATTAAACTAAAAACCTTATTCCTAAATTAAACTAGATGTTTTATCGCTACTTTTAGGTTTGTCGTCACTGATTTGTTACAATAGTTCATAGCATAATTCTCGTTTTACTTTAAGGTTCTTTCACATTTGTCTGTTTCATATAATCCTATATCAAGTTTAATGGTATTGTAGAGAAGATGGCTTGTGAAGAATGTTGAATTTTCTTAGTTTGCAACACGAACTAATCTAAGTTACACTGCAGTCATTAATTGATCCACGTTAGACCAGCATTGGAATCCTGAAAGCACTGAAAGGTCATTTCGTTCTATTATGGGACTCCTCAGTAGTACACATCCACGATCCAACACGTAGGACTTGAACCGAGGACTTTTGGTTTCGTACGCGAGCGCTTAGTTTCTAGACTTCTGGGCTGACAACAAACTGTGTTAATGTTTAAGTTCAATCATCCTACGATATGGAGAGACCATCTTTCATTTTCTTCGTTGGATAACTGTCTAACATCTGACACAGTTGAACTACACTGGTCACAGCTTAGACGACTGATTTAAATCAGGCAGGAATGAACAATTGTTTCTTCTTGGTACGGAATTCACTAGCAATACATATCAATAATCTCATCCCAATGATCGAACATCTATAAGGTATTAATTTAAAGGAACATTTCAGCTTGCGACAACAATCTCTTTGGGTTAATTGAATATTAGGAAACTGATGAGCATTACATGACTTCATGAGTTATCTAAAAATTGACAAATTCACGTACCGGAATGGTGTTTCTTATTTTAAGGTTAAGACGTCTTTGAGTATATAGAGCATAAAGTGTTCTAGTTGTCAGTATAGAAGTTGCGAAGATTGTTGAATGTTATTGAAATCACTAAACAACTCTAGTTTGACAGCCTTTGAAAACCTGGAAGCACTGGATTGTTGTTTCGCCCTAGAATGTGATTTGTCAACAATGCTCATCTGTGACCCCACTATCGAAATCCACTTCAGAACCTTCATGCTAACTCACGAACGTTTAACCTCTAGATGTATAAACCTAGATCAAATGGCGTACTAGCCTAACTTCAGTCAATTAGCAATAACCGGTGGGTGAATTTATCACACTTGACACAGTTGCACTCCACTGGTCAAAGCTTCACACTTGAACCCTAGAAATTTCTAGTTTTGACTTTCTATCATAGATTTTTTAAGGGCTCTCATAATATTATTATTTATCTTTGGATTAGTCGACAAATTTTGCTCGATATCTAAAACATCTGCATTTAGAATTTCTCCATTCAGTATACTGTGTCAGATGTGAGGCTGTTATCGACGAAAGACAATGGAAGATGGTCGCTCAATATCGTGGTTTGATTGAAGTTAGACCTTAACACCAATGGATGCCGGCTATTTGATCTAGAAGCCAAACGTTAGCGTGCGGTATCGAAGGTCTTGGATTCGTGCGGGATCGTGGATGCGCATTACTGAGGAGTCCCATACTAGAACAAAACATCTGTCCAGTGCTTCCAGGTCCTTGATGTTGTTCTAACACTGATTGACTCGTGGTCTCAATCACGAATAATAGATAACTTGGCAATACACAATTTAATCAGATAGTAATTCTTAACTATTAAACATCAATACTAAACGAGAGTCTCAGTCAGTCTTAGCAACAAATAATGTGACTGTCAAAATTCATTCGCGTTTGCGACTTCACTACAATCATGTGTTTTCACCAAATGTTTGATATAAATATCAATCACATTATCGATTCCCATCAATCTGTGTATTTGATTAGTCAAATTCACCATGGAATGTTAGAGTCACCAATCTTAGTTCCACGTACCTTGTGATTTGATTATATTTACATAGAAATTAATTCAGAACGAAAATGGATGTATCTGGTGGGAACAGTTGTTAACTTCTATGATGTCATATATGAATGACAGAAGGCTCTATGATATTAGTTGATATCTCTATGCCTCATTTGATCATTAATGGTAATATGTTCTTTGTTATCAATGGATACGTAGGGATGATGATGTGTAGATCGTTGTCGGGCGTTCACCTATCGAATAATTTGCAGAACAACAATTTTTTGAGAGACTAGTTCAAAGTTTTGGATAAATAAACAGAAATGAAGTAATTTGTGCTCAAATACCTTGTACTTCGACATTCAATTCTGATTAGCTTATGATGGATTAAATTATAGGAAAGATAGAACCGATCAAATCGAAACGTGGCATCAATTCATGATGTCATTAGATTGTAAGATAGTTAAAGTTCGTCAAACAGTAACGTAATTTCATTCCATTCAGTCATGTGACATTAGTCCAGACCAAAATGTTAAGTAACAGTTCTTCGTTTATAATAATCGATTTTCGATCGAGGTCATGAATCGATTGATGTTAGACCACAATTGAAAACCTGGAAGCACTAGACGGGACTACTCAGTGGCAATGCGCATCCACGATCCCACACTCGAGATTTGATTTGATTAACAAGTAACTGTCAATTTTTATTGAAAGATCAAAAGTAAATAAATCTGTACTGTCAGATTTCATTTTGATCCCTTTCACCTATGATCTTCAAAATATGATGTTTCATAAACTAACACTTTAACCCTGAAAGTCATGACATCAAAGAGATTGTGTAAAATAATATTTTACTAATATTTTGAGATTGGTTGAAGTTAGAAATTAACACCGTTGGATGCTGGCCAGCTCAGTGGTCTAATGGTTAAGCGCTTACTCGCGAGACTGATAGGTTCGAGTCTCGCGAGGCGGGATCGTGGATGCTCATTGCCACTGAGGAGTCCCACAATAGGACAAAACGGCCATCTAGTACTTTCAGGTTTTCCATGAAGGTCTAGCTTCAGTTGACTCATGAACTTAAATATTGAAATTACTATAATATCTACAAAACCCCTTCTGATATTTATTTTGAGAAAAAACAGTATGTCTGTTTACGTTAACACCTATCTCGGCATTGGGACAGTCAATGAATTCATAAAGTTTGTTATTTCTTACCCGTTGATAACTCAAAACTAGAACTTTGTTGTTGTAAACAGTTCTTCGCGGAAACTTCACTTATTGACAGCAACTAGTGTTCATCAAATAAAAATTTAGTTTACGGGTTTTTCTTTATCTCCTTACCTCTCTCTTTCCCTTACTTCATCATGACGTAGAAAAACCTCGATTTAAAAATGTTTCATTCTGAAGACTTAAGTTCGAGCTATTTTCTACTAAGCAGTTGGTTCAGTTTATACAAGATTCTGTAAGTCGATAAGAATCTCTTGACCAAGGTTTCGTGCTATTTGACATTCATCAATAAGGTATACCTGTAATCAAAGGTAAATACGTCTCAGCCTTATAAAAGGTCATCCGCTGTCTGAATATGATAAATTCCCGGGTTGTGATGGTGGATAACCTGAGATTGAATTCTCCAAGGAGCATCAATTCCGTCAAACGTACAAGTACACTGTTGTAACAAGTGTCAAATTGCACGAACCTGGATCAAGCAGAGTTTCCAGTCTGCTATCTTCAACCAAAACTGTGACCATATTGTAACTTAATCGATAGAATTCGGTCAACCCTGAAAAGAACTTAAATTTAGTCACTAATAACTGATCAGTCAATTATACATCAAATTCTATTGGAAATATTCGTTTCAAATAATAAAAAGTCACTGAACCCCAACCATTATTGCCTGATATAAGTATTCTGTGCCTTCTTTGATGTCATCCTATCTGACGTGAATTGCGCTTACAAATCGATAATTTGTGTGAATGATTAATACATAAGCGGTCTTATGTTAAATAAAACTCTTTGAACAATTAATGGAGAATCAGAAATTAATATAAAATATACCGTTTTTCTACTTTAAATCAATCTACCAATATGAAAACTTGACACCCCATATGATGAAAGATAGATATTTGGGTTGTCGTTAAGTCGATGATTCAACTTTAGAGTATGTGGTGTCGGTAATGTCTAACTTCAATTGACTCATGATTTCAACTTGTGAAATTGTTAAAAATCTCCACAAAAACCCATTCTGATAATAATAATCACCTGCTTAGTAGTGACTGACTTCAGGAGATACTTCTGGAGTTCTAGTGAGAAGTCGTTACCAGTGGAGTTGAACCAGGTCTGTTGTGAGATAGGAACTCACTGAAGACAATGGTGTACGGTGGCGCAACTTCATGGATTGGTTGAAGTTAGACATTAACACCGTTGGATGCCGGCTCAGTGGTCTAATGGTTAATTGCTCGCCCTCGCGAAACCAGTACGTCCTGGGTTCGAATCCCGCGAGGTGCGGGGTCGTGGATGGGCACTGCTGAGGAGTCCCATATCAGGACGAAACGGCTGTCTAGGGCTTCCAGGTTTTCCATGGTGGTCTGGCTTCAATTTACTCATGATTTCAACTTGTGAAATTTCTAAAAACCTCCACAAAACCCATTCTGATAATGTCCTACTCACTGTCTTCTCACACCACAAGTGTTGTTTATGAAATTGAGAGGACGAAAACCGGGTTAGTCGATATGAAGAATCCATCTAGAGGAGTTAGAAAACACACATTCCAAACCAATGGTGCACATCGGCTCCACGATCCTGAAAGAACAATTGGTGTATGAACCATTCGTTGGTCACCGACTACTATGGTACTGGATCGCCTGACGTTCCTCCACTGTCTTGTGGGTTAAACGTTTAAGTCGAAGGTTTCATGTGTGACCCCTCAAGAAAACCACGCGTTTCTGTGTGGGCACGCAGTCAGTATCCCAGTCCACACACAAATCAAGTGACTTGAGTAGGGCGCATATGTATTCGATGTCCCTTTGTACCAAAATTTATGTGTGTTCATATAACAAAAACGTCAATGTAATATAACAAGGAAATGTTTCCTCACAGTGTTACTACAGGTAATATTCAACTTGATTAATCTTAAAGATCTAGAGGTTTATTAAAAATGTCGACGGCTGAATAACACAATGGCATGAGTATACTATACAGACTAAATTAAACCAACCACGATGAGTTTTCACACACTAGTTATCCAATCAGAAAAGCCTTTTTGAAATTTATGGAAAAGTAAACAATGATATTACAAAATGTCAACTAAACCCTTCTTCACTTCGCTTAGTCTATGAATCAAAGGCACAACGACAAATAAATTCTTTCTCATAGATATAAATTATCCGTCTACCAGAAACCTTAAAATGACCAGAATATATTTTGAAAAATCCCTACAATGTTCTTAGCCAACGATAGATATTCAGAGTGATAATAGTTGTTACCATGATTTAACATCAGCCATCATGCAAAACTGGTCTGTAGTTAAACGAATGGATGGATATTGTGCACCAAGTTTGTTTCAGGATTAAAGTGTTAGAACGTAGAAACAGTATACAAAGATAAATTCACTTGGTATTATTTACATGAATCTTTCCATTGATGCTTAGGACTGCAGTTGATCAGTCTCTTATTGGCATATGTACATCCTATACAGATTGCCTCGATATTGCCTTAATTTACAAACATTATAAACAAAGGTGGATAAAGACTAGCAGTGGAATGCTGGATGCGCAACACTTCGTCCTATTTGGGACTCATCAACTGGATGGACCTACATCTCAGGTTTGATGTTTACTATGGGACTCGAACCCAGTACCATTCACTCTAAACGCCATCACGTTATACATAGATATTTTCATTGATTGCTTTAAAGTCACTTTCATAATCCTAATTAATTCATACTGTTACCATAATTCTATTATGTAATTTGAAAGTTAACACTTTAATGTAATAGTCTACTTTTCATCATCAATAATGAGAATATCAATGATAACAAGTGTTCTTTGTCACTAAGTATTAGACAATGATGAATGATGCTCAATTTTAAGTTTTCTTATTTAACTGTGTAACTGTGCTTGTTGACTATGTTTATATATGTATGTATGTATGTATCCTAACAAATTTATAACCTAGTTTGCATAGTTTTCATTTTGTTTATATTCTCTAATAAGAGATTAAAAGTGATTACAATGGAATTTATGACTTAAATCTATTGAATGATGATGGAAGAGGAACTTATCAATCATGTATGAAGATGATTGATTGTTGTGTGGTCATTTCTGTGCATGTAATAATAATATTCAATTATTCACAAAATTGAATAGTTGTAAGTCAAGAGCTTGTTGTAATATTGTGTATTAGTGTAGCCAAATACATATGAGACTGACTCAACCAGTCAATCAATCACAGGTGACATAGAACCTAGAGCGATCGTTTCATGGTTAAGGCGTTCAACTTTCAACCACTAATTCATTAGTTCAAACCCCGTCCTATCTACTGTGGTTGGGGTAAACGAGTAGCGTCATTATCCTTCACACCTAGTTTGTGACTCATACCTGAATACCTAGTGAATGAGCTAAATTTTTTTATTTTCCAACATGAAACATAAAAGATATGTATATCTGTTTAAGTTTTCACATCACATGAACTCAGAGCAAATACCCCAGTAGTAGAACTAGTAACAGTATTATTGGTAGTAGAAAACATCAGGTTCAAGAAGGAAGGAATTGGCAGAACTAAAATCATGATTGTTTCAAGACTATATCTGAATTTATTGAAACAGATTCTGAGTTTCGTGGTTCAATGTCTACGATCACTTGTTACAATAATCACTTAGGCCCTAACCAAGTAATCTTCATCAATCTACACTACTTAAACTAGCAGTCAATGAATTATTGAACTGATGTTATGCTTTAGTTTGGTACTGAAAATACAAGTATTATTATTACGTATGGATTCTAAGATGTTGACTTTAAAATGTCGACATTTTTTGTTTGGTTTTCTCATTATTTTTTACATACATCTTCTTGGATCATTTTATGTACACTATGTTGGGTAAGGAAATAGTTAAGAGTTAATCAAGGTATCGTATAGGGCTTGTTAAATATTAGCTATACATTTATGGGCAAGAGGTTAGTTTGAATTTTAATTAATATCTCTCTAATCGGAAGAAATATCTTAAAGAACCCGTAACTCAACATCGTCCTATTTCCCACTTTGTCTTTCCTTTTATTATATATCTGTATGAGAAAGGGGTTTGTGGGTATTATAGTAATTTCAATAGTTGAGATCATGAGTCAATTGAAGCTAGACCACCATGGAAAACCTGAAAGCACTAGACCGCCGTTTCATCTTATTTTAGGACTCCTCGGTGGCAGTGCGCATCCACGATCCCACCTCTCAAGATTCAAACCCAGGACCTATCAGTTTCGCGTGCAAACGCTTAACCTCTAAACTACTGAGCAGGTATCTAATGGTGTTAACGTCTAATTTCAACTAATCCACGAAATTGAGCCACCATCTACTATTGTCTCCATGAGTTACTATCTCATAACAGACACGGTTGAACTCCGCTGGTCACTGCTACTCACTAGAACTCCAGGAAATACCTATTGAAGCCAGTCATCAGTGAGCATATGTTGATTAGTATCAGAAGTGGTTCAATTCTCACGAGGCGGGATCAAGGATGTGCACTGCTACTAAGGAGTCCTACAATAGGACGAAACGGCCGTTCAGTGCTTCCAAGTTTTCCATAGTGGTCTAGCTTCAATTGACTCATAATCTCAGCTATTAAAATTTTCTAGATCTATTTTAGTTTTAATGTAACAATTACAAACCGATTCATTTTAATGGTTACTCCATTCATTCATTCATTCATTCATTCATTCATTCATTCATTCATTCATTCATTCACTCAGCTGGAATGTATTCAATTAATCAGTTATGAAACAACAAAATAATGTGAATTAAATGACAATATTGTAATCGACTTAATGACAAACTGTAGTGTTTTGTGTATCCTTTTTGATCTAATCTCATAATTCTGTCATAAACAATTCATCATTAATCACTATTTTTTTATGGAATAAAATATAATTGAGTTTACTTGATGTCAACTATAACCCATATAACCGATTAAATATTGATAGATGTCAGTAGCTTTGTTATAAGTAGTATTATTGGTTATAATCAGAATTTATCATTATTCATTATTGTTAATTTGAATTAAACTAAATATGATGTAGTTGATGATAGTTGTAGGTATCAACTTTAAATACAATGTTCACTTCGATTCCTGGAGTGAACATCAACTCTGATATACAGGTACATCCAGCTGACGAGTCCCAGATAGGACGAAACGACCGTCCAATGCTTTCGGGTTTTCAATGGTTGTGTAACATTCATCCATTCATGATATCAGTGTAAGCTCAACAATCTCCACAAACCCTTACTAATATTCATAATGTCTTGATTATGGTTCAAATTCCGTTAATGACTGGTAGTATTTGGTTAAACATAGTCATATATGTGCCTCAGAGGTTTAAATCACTCGTTCCATAGAAAAGGAAGGCGAATCTTGTTCATTTGACTGGTATTCGATTAGTTCATTTTATTCGTATAATCTGTAAAATATGCTACAACAAATCAGAAAAACTGTTAGGTAGAACAAAACAACCGCTGTCTTTGTATATATCTACATCAACACCGATTAATCCTTAAACACCAAGATATATCTTTGTTATTATCATTTAATCCATATTGATCTAGGAGAAAGTAAAATTTTAAAATCGTTTCACTCAACTTACTCAGTAGTTATTAGGTACAAATCAAACTAGATATCCAGTTTGATAATATTCACTCATATTTTGATATTGACATAAACAATGCGGGATCGTGGATGCGCACTGCTGAGGAGTCCCATACTAGGACGAAATGGCCGTCCAGTGCTTTCAGGTTTTCCATGGTGATCTAGTTTCAATTGACTCATGATTTCAATCTGTGAAATGTCTAAAATCTCCACAAACCCCTTCTGATAATAAACAATGTATTAACCAATTTTTGAAGAAATTCTAATTGTTCAATTCCATTAGATCTCCTTCCAGATCATGTTGTCTAGATTGATAATGAAAATTTCATAATAAGACAGCTTACCTCTTAATGCTTATAACGTTATCAAACGATAAAGGTTATAGTATAGGGAAATGTGGCAAGATTTAATTGATTGTTCACTAATCAATCAGTAGACAGTTCTTTCTTTTTTAATGAATATTTTATGGAAGGCTATGAAGTGTTCAACTGATTTTATATAATAGACCTATTGAATTCTTTTGAAGGCTAATTTGTCTGTCGAATCTAGATTGTACATTTTCTTAAGTCCTTATAAGGATATGAATAGATTTTTGAGAGTCTCTACATTGTTCCAGGTTAGGGTTACGATTAGATACTTAAAGTTATTGATTTAAGATTAGAGTTGATTAGTTTGTTATATAAAACCAACATGAGAAGAATTAAACGATTAATACATCTTTACTCTATGATAGTAAATTATCATTGTTTTGTTACGTTCTACAGCTCATCAACTATTCACGTGACAAAAATCCTTATTTAGCATACAGATTTCTATGACCTTGTCTTTATGCTAAATCAAAGACAGGTCAACCAGTACTAGTAGAATTGGATCAATTCTGAGTACTTATTGATCCTCTGTATAGTAACTTCTCGCCTAGTTTTGTCCGTTTGAATTCAGAGCACAAATCTCAACTTCCACTGTGTGAACATACTTGGTTTATACAATAGCAAACCATACCGCATCACACCATAAAATGAAAATAACGATACTATTTTATATATATAATCATACGATTTACTAATCTTAAGATATTCCCAATTGATTAATTACAGTCTCTCACAACTAAAGCCACTTTTGGACTAGTCTTGTATAATTATTACTTGTAACAGAAGGGTTTTGTGGATATTATAGTAATTTCAATAGTTGAAATCATGAGTCGATTGAAGCTAGAACACTATGGAAAACCTGGAAGTACTGGAAGGCCGTTTCGTCTTATCGTTGGACTCCTCGGTGTCAGTGCGTATCCATGATTCCGCCTCACGAGATTTGAACTCAGAATACATCAGTCTCGTGCGCGAACGCCTAATCTTTAGACCACTGAGCTGGCCAGTATCCAATAGTGTTAATGTATAGTTTCAATTAATCCATAAAATTGAGCGACACATCGATCATTTTCATCCGTCAGGAGTCCTATACTAGGACGAAACAGCCATCCAGTGCTTCCAGGTTTTCTACAGTGGTCTAGTTTCAATTAACTCATAATCTTAACTAAAAAATAATTATAAATTAACACTCAGAAAGTGATTTATTCATTCAATTATAAATGTTTCATTGTTAAAAATCACTTAATGATTACTTATATTACCGAAAGTAATCAATAAATTTCTGATCACTTACACGCATACACACGCACACGCACACATGCACATAATCGATTATTGTTTTTTTCTTCTTTTCTGTTTTTTTTTCTTAATGTATACAAATATATAAGTATTGATTAGGTTTTTTGATGTTCAGAGTACAGTTTTAATACAACTGTCCTTATCAACAAAATGAACTCGAGAATTATATTTGTTGTTTATATGTGTGCGTGTGTATGTGTATATGTGTGTTTGTGTGTGAGAGAGAGTTAATGTACTTCAAACTTCATACCTACATAGATACATACACATAACTGATCAAATGCCAATTTCATATTGTACTTCTATTTATTATTTAAAGAAATTCTTGTAACTAGTTAGTAATAATATTTGTCAAATATTTTTTTGTTGTTGTGGTGTTGGTTGTTTATCATAATAAATTTCACCTTAGTAACAATATGGATAAATAATTAGTTCAATAAAAGTAGAATAAACTTAAAGAATTTTGTTTTTTTTTTGTTCATAAAAGTGATTTCATTTTTTTTTACTTATTTTCCTTTTACTAAAAAACAAAAAACAAAACAAAATGAAATTCAATGGTTGTACTTTATAATCATCATTCTTAATGTATCTCATATCTCTTTAAGTAACTAAATAACTAACCAACTGACTATCCATCTTCTTATCCATCGGTATGTGTATTAAAGAGGTTTTCTTAAATGGTTCAATATTGTTGATCTAAGGTAACTGTTTTTTTGTTTTTGTTTTTGTTATTCTCTATTGGAATGTGTTGATGTAATAATGTGCTTAATAATAATAATAACAATAGTGATAGAATGTAACTATTTGACAATGTCACATAGAAACTATTCTATATTCAACTATATACATCAATATAAAACAAATAATGATTATTAATTAGTTTCTGCATAGTTTTCTCTCATAAAGTCTTTCTTTCTTTCTTTTCTCTTTCTTTTTTTCTTATTATTTTTAGTTTAATGATGTATCATTTAGAAGTGGAGGGTAAAAAAAAACATTTAAACATGATAAATACTACGATGTAATTATACTTGAATGGTTAGAAATTAGTTAGCAACAATGGAACTCAATGTACATTATGAATAGTTGTTACTATGTGAGACATTGATAAAAAAATCCGTAATAGAACGGAAAATTATTGATTGTATTGAAGTTCTTATTAGAATCATAGTTGTTCTGTAAATGTCACTTAACAATATTGTTTTCGATTAGATCCTTATTAAACTGTACTCTAATATCAGGTTAGGTCAGGTTCAGGTTACGCCTGTTACTCCTCGTGAAGGGCATAGGCCACTCACCAGCATGTACTCTAATATACAGTCATATATATATATCCATTTTATGAGTCAATGATAATAACAATGAAATAAATTACATAACTAAACAACAACAGTTAGTAAGAAACCTCTCTTCATAAAGCTGCAATTCAATGAACGTGTAACTGGTGATATGCTACATGATAGATTGACTAGAGCGGTGAAGAGAATGTTTATTGTTTCACTTCAATATACAGTCATATTTATTATATGCATATATGAGTCAATGATAATTACAGTGAAATAGATTACATAACAAAGTGAAAAATACAAATTAGTAGTGTGATGACAAGTGTACTAGTTGTGATAAGAATAATAAAGGTTTGAATCAATGTTACATAATGAGAAATAGGGTCAGTGATTAGGAAAAATAGAGACACATCCATAAAAATTACAAGGTTACGTAATAAGAAGTGTTCAGATAATTAGACAATGAAACGTATATTTGAGAGGAAATAAACCGAAATGGTAGGAGGGGTGAACAAAAATAAACGAAGAGAGAGCACGGAGTACTGCTATCATCACACTACCAATGTTTACTTTTCATTTATTTCTGTAATCTATCCCACTGTTATCATTGGCTGATAAGCTACCTTGATTGCTTTAATTCATTTCGTATATGCATATAAATACATTACTGTATATTAGAGTAAAGCCTAATGAGGATCCAATCGAAAACAATATTGCTCGCTTATATAATTATTTTAATAGTTGAAATTATGAGTTAATTGAAACAAGACCATCATGGAAAACCTGCAACCACTGGACGGCCGTTTCGTCCCAACGTGAGACTCCTCAGCAGCGGGCACCAACGATCCCGCCCCGTGAGGTTCCGACCCAGGATTTATCAGTCTCGAGCGCGACCGCTTAATCTCTAGATCACTAAGCCAACATTCACGGTGTTAATGTCTAACTACAACGAATCCACTAGTCGCTTATATATGTTGTTTTAAATAACAATATGGGGATTTTTCAAACGTCAGTTATCATAAGTGTCTGAATCTTAGATGAGACTAAATATAACCATTGTACATTCAACATCTCGTTAATATTAATTACTGTATGATCATCGAAGTGTTCTGTTCATAGATAGAATAACTTTGATAACAGTAATTTTCATCATTCACAGTTGTTTTTCAATTAATAATGAAGTTGGACAATAACACCATTGGATAACGGTTCAGTGGTCTACATGTTAAGCGTCCGCGCATGAGGCCGAGAGTCCCGAGTCCGAATCCCATGTATGGGATCGTGGATGTGCAGTGTCGACTAAGCGTCCTATACTAGAACGAAGCGCCCGCCCACTGCTTCCTGGTCCCCAATGGTGGTCTAACATTCATCCATCCACCTTACCAGTCAAAGAGAAAGCACGAATATATATATTAATGAGCTGAATAAATGACCATTTTTGGCAACTAAGTTGATTGGCCAATATTCGAAGGTCATTTTATCGAAGACACACCCACGTATTTATTTTTTGTAAGGACTGAATTTTGATTGGCCGTTTATTTAATACAGATGACGAATTGGTCTAATCAACAGGATTATCTTCATGTACAATCTATAACGTTATTTCTGATTTAAAACTTTTATCGATTGATCGATCGATCAATTGATTGATTGATTGATTGATGACTATAACCATTGTTTCTAAACTCGATAATTATCAGTAATTATTTACGCTTTCTGATAAGGATGGGAAAATTCATAGGATAATTACAAATAAATATTTAGAAGGAAAACTGATTGACGAAATAGTTGAGATCATAGTCTATGAACAATTCAGACAGATTTAAGATATCAGAATAGGGTTTTGAAGATTGTTGAGTTTTAATTGAGATCATAAACTGATTGATGTTAGATTAGCATTGAAAACCTAGAAGCGCTGAATGGCTGTTTCGTCTTAGTACGGGACTCTTCAGGGGTGTGCATCTACGATCCCGTGCTCTTGATTCGCATCGAGGACCTTCAGTTTCGCATGCGATTAAAAGTCTTTGATTTTGGCATGAAATCTATTCATTTGTTTAATCAAATTGCATTTTAATACTATAACTGATGTCAATTCGTGATAAAAAACCTAAATCAAATTTCTAACCATAACTTCTAGCTCTAAATTTTAATCATAAATCGTCGCACTAATTTCTAAGCCACTTTTGACTTTAGTAGGTAGGTGACATTATCAAATTTATTCTGGAGATGTGGGGCGGATTAAATACAGTTGTCTTTGGGTGGAAGTATTATCAGTTATATTGTTTGAGTTATACATTAGGCTTGGGGAGCTCGATCGGACTCCATATCCCTGAATCCGCTTGTTAAATGTCTTAGTTTTGAACACTGTGTAACATCAGTTGGTACTCGAAATCAATCCATCAGGAACTCAGTAGTGGTGATTTTTGCACTTTTTGACTAGTGGGGAGATAATTATACTTCACCTTCATTAGCGTCAGGATTGGAAATTTCAGTCTTTTTGTTGAACACATTAACATTACGTGATTAACTCAAAGATTGATCCGTGGTGGTGTGATCGTTTATATATACTGCTGATTAGTCTCACACAAGGATGAATAGTTGATCCAATACATCCAAGTCTTCAATAGTGAACTAACACTGTGATATGATGGGAAGAAAAAAAATCAATTTCTGATTGATTTACTCATTATGAGTTTTATTCAACATTACATCCATTCTAATTCAATGTGATAACCATTCACGGTAGTATTTGTGTTCTTTTGTCGGATGATATTTTATTCTGTATAATATGCCAGATATACTTGTATTCCATTGACACGAACTATAATCAGTCTGTGATTTAATCCTAATTATCAATCAAAAATGGATGTAAAATCAATATATAAACCAGTGTATTTTAGACTGTTTTGATTATCGTTCGTCGTCGTGTTTTTGGGGATAATAAATCTTCAATTATACCAGTCTTTCTGTTCTTACTTCGCATCGTGGGAATTGCAGGGGTCCCTTGCTCCTAGTATAAGTGATCAGCGGCTTTTTCCGGCACAACAATTGGCGACGACTCAATATAACACACTGATTGGTTCAGGATTTCAGTGAAATTCAACAATCTCTACAACCCTATACTGATAAGTTTTCTTGATTGTATGAAGATTGTGCTATAAACAAATTTCATTTATCGAGATAACGGTCAGACCTAGGCTAGAAAACCATTGAAAACCTGGTGGAACTGAAAGATGGTCATACAATATCACGAACTGATTGAAGTTATGCTTACACACAATTAAATCTTGATTTAGTGGTCTAGAGATTCTGCATTCACATGTGGGACCTAAGGCCCTGGGTTCGACTCCTGTCCAAAGGCTTATTGGAAAGCAGAGCTGAGAAGTTCTATACTAAGATGGAACATTCTTTCAAGGCTTTCATGTTTTCAATGGTTGTCTAACTTGAGTTGATTTATCTTTACAATCTCTAAACCCATTAAAATCATCTTTTTCATTTGAAAACGAACTATTTCTTGAACGTTTCAGTATCTTAATCAATATGTATATTATATAATATTTAATTTATTCCCTTTTACATTAAACTAGTTGCCAACAATTTGCTTAATGACAAGATACGATTAGTTGATGGAAATCAATTGGCACATGTTCTATTAAATACAAATAATTTACAAAATCATCATCATCATCAACTCATAGCTAAATCTGTGATTGGTTCACCCTACTTAAATATTGATCCTAATGGATTACCGACAAGTATTCAATTTCCAGCTGAACCAGTCAGTGGATTGTTTTTAACTCCTGCCATATTGGAACAAACGAATAATTTATTGGATCAATTCAATACATTTGGTTGTCCATGGAATTTAACAGCATGTGTTTCAGGTAATTGTAGACAATTATATTGCATGTGTGTGTGAGTGTGCATGTATTTTTGTATATTAAAAAACAGATAAGATGCTTTAATTATAGTTTACATTGAATTTGCTATTCGGAATACATTTGGTTGAATAGCTTGATGTTGTATGTACTTGAACATTATCACGTTACTTCATTCTAATCAACCGAGTTCGGCAGATTAGTTCTAGTAAATATTAGTTCTCTTAGAGATTAGTTTAAAGACCTCTCAGTCAAGATCGATATCCATCTGTGGTAGGAATATCAGCGTAAGTCATAAACAGTCGGATACAATGAACATAGACTAAAAATGTGTTACATGAGGCGAGAACTCAATTGAGTATCACATGAAGATCATTTCATACTATTAATGATAAAAATATTTTTCTCATAGATTCACTCAGATTCACATCCGCTGTTTTAGCCATAATGATTAATGCTGGAATGTGTCATCTTTGAGAAATATCAATATCGACATAAACAGTTTACTTTTGAGACAGAAATCCACAGTCAGGTTGTATACTAAAACATTCAAATTAGATTCTTTGGATCAAACAGAAGTCATTTCACACAATGTTTGGTGCATATAGAATATTTTCGATTGATGATATCAGCTTATGATTAGAAAAAGTAATTTATACTTTTTTGATGGAGTTTTGTTCTCTGAGTTAGATGGTTTGGTCGTGGAGCTTTCGTCGTTCTTCTGGACGACATCATCAACACAAACTGATTACATTCACTAATCTATCAGTGGCTCGTATTCATCCTGTATTTTTTTCTTATTAAAGTGAGATGAATATTAAGGAAATGTGACTTTTGAGATTGTCATATGAAAGATTTCATATACATACTACCACTACTTCATCCGCTTGTTACTCCTCGTGGAGGAGGATAGGCCGCCGACCAGCATTGTCGTCTCATTACTCCATATTTATTACCAATTAATTATTGCCTCATTAATGTGATTTTCTGAATAAGTTGCTGTGTGATTAGACATTTCATGTATATTGTTGTTGGAATTGTGAGTCATAAGTGAACTAAGTCTAACAGAGAAGTGATCTGCTGTCTATCTTCATCTCTTGGGTAAACACTGATTTAGAAGGAGCTTTGGGATGACTAGATGTTACCATGTTGGTTGTTCTTTACTGGTCGATCTGTCGATTAATGAGTTAGTCACTGATTTAACTGAAAAACGGTGAATTAGTCGACACTTGAATAACAAAAATAGAAAGAGAGAGTGATCGTACAACTATTTTATTGCCGTTACATCCCGATCACATGGGACCAAATTTGAACTCAACCAAACAGTCTGTTGTTTTTCCTAACGATAACGTTTTCATACAATTTGGTTAAATATGAAGCTTGTAGATACGTTTATCTGATAAATACAAACTCATGCAAAACCTCGGTGAATCAGTTCAACCATTTGTTTTCATTAAAAATCAGTTCAACATTTATGATATTCCTTTCATTGCAGTTAATAATTCCTGTCCATTATCAATCTTCAGTTTGGATCAGACTAATAGAAATTCACCGATTAATAACGCTAACCTTATTGTGTCTGATACGTCAAAAAAAACTGACATGTCAGTCAAATAGTATTTTAAAATTTTAATTCATGAGTCAATTAAAACTAGACCACTATGGAAAACCTGGAAGCTCTGGAATGCCGTTTCATTCCAGTATGAAACTCTTCAGTAGTGCACATCCATGATCCTGCACCGAAGGGACTGGAATTCAGGCTGACCGGCATCCAATGGTGTTAATCTCTAACTTCAATTTAATTCACGAAATTGTGTTCAATGAGCTACCATCTCAAAACAGATGCGATTGAACTCTACTGGTCACTGCTACTCACTAGAACTCCAGTAAATACCTCTTGAAACCAGTTACTCGTGAGTACATGATACTTATTATCCCAGGAGTGGGATCGTGAATGCACACTGCCACTGAGGAATCCCATACGGCCGTCCAGTGCTTCCAGGTTTTCCATAGTGGTCTAACCTTAATTGACTCATGAATTCAACTATTAAATTACTACAATCTTCACAGAAAACCCCTTTTGAAAATAGTATTTTATTGAATTGATTTAAGAATTAAGAAAACAAGTGTATTTACCCCTTTTACTCCACTAATTTATGCACCAAATCCATAATCATACAGAAATCTGTATGAATTTTATTGTTTATCCCATTAATACCAATTGTTTGACCCAGTCAGATTACATAATTGTGTTTAGATCACGTAATCATCAACATTACTGTTAATTAACTAAGAAGGGGTTTAACAGAAATGTCTGGACTTGCTAATATAATTTTAAATGTACCATATAATTTAATATCATTTAATCTAATGTATAAAAGAAGAAATGCTCTGTCTAGGTATTGACTTTATAAAGAACTTGGTATTTTTAGTATGAGATTGTAGAGATTGGTAAATTTCAATGAAATCATGTATTATTCAATGTTAGACTACCATAGGAAACCTGGAAGTAGTAGATGGTCATTTTGTCTCATTACGGGACTTTTCAGCAGTACATATCGACGATCCCGCAATGTCGTAGATTGGTTCAAGTTAAACATTAACACTGTTGGATGCCAGCTCAGTGATTCAGAAGTTAAACGTTCACGTGCAAGACCGAATGTTCTGTGTCCGAGATTTGCATATGGGATAGTAGATGTGCACTGCTATTGAAGAGTCCCATACTAGGACGAGACAACTGTCGAATTCTTCCAGGTTTTCAATGATCTCAATCAAAAACTGAACAATCTCATCTTGATATTTTAATATCCCACTTATTATTATTATTATTATTCATTCATTATATAGGTGAATTTACTATTCGATTTGGTTTATTACCTGAACAAACGATACCAAATTCTAAAACTCATATCCTTAGCTTTATAGCTTCATATTTTAATAATCAAGAAAAACTACCATGGTTACTTGAATTTTATATTTTCACTGATAATTTATTAATTATTAATTGGAATCAATTATCCAATAAATCAATATCCAATATTATTATTCCATTAACAATAAGTCAATGGAATATTATAGAAACAACAATTAATTTAAAAAATAATCATCTCATTGTCAAGAATAATAACCAACAATATAAATCTAATAATATTTCTAATGATAATCATGAATATCCATGGATACCAATGGTTACTATGCATAAAATGGAATCATTCAAACAATTTATTGGTTTATTATTTGGACATGCAACCCAATTACAAATGAATACGAATCAATCAATTATTAATTTTGCTCTAAATCATTTCTATATTGAATCATCTGATATAGTGAAATATCGTAAACCAAAAGATTTAATGAATGTATTAGATCAAATACCAACTAATCCAATTAAATATATATCATCAGTGAATTTCCCTGAAGGAAGTTTTGTACGTTATGATTTTATGAATCGTTTACAAAGAACTGTTGAAGAAGAAGTATTAACCATTAATTTTACATTACCATTTGGTGTTACATCGGGTTTATTATGGTTTAGTGAAAGTGATCAATCAAAAAGTTATGTATATATAAAGGTAAGTAAGTAAGTATAAAGGTTTATCTAAGTAATTGATAGTCGAGTTTGTAGGAGAGCCCCTCATGGGCTACTGCCTACTCCAAGTCTGGATAAAGGAGGAGGGTAGGACATGGGGTTGGTGACTCCATCCTGTGGAAAACTAACTTGCTGAAAAAAACGCTAACCGGAATAAATACTTATTAGTATTGATTCTCTGTAATTTCGATGGAATTAATAGTCTTAAATGGATTCGAACTTAGGTCAGTTAGTTTTACAGTTTAGAATGTTATCATTGAGATATTCAAACTGCTACTGACTTCCTGTGAGAGTTATTTATTTATTTATTTATTTGAATATATAAACATTGGTACAAGGGTGCACCAGATACATATGCGCCATACAATAACAATGAGGTTAAGAAGAGATAGAGAATGTAAAGTGTGTATAATAAAAAGAAAAAAAAACAACGAACAGAAATTTGTGTATGGGAGAGAGAAATACATCCAGGAAGAATTATTACAGTTAAAGAAGTTATGTTCATTTCTATGAAGAAAGTTAAAGCTACAACAGGATCACCACTGCCATCTATTTTGAATAATGTCTGACAACGTCTCAAATTACTGCATTGCACCATCCGCAGGACCTCAACCAGGGAGTCGTGAAGGACCGATAGAAGCCAGTCCTGTACAGCTTTTTTTCATACCACGACACCATGTCATACACTGACCACCTCTCCGCTTTTTCCAACCAATTCCAGGGTGGAATTCTCTGGGACGACATTTTTTAGACGTGCCCAAGCTAACGAACTAGGTGTTTCAAAATGATAACACCAATTAAATTTTCGTTTCTGTGCCAGAACACACGATGCCGAATCTCTACATTACTAAACATCCTCAACTCGGTGAGGTTTGGTTTCACCAGCATGGGGCAAAACTGCTCTTACCAACGCGTTATAGATCTGACTTTTTACAGCCAGACTAACATCACAAAGGCACCAAATACGGTCCAGATTGGTATAAGCCGATCTAGCTTTTACTATACATGAATTAATCTCATCACTCACGCCACCACCAGCACTAACGCAGCCACGTGGATACATGAACTTCTCGACTACTCCTATCTACTCACTACTCAGAGTGATTTCCGGACCAAGGTTCTACCAGTCTTGTAAGGTAGGACTGAAATATTTACAGTTGACTGATCACTAAGCATTGATCAGTGTTACGTTTGTTCAGTCCTTAGTTCTGATCATTTCAATCTTGATCAAAGTAATGCTCCTTGGTGGATTTAAACGTGAGTCATCCGGCACTGAGGACTGGTCGAACATGACACTGTTCAATATTCAGTTATTATTAATCAAACAATTCTCCTTATTTTATCTAGCCAGTGTCTAAGTAAATCTTTAGTCACGATAAGTGTAAATTGATGTTTTCTAGGGTTTGAAATTCGAACTCTTGATGACTATTACTGCAAGAATAGTAAATACGTACTGTCCTCTAGAGGAAAAGATAGTTAACATACACAGATAATTATGTTGAATTACAGTAATATACGAAACAATCTCAGTCAGTCAGCTACAACGTAGGACCAGGAATATATTTACATCGATCCAAGTTGCCATACCTCACTCATTAGCACAACAAGATGAACACCGGATTCATAGAAGTAGTTAATTCAGTGGTGGTAATATATAAAAGAAAGATTGTCTATAAGGATATAGTACAGGAAGAAAGAATTAGTTGGTAGAAAGAAAGATATGAGGCGATTTTAATCTCTTAGTTTAAGAGAAGACAGAGAGTGTATACACTGACGTCATTGTGATCGATTCTCAGCCATGTCATCCAGAGTCTTCAACTATTGGTTTCGACAGTCACGCGGAATCCAACCGAGTAGTCTGTATCTACCAACATGGCTCAGACTAGAAGTTAGTGACTTTATGGACTGATGCCACATTTTGGTTTAGCCACTCCTAACTTTCTTCTAACCATCCCCAACACTAGTCAGCATTGCACGTCGTGGTATTCGGTGTTCAGACATACGTAACACGTGACTTGACCATCTCATTCGGTAAAGATTTACAACCTCATCAACTGATTGACCATCATCATTCCCTAATACCCTACGTCTAACCTCACTATTACTTA
The DNA here is from genome assembly GCA_944470405.2 of Schistosoma mattheei. Taxonomy (NCBI): domain Eukaryota; kingdom Metazoa; phylum Platyhelminthes; class Trematoda; order Strigeidida; family Schistosomatidae; genus Schistosoma; species Schistosoma mattheei. The sequence goes on from OX103950.1 coordinate 1,683,731, forward strand.
CCCGATGATTCGAGCAGATGCGAGCAATATTTCTAGGACATCTGTGGTCAAATACTAGTAATTTACGGGTATCTTCTACTCTTAATGGCCATATTTACAAGAAAGATTACAATGTTCCTAACATAGTGCATAGTGGCATTAAAATCCAGGATGCTGGCTTTGTCCTATTTGGAGCTTGTCAACTACGTATACCACGATCCAAGTATTATTGTTCATCACGCAGACATCCAGTTCAAGAACTTTCCACATCAGACACCAACGCGTTATACTTCTATTTTAGAGCTAGTGTTTTAGCCAGCCTGATTCAGCATAATTACTACAAGTGTAAGATGAATGGAAATTATCAAAGGGTAACAGTAACCATGACAACATAAACTATTTTCAAAACTACCTTAAATATCATTTGCTAATTATAAATTTCATTTCTTTTTTTTTTTCTTTCTTCATTTAACAATTCAAGAATTCATTACTCTATTATATATATGCAATTACTGATCAAACTGGTAAAGCACAACGTACAGTAACTGAAGAGATATTTCTAAATTCATCATTAATTCCAGAAAAACCGCAAGTTTTACAACTTATTCGAGATCGAGATAATGTAAGTTGGAATTAGTTATATACATATATGCTATTGTAATTAAATTATTATAAGTATGAAGTTGTGGAGATTTGTTAAGTTTTTGTGTTTTGAGATCATGAATCGATTGATGTTAGACTACCATTGAAAACTTGGCAGAATTGGACGGCCTTTCCATCCTTATTGTGGAATTCCTCAGTGGCAGTGCGCATCCATGATCTATGCTCGCGGGACTCGAATCCAGGGCCTTATTGTCTCTAAAGAAATTCCGATGACAGTGATGATTGCCATAATGTATAAAATCGAATACACCAAACATGAAATGAATTAGAATATTCATTTACCTAACTCCTTGAGCCTTCACGATGACCTTGAAGGTAGTTGTTGTTTGATTTTACTACATAAAACTTCAAGTTATAGGGAGGTTAAAGTCCCTCCAACAAAATCATGCATTTGATCTACAAATCTTCTCCACTATACGAATATAACAACAATACCGGATCCATACTATATAACTAAGGAGATATTCGTGGAAAAGTTGCTCAATCTGATCTACAATGAAACAAATAGTTTGTTATAGGATATAAAACTGATTACTTGTCGAAGAGGAAAGTTGTTTCTGAAAAAAACTTCGAATGATATTCTGCATACAACTTATAACATGTCTTTATTTGACCACACTTGTCTTTCTTTCAGTTGAATTCTATACCATGCTACATTGTTTATTAAGGTAGGGAATGGTTTGGCATATGTCATAACCATTTCAATCGATGAATATTAGCAGTCTCATAAACCGATTGGTTATTTCAGATAAATCTTGCTAAACGAATGCCCGATCTGTTTTCCTAGCCTCTTCTAATAACCGTAAGCCAAATCTACGCGGCGAAGTAAACATAAGAGAAAAGGTTAGTTAATGTACGGAAAAACTAGGGTCTGTATAATATTACAGATGACCTTAGGCTTCTGGAACCTTATTAAATATAGAAGCGGCATAGAAAATATTTAATCAGAAATGTGACACGTGACTCTTCACATTCTAGATGTTTCTGAGAGGGTCTGATCAATGCTGATTGGGTAAAATGTTCCCCTAGTGTTTTCTGGGTTCCTATAGTCTTTTCTGAAGAATACTTTGGGACACCTTAACAATCTCCTCCATCAAACTTCATTTATTGATTGATCAGGGTGCATTCTAGCATACTGCTTCATTAAACTAATTGTTTAATTATGACTGATATCCTCAGATATGACAATGTTCTTCATGTAAATTCTATACTACCTATGTGCTTTACAAATCTATAGTATCCGACTTCCTTACTCAATAGATCATTAGTGATATAGTAATGGTTTTTCAGTCCATTGTATTCTCAATACATTTGAATAATACAAGGTAGTTGTAGTTAATTCCAGATTTTTACTGTTTGTATTTTGATGGAGTATTGTTCTCTAAGCTGGATGGTTTGGTCGTGGAGCTCTCATCGTTCTTTTGAACGACATCACAAGCACAAACTTTAGGTAGACTTCTACCTGTTTAGTTGTTTACAAGTAGAATTCTACTTGAAGTTTGTGATGATGATGTCGTTCAGGAGAACGATGAAAGCTATATGACCAAACCATTTAGCTCAGAGAACAAAACTCCATCAAAATCATCCATTTGAGCTACAAATCTTCTCCACTGTTTGTATTTCATGCTGTTATTCAACCCGTAAGATCTAAAGTTAATTTCAACCTTTTTATTTTCAACTTTTTTACGCATTTGATATGTTCACTGTAGTTGACAATTACACTTGATCATCGTAGCCAAGCAAGTAGATCAATCGCTGGTCGAGCACCTTTAGTGTCGACTGATGGAAAAGTTTATCTTGGTGGGTCAGTTGATCCAATCAAAGATACTGAAGGCAAAGTCGATAGAACTTTTGAAGGACGTATTACAAAGGTAAGTTGTTTGTTTACAAAAAATTGAATGTTTTTCAATAATTTTCTGTTAGACATATCAATGTAGTGCAAATTAAGCGTCTACAACATTACTACTTCTCTTAACATCAATCAATTGTGTTGTGTTGAGTGGTATTCGACTATAGTGCTGATAAATCAGGTTTCTGTTTGCTAACTCATCCGGCTGTATGAACGAGAAGACTGAGGATGAGAAGAAAATTGTTTTCTAACCAAGTGAATCGAGAATTAACTACACGCGTATACATATATAAAATTTAATAGTTGAAATCATAAGTCGATTGAAGCTAGATCACCATAAGAAACCTGGAAGCACTGGACGACGTTTCGTCCTAGTATAGGACTTCTCAGCAGTGCGCATCCACTATCCCGCCCCCCGCGAGATTCGAATCTAGGACCTGCCAGTCTCGCGCGCGAGCGCTTAACCATTAGACCACTGAGCCGGCATCCAACGGTGTTAATGTCTAACTTCAACCAACCCACGAAATTGAGTGACACACCCACCACTATCTTCAGTGAGTTGCTATTTCACAACAGATTCTGTTGAACTCCACTGGTCCCTTAGAGATTTAAGCCATATTTCCCATCAATAGTATATTTTTCTTTAAAAAAGAAAGATGTGTCAGGACCCACCGCGTATGCTTATCATTTGACTGATATCTGATTGGCTTATCGCATCATAGTATTATGCTCTTCATTCGATTTAGTTGATTGAGGCTGAATTAATAAGAGTTAAATACTAATCAAAAGTTTATTTTTCATTTGAGAGCCAATTTTGATGATGGTCAGGGATATGTCAATCAGCTCCATGTAAATAGGGAATAAAGTGGAAGTTACAACATGATCCTTCAGTTCATTGTGTTGTCAATTAAAGTCTACTGGTTTAACTAAATCAAGAACAACGATTATGCTGGTGGGCGGTTTATGCTCCTCCACGAGAGTAAGTAAAAGAACAACGATTATGGAAGGGGTCATGTACTAGAACAAAACAGTTGTCTAGTGCTTCTTAGTTTTCAATGGTTCTTTAAGATCAATCTGTGATATTAATCTTACCATTTAGTAATTGCTACAATCCATTACAGTAACATATTTTATTGACAGAACTAATTTAGTTTCAAAACATTTACAGTTGTGATTGGTAGAATGAGATAGAGAAGAACATTCATCACCGTCATATGATATACCATGAGAAGTTAAAAGAATAGAATTTTCTTGAAAATGAGTTTTTACACTATGGACTGACTTTAGTTAGATAACCCTTTAATATCAGCAAGGATTAGGGACCCATTTCATCCCAGTATGGATTTAAGCAACGTTGTCTATCGACGTCCACATTAACAGTTAAACTCGCGACTATTTAGCTACTGAGTTGGTATCCAGTGGCTTATATCTCTATCTTCAGTCAATTTCCAATATATATTACATAATGGAATTTTGCTAAATATTGGTGCAGATCTAGAATACAGTGGACATTTGTTTTAACGTTTTATGGAAATACTGAATAAGTGTGTTAACACAACCATGTCACGGATGGAACTCATTATCTTCCTGTTGAGTGGATTATCTTCATACTATCGGTTTCACATTCAACAATCCCAATTCACAAGATATTAGATCACCATCATTAATTCCAATCAGTAACCATAGTTTCATTCTCCAGTACAGTAAACTCTTAGTTTTACATAAGTTCTACATATTTATGACTTCTTTTATTAACCAATTATATATGATCCTTACATAAACATCATTTTAATAGTTGAATCCATGAATGAATTGAAGGTAGACCACCGTGAAAAACCTGGAAACACTGGATGACCTTTTCGTTCTAGTTCGGGACTCCTCAGCAGTGCGTATTCACGGTCCCTCCTCGCGAGCGCTTAACCACTAGACCACTGAACCGGCCGTCCAGTGCTACCAGGTTTTCCATGGTAGTCTAACTCCAATTGATTCATGGATCCAACTATTAAAATTACTATAATATCCACAAAACCTTTCTCTGATTATAAACATCATTGTTAGAGATGGATGGACGTTAGCGATGAAATTTAGGATGCACGTTCCATCCTTTTTGGCACTTGTCAGCTAGATACACCACCATCCCAGAGTTAACATTTACTCCAGGAACCAAACTTGATACCATTCAATTCAAACACCATCGAGTTATCCACTTAGCTACTGAGTCCAGATAGTCACTAGTTTGCTTGTATAGGCTTTTTGAACCTTTCCAATGTCAAATAATCATTGAATTAACAATCTCTTATTGATTTTTTTAATTACTTTCTATCTTCATTTACAATCTATCAACCTATCAATTCCTTAAATCTAGGCTGAAATTACAAGAAAAGGTGATAAAGATGTTAATCTTTTAAATGTATTAATTGATCCTAATTGGAAAGATTCTATTCAACCAACTGGTATTACAGATGTTAGATTTCGTTTACCTAAAGCTCAACTTATTATTGGACCAACTTCATCAAATAAACGTTTTACATCATTAGAATCAGAATTTTCACGTATACCAGTACCGATTACATTTATGGGTACAGATGATTCAATTGTACGATTTGATACATGGAATTTTGAATTATATAGATCATTTGAAATTAAATTTTCTACTTATGAACCAAATGGAATATTATTCTTTGTGTAAGTTGTGAATGAAATTGAATTCACGTTTTTTTTTCGTTTTTTTTCCTTTAAATGATGAGACTATCATTTATGGATCACGCTTTGAACGATACCTTAGTGACATTCGTAATGTCCACCTAGTAACTAGAATGTAATAAGGATTATAATATACAGTTAATGGTTAACGTTAGAATCTTCATCAAGAACTGACATCAATTAAATGTCAAAACTCTATTTAACCAAATAAATGACTGAATTTCGCGCCAAAATCCCAGACCTGTTATTCTAAACCTGATTGGTTCGTTCATAAATTATGGTCTCACCGATTTTTCATTGTTCAAAATTTAATTCGTTTATATAATGAAATCTGATATGTTCGTCAACGACAGTTCCTTCCTTGTTAACGTCCTTTTTTTTCATCACAGATTGGTGTATTTGATTATACGATAGTATTTGTCACCGATATAAATTACCAGCTATACCTAAGATAAAATACAAGTTTATTGTTATTACGCTTTAGATCGTTGAGTAAGAGTCTGATAGTTGAAATTCCGACGTTTCTTTTTTTACTTCAAAATGGGTCAAAAACATATGTTACAATCAAAAGATAAGTGTAATAGACATACATCAAGACTATTCAGTCATGCATATCAGCCATATCCAAACTTTACATTGTATTAAGATTGCTATTTCAAAATGATATCTTAAAGTGATATAGAATAATGATGTATATAAACTTAATCTTGAACAACAATTTCATTTGGGTGTAGAATTGTTCAACAAATGCCCTGGTACGGTTAAGTGTAAGGAGAGTTAGCTCTTCCTCTCAAAATGCTCTCACATGGCCATGCGTATACAGCCACTGCCAAAGAATTCCTACTCACTACCTTCTCATGGCGGGGGTGTTGTTTATGAAATTAAGAGGACAGAAAGTGGATGTACGGTGCTCTAACCGGGATGGTGAACATAGAGGATTCATCTATAGGAGTAAGGAAACCTTGATTCCAAACCATATGGGCTCCAGGATCCTGAATGAACAAATGGCGTATGAACCAGTTGTTGGTCACCGGCTGCCATTGGACTGCATCTCCTTATGTTGCTTAACTACCTTGTGGATCAGACCTTGATATCGAAGGCTCCGGATGTTCCTTTCCCCTAAGAAAACCACGTGCTTCGGCTTGGTCACCTGGGCAGTATCATAGCCCTCACACAAATAGAATGATTTATGTGGCGCATATCTATTAGGTGCCTCCTTGTACCAATATTTATGTGTTTAAATAAATAAATAAATGAACAACACAACTATGTGGGATAAATTTAAGTTTCATCCAATGCTAATATGTGATAGTCTACATTTTAATAATGATTTATAGTGTACAGTAGGTTATGAGTATTGTACATTTTTACGACTAGCAAGAATTTACATAATTCATGGACCTAGCGAAGCTGGGTATTTAAGATGGTGGAGAAGATTTGTAGCTCAGGTCGATGGTTTTGATGGAGTTTTGTTCTCTGAGCTGGATGGTTTAGTCGTGGAGGTTTCATCGTTCTTCTGAACGACATCGAATACTTTGCTTCTACCTGAGGTTTGTGCTGATGATGTCGTTTAGAAGAACGATGAAAGCTCAACGACTAAACCATCTAGCTCAGAGAACAAAACTCCATCAAAAGCTCGTTATTTGAAATCGTAAAATCCCCAATAACTGTTCACTCATCTTGACCACCATTTTGATGCTGATTGAACTCTGTTGATCAAAGTCTCAATCTGATTACCAGTTTAAACAATACAACATCATTGTGTATTTAATAATTCAAATGAAGTACTCTATATCACGGTATCATATTAAACTGATAGTAATTAGTCACTTCTTTTCTTGTACACTAATTACTTTAAATTAATAGATTTTTGGGTGGACTTTGATTGGGCAACTATTGAGAACAGAAAAACACTGATCAGTTGCATCGTTCTAATAGGAGATCCTTCAGAAATCGGACCCCAGTACCTTTAAGCCTCATGGTGAACGTCTAACCACTGAAGTGACATCCAATATTATACACTAGTTTGAACTAATTCATCATATTATTCGACCCCCTCCATTGGCATTGGTGATATTTTTCTGATGTCGGACATGATTGAACTCCACTGATCATGACTTCTCATTAGAACTCGAACAGTCATCTCTCAAACTTACTCACCGTTGAGTCAGTTATGAGAATAAGACAACTGTTCAGTAATTAGCTAGTTGAAATCAATTCAAGATATGAAATTTCTAATTCAACTATCTTATTATACTCTATAATAACAGTATATATATTGCTGATACAAATTCAATGAAAACCTACATTCATTTAAATCATAAGCACAATACTAAGAGTTATGTAATTCAATGTTTCGTTTTTGAGTAATCTATCTGAAAATTGAATCATTTTCATAATTAACATCATATGATGATAATATTATATGCATAGTATACACAAGTATACACATACTATGTTGCCTTCATTATCTGTTTAAGGTTTAGTGTATATTCTCTTCTAATCTCTATGATTTATACAATCATATTACTTATATTAATTCGATGATCATGATCGTAAATGTTCAGCGGTATGCGTCAAAGTGTAGTGTATACACATGATTATTAGTTATTATATATACAAATATTATGATTTGTATAGAAAAGATAAAATGTAGGATGTATGGTTTCGTTCTGTTTGGGATTCGTCACCTGGGTGTACTTATATCCCAGAGTCGATGTACATTCCACGATTCAAACCCTAATACCTCTCGTTCTAAAATTGATCTAATTTCAGTCGAAGATATCAACAATGGGATAATCGCAAATTATTACGAGCTAAATTGAAATTCATACTTCTTGCACAAGTGAATAGTCAATTTGTCTTAGTAGCTAAGGGGAAAGGTACTGGGTTCGAGTCCCGTTTATAAGATTGACGCATATAAAGATACATCTATTCTAAGGAGGAAATGTACCTCATAGATTACATTGATAGGTACAATTCAACCAACGGTTGATAAAGTTCTGTGATATGATTCAATATCGTCTACAGTAACTCAGATCTATTCACTCTTTATCTTCTCTTAGATTTAGAGTTTAGAAATGATCGTATAGTTTTTGTCCTGTAAGTTTATCCTTTCTTTTTCGAATCATATTATCTATGCCAATTGTTTTCTACTACCACTGATACTGTTACTACTTATGCTACTCTGACATTTATCTTGATAATTTTATCTCCTTGTATTGATATGGTGCGGGAATCGATGCATATATATATGTCACGTTCTATGTGATTAACTAATCTGAATGCTTACTTGGATGCTGAATCAGTGGTCTAGAGATGAAGCGTTCGTGCGCGAGACCAAAGTTCCTCGGCTCGAATTCCGTGTGCGGGATTGTGGATGAGCACTGTTGAGGAGTCCCACGATATGACGAAACGGCCGTCTAGTGGTTCTAGGTTTTCAATGGTGATCTAACATCAAACGGTTAATGATCTCGATCAAAACTTAATAATCTCCACAGCCCTATAATCCTTCATATTTTACTAAAATGGATCTTGACAAACTAGAGCATGATATTTAAATGTAACTGTACGTAGTTGTTTTGAGATCAAATGTTTATGGTACTGATAGATTGATTATACATGATAAAAACAGGCTGGCACAATTTCAGCAGTGATTGTCAACCAGTTTCTAGCTTACAATCTAATCATGAAGCTTAGATCCCACTCCTCTTATTCATCAGATTTATTCAATTGAATATTATTGATTACTGAAATACTCTACGACAATCAAAAGATGGTAAAATATGAAATGATTATAATTCACTTGAATACCCTGAAGTTTATGAAATTAAAGACGTGTACTCACTTGGTGTTGTTATACTTGTATCTTCCCATTGTTATTTATGACTGCAATTGATGCCTTGATGTTGCGTGATGTCACAAGCTTTATAAGCAAATGTGGATAGTGGTTATCAGTGGAATCCAGGATGCACACTTCATCCTATTTGGGACTCGTCAGCTGGATGTACCTGCATCTGATTTGGTGTTCACTCTGGGACTTGAATCCAGTTTCGTTCATTTTAAACGCCATCGCGTTATCCATCGCACAGGCAGGTGGATAGCAGGACTTAGTAGCTAAGTGGATAATGCGATGACGTTTGAAGCGAAAGGTATTGAGTTCGAGTCCCAGAGTGAACATCAACTCTGAGACGCAGGTATATCCATCTGACAAGTCCCGAATAGGACGAAACGCACATCTTGGATTTCACTGCTAGCCAATATCCATCTCTAATTAAAGACGTGTTCTAAACAATGATAATGGAGATTGCGCAAGTAAAAAAATTATTTCCAAGAGCATTATCCATCTTTCAGCTCGTATAGATAATGAAAATTCACAATCAACTGATCAGTAACAATTTTTATTTGTCTATTATCTTAGTAAGGATTAAATCCTGTCTATTAAGTTATATTATAGTCAGTATTCTGAATGAATTAACATCTTATTCACTATGTTGAGATATAAGGTATCTGGTGTTAGTCTTAACCTCGGTTAACTAGCATAAGCCACCACTAAAGCTTACCAGTAATCTTGATGGAACTGATAACTTTTATTACATTCAAACCATTCTGAACCCAGATTTACAGTGTAAGATTAGGCTGACTATTTATTAGTAACGTCTCAGTCTATGACGCTGGGTGACGCTGCCTCAAATACTACAAGGAGTATAAATTCCTCAGAATTACAGGTACACTTTACTGACGAATATTAACTGTCACAAAACTTAGATCAAGAAGAGTTTCCTCCAATAACCTCCAACAGCTTGACAGTTGCATTTTTTTAGTATTTGAGATCATGAGTCAATTAAATCGAGAGCATCATGGTAAACTTGGAAGTATTGGATGGGTGTTTCGTCCTATTGTGTGACTCCTCAGTGGCAGTTTGCATCCACGATCCTGACTCGCGAGATTCGAACTCAATGACTATCGGTTTTTACATTTTTGTTTGTTTCTTTGTTAACTAGTAACCATGCTTTACCTCCACCTAGATTCTATCCCACAGATCCTATTTCTATTCACTAATATAAGCGGGAATATAAACTAGGTCTACACTAGTGTTTATTTGCTAATCACCTATTTCTCTCTTGTATTCCTTTTCTATCGATGGATAAGGATGGTAAGAGATAAGATAATAGTTATAGGACGTTATTATTCTTGAATTCATTTAAGTCTAATCAATAATACATTCACGTACTACACCTAATTTGTTGTCTATTGTAACAGGTAAAAAGAGTGAATAGATAGATAGATACATATGCACACACACACACATACAAGTACACACTTGTATTTCGTGTAAGAATCAATAAAAAAATAGCAAAAAAAGTGAATTTTCATTTGTTCCCTTTCATTTAAATGGTATAATCTCGTCTAGTTGTAATGTAAGGCTTTAATGTCCTAAACGAGGACAATTCCACCTAAAATAACTTAGTGATAAACTAGGTGTTGTTGTCTTTCTAATCCTAATAGAAACATTATTTCCCTTGAACTTGTAATAATTCCTTCTTGACGAATTGTGACTGGTATGAAAGATAGGTCATTCAGAGTTTCATGTAGACTGTCTTCCACAATCTAACCTTTAAGAGTTAAGAGCCAAAATTATTTTGATAGTTTACTAGCTACGTTTAAAAGTAAATCTGGCTAAAATTTAAGCTAACTGATCTTAGTTCAATGATTATAACTACTCTATGAGACCTAATTCTCTTCATTTTAACCCATGATTATGTTTATTATTTAGTTTCAAATTAAAACAAGAAAGCTGTTCAGTAATCACTAGTTTTGAAATATTTGTGGGTGATATTGTTCCTGAGATGGTGGAGAAGATTTGTAGCTCAGGTGGATGATTTAATTGAGATTTTGTTCTCTGAGCCGGATGGTTTGATCGTGGAGCTTTCATCGTTCTCTGAACAACATCATCAGCAAAAACTTCAAGTAGAATTAAAGTGTTTGAATTCCTCCACATATGACTCAGAGCTTGTCCTGTAGACCTCGATATTGAATGGTCATTGTTTACTTACTTACTTACGCCTGTTACTCCTCGTGGAGGAGCATTGGCCGCTCACCAGCATTCTCCATCCAACCCTGTCTTGGGCAATCATTTCCAGCTCCTTCCAGTTGTTACTCATCTTTTTCATATCTGCTTCTATTATCCGACGTAATGTGTTCTTTGGCCTTCCTCTTTTCCGCTTCCCTTCAGGATTCCAAGTTAGGGCTTGCCTCGTGATGCAGTTTGACGATTTGCGTAATGTATGTCCTATCCATTTCCATCGTCTTTTCCTAATTTCTTTCTCCACTGGAAGCTAGTTTGTTTTCTCTCACAGAAGGCTGTTGCTGATGGTATCCGGCCAATGGATGTTGAGTATCTTGCGTAGACAGCTATTTATAAATACTTGTACATTCTTGATGGTGGTTGTTGTAGTTCTCCAAGTTTCAGCTCCATACAGTAGAACTGCCTTGACGTTCGTATTGAAGATTCTCACTTTGATATTGGTTGAAAGTTGTTTTGAGTTCCATATGTTCTTCAATTGTAGGAATGCGACCCTTGCTTTGCCGATCCTCGCCTTTACGTCTGCATCTGAACCTCCTTGTTCATCGATGATGCTTCCCAGGTATGTGAAGGATTCTACATCTTCCAGAGTTTCGCCATCAAGAGTGATTGGATTGCTGTTCTCCGCTTTGAATTTGAGGACCTTGGTTTTCCCTTTGTGTATGCTGAGGCCTACTGATGCAGAGACTGCTGCTACACTGGCTGTCTTCATCTGCATCTGTTCGTGTGTACGTGATAGGAGGGCTAGGTCATCTGCGAAGTCCAAATCGTCTAATTGATTCTGAGCTGTCCATTGTATTCCGTGTTTTCCTTCAGATGTCGAGGTCTTCATAATCCAGTCGACCACCAGAAGAAAGAGGAAGGGAGAGAGTAAACAGCCTTGTCTGACTCCAGTCCTTACTTGGAATGCATCTGTCAGCTGTCCTCCATGCACTACTTTGCACTGTAGTCCGTCGTATGAGTTCCGGATAATGTTGACAATCTTCTCAGGAACTCCGTAGTGTCGAAGAAGTTTCCATAATGTCCTCCTATCTACACTGTCGAATGCCTTTTCATAATCAATGAAGTTGATGTATAGTGATGAGTTCCACTCAACTGATTGTTCGACGATGATCCGTAGTGTTGCAATTTGGTCTGTGCACGACCGATCCTTACGGAATCCAGCTTGTTGATCTCGAAGTTGGGCGTCTACTGCATCCTTCATCCGGTTCAGCAACACTCTGTTGAAGACTTTCCCTGGTATTGACAGTAGTGTAATGCCTCTGTAGTTTTCACATTTGCTCAGATCTCCTTTCTTTGGAATCTTGACGAGGTGTCCTTCTTTCCAGTCCATCGGCACTTGTTCCTCCTCCCAAATCTTTTTGAATAGAAGGTAAAGCATGCTTGTGGTTGCTTCGATGTCTGATTTCAGTGCTTCAGCTGGTATGTTGTCGGGTCCTGCTGCTTTCCCGTTCTTGATTTGTCTGACGGCCATTCTAATTTCTTCCGTCGTTGGTGGGTTGACATCTATAGGAAGATCTATGTGTGCTGCTTCGATGTCCGGTGGATTCATTGGAGCCGGCCTATTCAGGAGTTCCTCGAAGTATTCCACCCATCTGTTACGCTGTTGTTGAATTTCGGTGATTGGCTTGCCTTCTTTGTCTTTGACCGGCCTCTCTGGTTTACTGTATTTCCCTACTAGTTTCTTCGTTGTATCGTATAGCTGTTTCATATTTCCTTCTCTAGCAGCTTTTTCTGCCGTCGTTGCTAGTTCTTCCACGTATTTCTTCTTGTCGGCTCTAATGCTCCTCTTCACTTGTTTGTTTGCTTCTATGTATTCAGCTTGTGCTTGGACTTTCTCTGCTCGTGTTCGGCTGTTGTTAATTGCTGCCTTCTTGTTCTTCCTTTCTTTGATCTTGTCCAGTGTTTCTATAGAGATCCATTCCTTATGATGGTGTTTCTTTAGGCCCAGAACCTCTTGACACGTTGAAGTTAATGCTTCCTTGATGCCTTTCCAGTTGTCCTCCATAGTAGTTTCTTCTTCTTCAGTAGATCTTGTAAGGCTTGGAACCTGTTGTTGAGAGCTATCTTGAATTCATTGAGTTTGTCAGTATCTCGAAGGAAGGCTGTATTGAACCTTTGTAGTGCTGTTTGTCCACTTGTCCAGTTCTTTTTTAGCTTCAGTTTTAAATTGGCTACAACTAGGTGGTGATCTGAAGCTACGTCAGCACCTCTCCTGGTTCTCACATCTTCCATTGTCCTTCGGAATTTTTTGTTGATGCAAATATGATCTATCTGGTTCTCTGTAGTGTGGTCCGGTGAGATCCATGTAGCCTTGTGTATACGCTTGTGTGGAAATATTGTGCCTCCTATGAACAATTTGTTGAATGCACATAGATTTGCAAATCTTTCTCCATTTTCGTTTCTCTCTCCCAGTCCATGTCGTCCCATAATATCTTCATATCCGGTGTTGTCTATTCCGACTTTGGCATTTAGATCTCCCATCAGAATAGTTAGGTCCTTTCTTGGCATTTCTCAATGATTGACTGCAGCCGCTCGTAGAACTGATCTTTAATGTCGTCGTTGCTATCATTGGTGGGTGCATAACATTGGATAATATTCATTAAGATCCCCTCCTTCTTTGTTTTGAATGATGCTTTGATGATTCTGGATCCGTGAGACTCCCATCCTACAAGTGCATTTCGTGCTACTTTGGAATGGTCATTGTTTACTTTATTTTAATTAAACAATGACAGGTTGAAGGTCAACAATGACCAATGAAGATCGAAGTTGACAGGAAAAGCTATGAGCCATGTGAGGAGAAATTCAAACACTCCACTTCTACTTGAAGTTTGTGTTGATGATGTTGTTCGGGATAACGATGGAAGCTCCACGACCAACTCTTCCAACTTAGAGAACAAAACTCCATCAAAATGATACTGTTTCTTATTGAGCACTGAATTCTAATAGGGAAATTTAGATAAATTTAATGCTTAAACAAACAAAATTGTATATTGTTCCTAAGAAATTACTTTTGTCTATGACTCAAGCAGTTAGCTAAATGATGACTGTGCAACAAGCCTAGAAAAAGTTGACAGTGGACTAGCCTACTAACTAAATAATCAGTAGCTAACAGAAATCTTTGGAAAAAAATTGATCACTAAGGCCTAATGTGTAGTATCTCTTGTCATCAGCTTCAATCAAGGAAGTACTGGGTATCTGTCTTGTGGTAATCTTGAACTTTCTTCAATTTTGCCACATTATTCCCTAAGAAGATAACAATGGAATTCGTTAGTTTTCCATATTGTTAACTTTTATTAATTCTTGACGATACTTCACAATGATGCAGTACTGTCGGTGATATCTGTCTGTAGACACTGTTCCTAATTCAACTTAAAAAATGTCCCCCACAATAGACTTGATTACTTATTATTCTGTTATTCGTTTCATACACACTGACTATCATTGTTAAGGCTTCAAGAAAAACTCATGTTACGTTTTCAGTTCTTAGTTGTCTTTTGTTTATTCATCTAAGAGGTTTCGTCACAGATAAATTAATTTAAATGAGATTATATATAGAATAAACATTTAGGTGGTGAGATGGTAGAGAAGATTTGCAGCTTATAGATATGATTTCGGTTGAGTTAGGTTCTTTGAATTAGATGGTTAAATTGTAAAGATCATTTTAATGGTTGAGATCATGAGTCAATTGAGGCTAACCACCATGGTAAACCTGGAAGAACTGGACTGGTGTTTCGTCCTAGTATGGGAATCCTCAGTGGCAGTACACATCTGCGATCTCGCCTTACGAGATTCGAACCCAGGACATAGTGTTTGTGAGTGAAGGAAGTATCGAGTCAATCATCATAGGATGCACATATACCAAAAGAGATTGATCATTTGCCATCTTAAACGGAGATGAAAAGATTTAAACAACCAATACAAATGAATAATAAGGTATTGTTTGTAATCAAACACGTAATAAACGGCTTTATAATGTTGTATTACTTTTTAATAAAAGTAGTCCAGAAAATATTTCGGTCACATGTTCTCATTTCGTACTAGCTTAACAAATTTATCATGAAGATTAGTTTTTATGAATGTTATATTGTGGTTAGTGGTGGAGTTCGGGAAGCGTGTTTCACAATTCTTAATGTTTATCATCTGGATATGTCTGGGACTCGAACCCACTGCCTCATACTCTAAACATTTAATGCATTATTTATTGTGATACTGAGTTCAGTAGACAATTGTTTGTGCAATAGATATGAATTTTCTATTTTCGTTCTCAAAATCAACACATAGATCTAAGTAGATGGTGTTGACGAACTTTAAACTGAATGAAAACTTCGTTTTAGATCTCTTTACTGGGTATTACGTAGACTCATTAAAACGTGTGGTGATTAAATGACAATATTCAAGTATTCTATTCTAGATGATTTATTTATTTATTTGAACACCTAAACATTCGTACAAGAAGATACCAAATATATATGTGCCACATAAATCATCCAATTTATATGAGGGATGGGATACTGATCAAGCGCTCAAACCGAACCAAGTGGTTTGCTTAGAGGGCCACTCCCCGAGCCTTCGACCTAAAGGTATGATCCACAAAGCAGTGAAGCAACGTCAAGAGATGCAGTCACATGGTAACCAGTGACCAACGATTGGTTCATACGCCATTTATTCCTTCACGATCTTGGAGCCCATGTACGTCACTGGTTTGGAATGAGGGTTTTCCAGCTCCCCTAGGTAGACTCTTCGTGTTCACCAACCCGGTTAAAGCGTCGGACATTCACCTTTCGTCCTCTCAATTTCGTAAACAACACCACTTTACGAGAAGATAGTGAGCAGGACTTCCTTGGCAGTGATTGTATGCACATGACCATGTGAGAGCATTTCGCGAGCGAGCGAGAGAGAGAGAGCTGACTCTCCTCACTCTCGACCATATCAGGGCATTCGGGAGCTATTCTAGATGAATATAACTCAATATAGACTAATGATGAATGGGAGTCAGCTAACACTACTCACCAAGTAAATACAACTGCTTAAATGTATTATAAAAACTGGTTCTTTACACATGTTAACTGACTATTTGATATCAATATTGTTTTTGTTTATTTATTTCATCTAGTGGACCTGATCAAGAACATAGAGATTTTGTTTGTGTAGAATTATTCGATGGAAATGTTTATTTTGTTTATGCAGTTGGTGGACATTATAAACATATTCGATTGAATCCACCTAAAACAGTTGTGAATGATGGAGGTATTTATAGTGTATATGTATCACGTAATGCACAGCATAGATTTACTGTAAGTTAATTTATAAATTGAATTTGCTTGTTTATATATGATGATGAATGAAATGACTTTAAGTTGTAATGATTAACAAGTGTAGACTAGGAGGAGATAACAATTGTAAGGATATGGGGCAATCCTTTCCAGTTGCTATTCATTCTTTTGATGTCTACTGCCAATTCTCGATGTAGTGTGTTCTTCGATCTTTCTCTTTTCCGTTTACATTCAGGATTTCAAGTTAGGGCTTACCTCATGATGAAGTTTGGTGATTTTCTCAATGTATGTCCTATCCACTTTCAACGTCTTTTCCTAATTTCCTCTTCAGTTGGAAGATGGTTGAGTATGTTGTGTGGACAACTGTTTATAAGTACTTGTACCGTTTTGATGATAATTGTAGTAATTCTTCAAGTTTCAGATCCATACAATGGAACTGTCTTGACGTTCTTGTGGAAAATGAAGATTTATGTTGGCTGACAGACAGTTGTTTTAAGTTTCATACGTTCTTCAATTGTAGAATTGCCGCCCTTGCTTTACCAATACATATGTTTCTATATGCATCAGATCCCTCTTGTTTATCAATAATGATGCCTACGTACGTAAATGTTTACAACTGTTCTAAAGCTTCACCATTAAGCGAGATTTAGTTGGTGCTCACTGTGTTCTATTACGACATCTTACTTTTTTCTTCGTGTATGTTGAGACCTATTGTGGCAGAGGTTGCTGCTACACTGTCTGTCTTCGCCTGCATTTGTTGGTGTGTATAAGTAGCAAAAACGCTAACCAGAAAGTATCTAGCATGTATATATAATCGTAATAGGTATAATCAAACCGAACATTCACAACTCTTTATGGTTAACCAGTCCCCAAGATCAATCATTATTTCGCAACGATTTCATGGACATATGGACATAATCAATTTCAAATTTTATTTCGGACTGTATAACTTCTAAGTGATTAGTCAGTCACCTACAACGTAGGACCAAGCGCGTATAAACATTGGTTCTAGTTGTCATATTTCATTAGCACAACAAGATGAACATTTACTTCATAGAAATAGTTACTTCAATGGTGGTAATATATAGAAGACAGATTGCATATAAGGGAATAGTACAGGAAAAAAGTATTAGTTTGTAGAAAGAAAGATATGAAGCGATTTTAATCTCATGACTTAAGAGAAGACAGAGAGTATATACACCGAAGTCATTGTGATCGATTATGAGCCATGTCACACACAGTCTCCAACCATTGGTTTCGATAGTCGCACTAACCCCAACCAAGTAGTCTGCATATACCAACATGGCTCAGACTAAAAGTTAATGACTTTATGGACTGATTTTAGGAGAGGTTGCTATAACATGGGTAGTAATTCAAGAATAAACTGGATATTTACAGCTCATAACATAGATTGTATAAATGAGAAAAGCGTGAATAAAAATGAAAATTATGTACAAACTGATAAGTCCTGGGTACGAATCTCGCGGGGGCGGGATCTTGGGTGCGCACTGCTGAGGAGTCCCATACTACGACAGAACAGCAGTCCAGTACTTCCATATTCTTAAAGGTTGTTTAGACTTAGGTCGGATAGTAATCTTAATATAAGTCTAAATTACCATCACTATAAGTCGCTTTAGTAGCACGCACATATATAATTTCACTTGAGATTCTTGAACTGATATTTATCTATGATAACAGACAGTATCAAGTAACCTTACATCTAAATCAATTGCACATTGCTTATTGATATTCATTATCATAGTTATATTCACTACAGATTATGTAATAATGATTCTGTAACCATTCTTATGTTTATAAGCAAAGATGGATACTGGCTAGCAGTGGAATCCAGGAAGCGCGTTTCGTCCTATTTGGGACTCGTCAACTGGATGTACCTGCATCTCAGAGTTGATGTTTACTCTGGGACTCGAGGTAATACGCACGGTATGCACATATGCTAATAAGAGACTGATCAATTGCAGTCCTAAACATCAATGGGAAGATTCATACAAAACAATACCAAGTGTATTTCTATGTTTTATTCACATTTTATAATAAAACTCACGTTTCTTTCTTTTTTTTATGTTGACAGGTAAAATTCAATAATCAATTAGTCGATGTTGAAGAGGGTAAAGAAGCGCATCAAGCTGCATTTGCTACATATACTTATATTGGAAGTATTGATAATGTGGGTCGTTTACCATGGCATGTTTGGTCACGTGAAAATTTTGCCGGTTGTATTCATTCAATATTAGTAAATGAAAACAGTTATTTAGATGTTTCATCGTAAGTGAAAGAGAATAATAATTATTATTATCTCAACTGACTGTTTACTCGCTCGCTTGCACGACCGCCTGCTCGCCAGCTCGCTCTTTTACATTATTTTTCATACCAGGGAAGTACTACTCACTGCCTTCTCGTGGCAGGGGTATTGTTTATGAAGTTGAGAGGAAGAAATTAGAATGTTCGGCGCCTTAATCGGGTTGGTGGACACGAAGAGTCCACCTAGGGGAGTTGGAAAACCCTCATTCCAAACCAATGGTGTACATGGGCTCCAGTAACCTGAAGGAACAAATGGCGTATGAACCAGTCGTTGGTCACTGATTACCATGTGACTGGATCTCTTGACGTTGTTCCACTGCCTTGTGGATCATACCTTTAGGTCAAAGGCTCGTGGAATGGCCCCCTAAGAAAACCACTTGCTTCGGTTTGGGCACCTGGGAAGTATCTTAGCCCTCACATAAATTAAATGATTTATGTGGCACATATCTACTTGGTGCCTCCTTGTACCGATTTTTAAACTAAATAAAATTTCAATGAATGAAGTTGGTTGTTTTTGTGAGTTGAACAGATAAAAGAATTATTGGAGATAATTTTCCAACATTTTAAGTAACTATCAAATCAGACTATTTCTAAGTGTTTACTCTACATGAGTTACTATGGAGACAATTGGACAGAACTAGAACGGAAGGCCTAGGATAGATTGGACTAGAGAATGCTGGTCGGCGGCCTATGCTCCATTTAGGGGTAACAGGCGTAAGTAAGTAGTAACTAAGTAAGTACTCTGGAGACAATGGGGTTTAGTCTGTAGCGTTAATCAGAACACAGTCAATAATTGTCTGGTCTGAAGTCATTAGAAAATTTACCTCAGTACGACTACCTAAGCCTGACCTGTTGTGCTCAATAAGTTTGTTGAGACTGATTAGTGCATGACTGTACTTACAACAACATTAACTCTATATCTAACATATAAAAGATGGCTGAAAATGAAATTATTAACTTTTGAATTCTTATTCACCAGTTGGCATGCATCACATGTTTAGTTGGAGATTTTAAAGTCTTGGAACATTGATGGATAGTGGCTAGCAGTGGAATACGTGGTGCGCGCTTCATCCTATTTAAGACTCGTTAGCTGGATGCAGCTGCATCTCAGAGTTGATGTTCACTGCGGGACTCGAACCCGGTATCGTTAGCTTCAAAAGCCATCCCGTTATCCACTTAGATACTGACTCCTGATAGCCACCTGCTTGTGAAATGGGGTGAATTACCTTAGCCCCCATCCATCTTTGCTTAAAAAGCTTGTGACATAATCGAGTATTGAGGCAGTCTGCACAGGATACACATATTCCAACAAGAGACTGATCAATTACAGCCCTAAATAACAATGGGAAGATACAAGTATAACAACACAAAGTGAATATTGGAATATAGGTTGACATCATGCTAAGGAGTTCAGAAATGTAACAGAGGAAACTTTCCAATCTCCTTATTTTGAGGATACGTTGGGGAATTTCGGATAAATTTTGAGGGTTTTCCGAAAGTCGTGAAAAGTTTGATAGTTTTCCTCAGACCTGGGGTAAGTTTGGGGTTTTTGTTCTATTTCCCTAAAGTTTTCTATTGCAGCTTCCCCAAAATTTGCCCGAAACTGACAAAAGTTTCCCCCGAAATAAGGATATTGGATTGTGTTTGAATAGAAATAAAGTATTAAAACTCTTTTAAAACTAATGTCACTATTTACCAGTCATGATTCTATTCTCAAATGATCGTTTTAAAACTTTAGTTTGTATTGTTTCTTTCTTTCTAATCAGTTAGTTGATAGCATTCGACAGATATCTATTTTTGTTAGTCGTTTAGTGTGTGTCCAATTGATGTCGACATATTTAAGTAGTATATATCATCGATCGAAAGTGAAATGTTTAAAGGCAGAAGGTTAATAAGATCGAGGATAAAAGAACGAGAACAGAGAATGATTGTTATGCAAATGAACGAATATTAAGGTCTAAGACGATTGATCGACATTTGCAAAAGGAACAGTCTGGTTTGAATCGACTGATTGACAATTTGTAAATGATGTATTTACTGTATGATTCTCAGATTTTACTAAGGCATTATGTAATTTTGTACTGAAATACATTAGATTGTTCCCACTTGTATTCTCGTTCATTACAGTAGTAGTTCATACTGTTCATGGGACTTATATTCTGACTGAAATTCAAACCACCTGTAATGAAGTAATAAGGTCAATGGTAGTTCTCATGGAGCATTCATCATTGTGAAATCATTCTATTATCAGCTTGATTATGTTATGGGATTAACCAAATACATATTCAGTCAGCTGGTTATGATAAACTTAGAGTCTGATACAAATATATGTTAACTCGAATTGCCATACCAAAGTAGTACAACAATCTGAAATTAATATGATAAATAGCAAAAGATTCAAAGTAATTATGGAATTAGTGACATTGAGAAAGATCAAACATAGAGAGTATATGATTGAGATCATGAATCAATTGTTGATAGACCACCACTGAAAACCTGGAAACACTGGACGGCAGTTTCGTCCTATTATGGGGCCCCTCAGCAGTGCACATCCACGATCCCTCTCACGTAATTCGAACACAGGGCCTTCAGTTTTGCACGTGAACGTTTAACCTCTAGACCACTGAGCCGGCTGGTATGCAACGGTGTTAATGTCTAACCTCAATCAATCCACGAAATTGCGCGACTATCTTCCATGATGGTCATGATTTCAATCAAAAACTTAATAATCTCTACAACGACATACTGATATAGAGTATAGGTAGATGAGACGAAAGGATATATATATATATATATATATATATATATATATATATATATATATATATATATATATATATATATATATATATATATATATATATATAAAGGAATACTGGAGTACAACATCTATAGGGAAGTTAGAAAGTGTATGTACCTGCACCATTTGTAACTGTTTCTAAGAGCATAACATGTAAATCAGACAATATACACAGACTAGATATGAAGATTGTTCAATTCATACAATTAGCTACTTTTATGCAAGTCACCAATGCGTGTTTGTCAACCTAATAAATAGATCTCCAAGATCAGTAGGGTGCCATTGAGTGGATTATCTATCACCTGATCACAATTTAATCGATCTAACTATACATGATGTTCATACTCCTATTTTAATACAGTATGTCAATCAATGTAAATATCTCAACCTTACAAGAGATTAGTAGTGGTACGAACAACTCAAACCTAAAATCTCAGACTGTGAATCTAGGTGAACGCGAGTTGAAGTCCTACGAGGATCATCAGTCTCCTCAAGATTACAAATACACTTTTTTGACGAATGACAACTAGCACACAGTCTACGTCAAGCAGGATTTCCTGTTCACTACCTCTAATTATTTAGTCTATACGAAGTAAAGACTGAAGTATTTACCCGAAGGTATCATTGAATAGTCTCCTAACCATGTTGAAAGTATGTAAAGCTAAAAGTTCAAACTACCAGATTTCGGTTCAAAATGTCTTTATCACATTTACTCTTAAGATGTTAAATGAATAATCTATATCTTTCACCATTCACATTTTCAGTCGAATGATTCAACATACTGATATTGGCAAAGGAATTCGTTTAGGACAATGTGAAGTACCGAAACAACGTTGTAATGAAAAAATCTGCGGTGGTGGACGATGTTCCAGGCGTTCATATCCATTTTAGAAGAATTAAATTTTGCTTGTGATTGCAGTGAATCAGATAAAACATTTCCAGAGAAAACTATGGATATTCGACGATCTGTCGGATGTGATCGAGGTATCTATTATTATTATTATTATTATTATTATTATTATTATTAGTAGTAGTAGTAGTAGTAGTAGTAGTAGTAGTAGTAGTAGTGTGTTGCGTGCTACTTATATTGATATAAGTAGTGTATGACGCGAATTAAAAACGTAATGTCTGGCAGCAGAAGATGGGGGAAAATCAAGAAAGGAATAGCGGAAACACAATGCAATTTGTAAGAAAACGCATGAACAATGAAATGTGAGACAATGGATTGATGTTTGCAACAGAAACAGTCCAGGTTGATATTATGGATTAATATTTTGCAAATTAACGATTCACTATATAGTTTTTCTATTTTACCAAGTAACTCGTTAATGATGGGCTAACTACAATTCAGTTGTCCTCACCTTTGTTCTCCTTCACTACAGAAGTAGTAGCAGTAGTACTCTTATGTATGTGCTTCATGTGGCGTGGACTATTGGTTTATTATGTTTGAGCTCAACCACGACGGGATCATAGCTTAAAATCTGGTTCTTTCGAATCCACAGCCCCAGTTTTTTGTTTCACTCCATTTAACAATCACATCTCTTTAAAGGGTTTGAAGCTATAACACAGATTATTCTTACTATGATGGATTATGGAATAGTTACATTGAGTGTTAGCTTTCTATTGATTTAAATCACGAATTGATCTTAGTTAGACCACGCTTGTAAAACTCGAAGCATTCGATGACTGTTTCTCATTAGAACTCTAAAAGTTAAATCGTGAAGCTAGTCACTAGTGAACACATAATTATTATCAAAATAGAAGAATTTATGTGGATCATAGAATTTTCACAGTTTAAATCACAAACTTAAATTCTGGTGAGAAGCTGTAACTATTGAAGTTCAGTCTGTATCAGAAGTGAGAAGGTCATTCATCAAAAGTAAATGGATGGAAGGTGCATGTATACCATTAGATATCTGGCGTTTGCATATGAGACTGGAGGTCCTGTGTCCGATCTCTGGTGGTGGGATCGTAGGTGAGTGTAGTTGAGAAGTCCTACTCTAGGATGAAACAAATCCCCTATACTTCTTTATTTTCAGTGGTTATTTAAGCAAATCCAGTTTGTGATGTGAACTATGAAATCCACCTATCTGAAGGAACTCCTTCCAAAAGTAATAAAGTTTAAAAGGTCACTCTAATTTTTCCTAAATTTGTAATTAAATTTCGCATATTGAGAAAACAAGTATCGTTAGGGGTTACTTACTTACACCTGTTACCCCCGATGGAGCATAGGACACCGACCAGCATTCGCCAACCTACTCTGTCATGGGCCTGCCTTTCTGGCTCTATCCAATTATTGTTCACTCTTCTCATGTCTATCTCCATTTCTCAGAGTAATGTGTTCAATGGTCTTCCTCTCCTCCTTTGGCCTTTGAGATTCCAAGTGGGGATTCGCCTTGGGACGCAGATGGGTGTTTTCTCAATGTGTGTCCTATCCACTTCCAGCGCTTCTTCCTGATTTCTTTCTCCGCCTGAAGTCCCTCTTGGGCTATCTCCGGTCCCAAGCCCGGATAAAGGAGGAGGGCCCGGCATGGGGTGAGCGACCCTACCCCGTAGAAAACTAACTCCCTGAGAAAACGCTAACCAGAAGAAATAATTCAAACCATTTAAACTCTTCCCTTAGAGTTAGAAGGTCTTCATTTAGATGAGTTATGACGCCTCATAGTGAAAGCCGAGTTCCTTCGGAAGTCACGAAGCTGATGTCCCTTCTGACAATCAGAGCAACCATTAATTTAGGTACATGGAATGCTCGCGCAATGTGGAAGGCCGAGTGAGTCATCCAAATTATTGTTGTTACCCTGTTTTACGGTTTACTTTTAATGTTTTTTTTCTTTCTCTTTTTTTCTCATTGATTAGATGCTCCAATACTTGAAATGGATGGTGATATGGTATATGTAGTTGATTTTGAAGAACAAATCAATAAATTAATTACACATACAGATGATATTAGTTTACAATTTAAAACAGAAACTAATCTCTATGGACAAACGGATCATTTACCATTATTCTATTCAGTATCTCGGGCTGATAAATCATATTTTCGTGTAGATTTAGTTAATGGACAAATACGTGTTCAAACCAATATTAATCATAAAGGCAAATCAAATGCATTCGAGGTAGATTGAATTCTTGAACAAATTGACTTTAATTGATATATATGCTTTTAGTTTTTATCACTTATTTACTTACTTACGCCTGTTACTCTCAATGGAGCATAGGTCACCGACGAACATTCTCCAACCTACTCTGTCCTAGGCGTTCCTTTCTAGTTCTATCCAATTGTTGTGGAGATGGTTACATTTTCATAGACTAGAATCATGGATTGATGTTTGTGTTATAACTTGTAGGTTTGTTCCCTTATCAATACATGACGTAATGATACCGCTGATTAGACAACAGTGACTTATCAACCAGACCAATGACGCATAAGAACCCGTACAGATAGTCTAGAGTCTCTTTCGGTTCTTCTTCCTGCTTAGCACTGTCTGTTGAGTCCAGAATATCAATCTCAGCGTCGGCGATATGAATCATGTATTTCAAACATACTTGAGTTATATATAAACCAAACAGACCAAATCACACCACAAAATAGGAAATAACATTTGTACAAAATCTACTCAAAAATGGTTGTGATTGTGGGAGACTATAATGAATATACTGGGTATAACTCAAGAATGATAAATCGTATAATAGTAGTCAATGGGTAAAAATAAAGCTTATAATAAGAGGAACATGAATACACATAGTTTAGCTGCTTAATAATTATACAATAAGAATATACATATAGTATTAGTCCACAAATAGATCTCAACATTTACCATTCATTATTTTCGTCGCGATATAACAGTCTGTTAGACGTCGAATGAAAATCAATAATCACTGAACAATTATTTCATCCTAGTATGAGACTATTTGGCCGTATATATCGATGATCACATCAAGGACAACACCTAGGACCTTCAGATTCTGAATTTCATTGGTAAAACTCGAACTCTAATCCACTGAAGCTACTAACGGTTAAGGATTTCCTCGAAAAAAAAAACTGGATGTCTGAAGTTCGATTCTTGATGAAGTCATGGATGTAAATTACTGAAGAGTCCCATATTAGAACAAAGTAGATATACAGTAATTACTGGCTTTCAATAGTACCCTAAGTTAGAGTAATGTTTGATAAGTGTTACCAATAAATTAAATCAGTGAAACTGATTTCTCTTAGATAAACGGTTTGTCAATTTTGTTCCATCTAAATTGAACTTACATTTTGGATTGTCGATATCAACTGAAGAGAACTGGAGAGTTATTTTTTGTACTATTTCAAAACTACTTAATAATTTCCACTTGTAACCTCATCATAGTGTGATGTGTGCTAGTTATGTTGACATAAGTAGTATGTAATGCTAGTCAGGAATAGAATGCCCGGGAATAGAAGGTTGAGAAGATTGAGGAGGAAAGTAATTGGTATGGAAATGCAGGAACAATGAAGTCTGAGACAATTAATGAACAATTTGCAAATGAAGTATTGGCGTATGATTTTTTTTCTATTCTATAAGCAATTCTATAATTTTGTGCTAAATATATTCGGTTCTCCTCACCTGTGTTATCCTTCACTACATTAGAACTATTAACTTTACTATTTAGTCAAGAGTTTTGAATGGAAGTTAGATATTGACTAGAAGTGAAAGAATGTGAGACTAATCCTATGCATGTATAAGCTAGTGACTTGTTGGAATCAGAGTTCAATGGCATTTAAAATAAAGTGTACTAGGTTCTAGTCCCAATATTCACATGACCATTGAGATGGTACGGCCGAGGGTGGGGAGAGTCAGCTCACCCTCTCCAAATGCTCTTACATGGCCGCGCATATACAGCCACTGTCAGCAAAGTTCTACTCACTGCCTTCTCGCAACACGGGTGTTGTTTACGGAATTGAGAGGACGGAAAGTGAGTGTTCGGCTTTTTAAACGGGTTGGTGGATATGAAGGATCCACCTATGGGAGTTAGAAAACCCTGATTCCAAACCAATGGTGCATATGGGCTCCAGGATCCTGAAGGAACAAATGGTATATGAACTAATCCTTCGTCACCGACCACCATGTAACTGCATCGCCTTATGTTGCTCCCCTGCCTTCTGCATTATACCTTTAGGTTTAAGGCTCGAAAAGTGATCCCCCAAAGAAAAATACGTGCATCAGTTTGGCCAGACGGGCGGTATCACAGTCCATATACAAATCAAGTGATTTTTGTGGCGCATATGTATTCGATACCCCATTGTACCAATATTTATGTGTTCAAATCAATAAATAATTGAGATGGCAGGTATATTTGGCTGACAAATCCCAAATAGAATGAAACCTCCATCTTGATTTTCACTATTAACCATTATCTAATTTGAATGAATTTTTCCTTTTCCTAATGGAATTCCCCCTTTTTGCTATCAATTCTTTTGTTGTTTCTATTCTTTTCTTATAGGAATTCTTTCTTCCAAGTGCTACATTAAATGATAATCGTTGGCATACATTACATATTGCACGTCGTGCTGATTATATTGTCATCTCTGTTGATAGAGCTTCAATAACTGGTAAGTCAAGTGGATATATGTAATATATTATATCTGAACAATGTGTTTGGGGACGTTAGATCCCCAGAACTCACTTGGGAAAGGACCTAATTTTGTAATTTATTTAGAAATTTGAATTTCTTTGTTTTCGCGCCAAAAGCGCTCTTGTCACCTTCATGTCGTATTCCCCACTGGGAAATATCTTAAATGCTATTGGTCCGTTGCGTCTTTTAGTATGCTATTTAGTAACTCTCCCCAAGGACGGTTTTGCACTGTATATATACGTTTTGAATTGTGTTTGTTGCTATCGCTCGTTTCTGGCTGTTTTGTAGAATATAATTCTCATTCCAAGCTCGGACTTCTCCCTCTAGTTAGCGGAGCTGGGATGCATCAATAGCTAGCTTACTGATCTTTGGTTACCGAGTCTTGTTCTCGTTCGCCGATTAAGTAAACTCGTGATAGATTCAAACCTATCACGATGGAACTATCCTCCGATTAGATCGAGAACATTTTACAACTATCATATCATTTTCATGTTCCATCTTCCAGGTTTGAATTGATTATGAATAATGTATGTATGTAGAGGATTGAATCGATTCAATATCATACATGGTTCCTTACAGTAATGCATTATCTGTGAATACTTCGTAAAAAAAGACAACTTCTAAACAGTGAGTTATACTTCCACGAAATCACCTTCGATTACCAAATGAATTCTTCGTATGAATTCTGTAGTAATCAGCTGTATTTCATCCGGTGAAGGATGAAACCCGTTGAGTTTCACAGGGATTGAACTCACAATAGGCTATAAATATCTTCTGAAGGTACGTAAGTTAGTACACATACATACATACACTTATTTGAAAGAATAACAAGTCACTTGAGAGATAAGTTGATGATGATGACGATGAACAGTTAGCTAAAACTATCTTAGTTTGTATTCAAAATGTGAATGGCTGAATTCATGAGTCAATCTAAGCTAGACCACCATGGAAAGCCGGAAAGCCGTTTCGTTTCAGTATGGGACTCCTAAATAGTGCATATCCATGATCTCATACACAAGAATCAATCTCAAAACATTTGATCTCTCGCGTAAACACTTAACTTTTAGACCACTGAGCTAGGATTCGACGATATTAGTGTCTAACATCGATCTTACACAATCATTCTTGATCGTGAATACGCACTGCCATTTAGGAGTCCAATACTAGGACGAAACAACCATCCAGTACTTCCAGGTATTCAATGACAATCTAGCTTAGATTAACTGATGAATTCAACCATTAAAATTACTACAATCTTCACAAATCTTCATTCGAATAAGGATATAATTGTTATCATTAAATCTTCTTTATTTTAGCCTGTACTGACAATCAATTTTTAGATTGTTTCAATTTACCCTCTCTTGAAAAATAAACTTTTCAGGTCGACTTTTAATTGATACACCGTTAAGAGGTATGCAATGGTGGATAGTTGTTAGGATAAAAGAGGGTGTGCAAGAAAAAAGAAAACAATTCCTAATTTACTATTCACTTGGTGATTAGAACACCTACAAAATATAAATTGTAGATAACTGTAATCTTTTTTTGGAGGGGGGGGGAATTTTTTGTTAACATGAACTATTTAGACAAATATATATATTGTATTTATCAGTATGGGTTTGTGGAGATTGTTGAGTTTTGATTAAGATCATGAATTGATTGATGCGAGATCACCATGGTAAACCTGGAAGGGTTTCGCATCCACGATCCCACCCGCGAGACTCGAACCTAGGACCTCCGGTTTTGTTCACGAAAACAATGGTGGACGGTCGCACAATATCGTGGATTGATTAAAGTTAGACATTAACACCGTTGGATGCAGGTCAGTAGTCTGGAGGTTGATCGTTTTTGCGTGAGACTGAAGGTCCTGGGTTCGTAGATGCGCGCTGTCGAGGAGTCCTACAGTAAAACAAAACGGCCGTCCAGTGCTTACAGGTTTTCAGTGGTGGTCCAGCATCAATCGATTCATGATCTCAATTAAAAATATGTTGTACTTAACAGTTTATTTCATTAAATCATCTGTAAAAAGAGATATCTACTTGATATTAGCCTTGGTAACATTGAATAATGGACGTTTAAATAATGTATCAGTATCCATCTCACTAGCAAATCATATTTCTTAGATAAACTACACATCTTTTGCATTACTTACAACTGATTTTATGTGTTTTAATTACAATTTAGTAAGTAAAGTGATATGAACCCTTTTGGTTGTGTTGTGTTAAGTATTGATCTTTCACTTGGAGTACTTTACTGTTATCATCTAACTACAGAGTTTATTCATGAAAGTCCCTTTTCATTGTGTTATTTCATAAGTCAGTCAGCTACAACGTAGGATCAGTTACATATATGTATCGGTCCAAGTTGCCACACCTCATTAGCACAACAAGATAAACACCGAATTCATAGAAGTAGTTACTTTAATGGTAGTAATACATAAAAGAAAGATTGCATATAAGGACATAGTACAGGAAGAAAGAATTAGTTCGTAGAAAGAAAGATATGAAGCGATTATAATATCGTAGCTTAAGGGAAGACAGAGAGTGTATACACCAACGCCATTGTGATGGATTCCGAGCCATTTCACACACAGTCTCCAAACATCGGTCACGACAGTCACGCGGATCTCAACTAAGTAGTCTGTATCTACCAACATGGCTCAGACCCGAAGTTAGTGTCTTCAAGTACTGATACCACGATTTGGTTTGGTCACTCCTAACTTCCTTCCAACTGTTTCCAACACTAGTCATTTGATTTTATTTGGTAAACTGACAGAAACTATCCTACATTCATAAATGATCTGTTCAGAAAGTATATGAACATTAATGGTAAGTCCATTAGTTATTAGAATAACTAAACAAATGACTAAGATGGAATACTATCTTATATAAGGAGGTATCCAATTACTTGAATGGTTATAATATGTGACCAAATATGTTGTGCAATGCTAATGAATATTACACAATAAAGTGATGTCCATACAGATTGTTTTTGAGATTCTCTCACGTAAATCGATCATATTAGGTCATCTTGTCAGATCATAAACACCCAATGCACCTTGATCACGGATTGCGTTCTGTGTTACCAACATCTGTACTAATCATAAATCGAATGAAATTAGAATAATGTGATGATAATAGAATCTAGAAGGAAGAACAAAACC
Organism: Schistosoma mattheei; assembly: GCA_944470405.2. Classification (NCBI taxonomy): domain Eukaryota; kingdom Metazoa; phylum Platyhelminthes; class Trematoda; order Strigeidida; family Schistosomatidae; genus Schistosoma; species Schistosoma mattheei. The sequence continues at coordinate 1,714,169 of OX103950.1, forward strand.
TCTCACTTAAACAATGGAAAAGGTGATTAACATGACTGTTAACTGTTTACAATTAACAAACCAAAATCATGTATGTCATTTCATTGTAACAAGCATGCAAACTAATATACAGTTCATATTTTTTAGTCATTCATAACACCAACTATCTACCCATCTATCTATCTATCTATCTATTAACCTATATATGCTTGCTTACTCTTGTTATCCCTCCTGGAGGAGCATAGGTCGCTCATAATCATTCTCCGTCCAACTCTCTACTGGATAATCCTTTCCAGTTACTATTCATCCTTTTTTATGTCTGTTTCGAATTCTCGACGAAGTGTGTTTCTTGGTTTTGTTCTTTTCCGTTTCCCTTCAGGATTCCAAGTTAGCTCTTGCTTTGTGATGCAATCTGATGATTTATTCAATTTACATATGTATATATATACAACTAATATTTCATCATTGTGATGGATTTATTGAAACCATAGTATTCCAACAACTGTATTCACGAGTCGATTTAAACTAGATCAACGATGTACACTACCATTGATGAATCACGTACAAGAACAAAACAGCCGTCTAATGCTTCCAGGTTTTCAATACTGGTCTAGCTTAGATTGACTCGTGAATTCAACTGTTAAAATACTAACATTTTGTTGAATTATGTAATCATAATATTATTATTATTATCGTTATTCTGTGTAATTCAACGCCTGCATCAAATACTCTATTACAAATGTTACATGTAGTCTTGGTGTTATCCTGTTGCTCTTAATCTCGATTTCTCCCCCTCCTCCTTCCCTCCCTCTCTCATTCATTCACTCACTCCCTCCCTCCCTCACTCTACATATAATATTCACCTAATACAATCATATATTTCACCTCATTTATAAACAGAATTTTCCCATTTGCATCAAAATAACAATTTATTTTATTTCATAGAACGATTCAATATCTGTGAGTAGCAATTTGATTTAAAAGCAACCAACCAACCAACCAACTAAAGATTATGCTACTCTAGTTTGTTTTTGTTTTTTAATCACACTTTTCTTTTTTGGTTCCTGTTTTTTGTTGTTATGGCAACTGTGTGGTGTGTTGTGTTGCTGTTTCACTTTTTGAATAACATTTGAAATGTTATAACACATGTGATAATGATTGGTTGTTTGAATGTTGGCGCCAATTTGATTTTTTGTGCAACTACTTATTTAACTTATGATAATGGTAATAATAAGTGTATTATGTGTATGCGCATACAAGTATACGTATGCCACGTGCATACAGTTACTGTCAGAGAAGTCCTACTCACTACATTCACGCAAACGGGGTATTGTTTGAGAATGTCCGGTGCTTTAACCGGGTTGGTGGATATGAAGGATCTACTTAGAGGAGTTGGAAAACCTTCATTCCAAACCAATCGTGCTCATGGGATCCAGTATCCTGAAAGAACAAATGGTATATGGACCAATCATCGGTCACCGGATACCATGTGACTGCATCTCCTGACGTTGCTCTACTACCTTGTGGATTAGACCTTTAGGTCAAAGGCTCCGTGTGTGGTCTCCTAAGAAAACCATCTACTTCTGTTTGGGCACCCGGGTAGTATCCCAGCCCTCACAGAAATCGGATGATTTATGTGGCGGATATTTGGTGCCTCCTTGTACCAATGTTTATGTGTTTAAAGAAATAAATAAAATGTATGTGTGTGCGCGTATGGTCTTAGGATTAATTCTGCATCAATTATGACATTAAGAAAGTATTGATGTGATTTATTAGTTGGATTCGCCTCGCACACGAGCTCTTAACCTGTAAACCACTGAGCCCTTATCCAACGGTGTTAGTGTCTAACTTCAATTAATCTATGAAATCACGTCACCGTTTACCACTGTCTTCAGTGGGTTACTACTTCACAACAGACACGGTTGAACACCACTGGTTACGGTTTCTTACTAGAACTCCAGTAAGTACCTCTTGAAACCAGTTACTAGTAAGCATATCTGTGTTAATATCAGGAGGGCTTTTGTGTGGATATTATAGAAATTTCAATAGTTGAGATCATGATTCAATTGAAGCTAGACCACGATGGAAAACTGAAGACAATGGTGGATGTGTCACTCAATTTCGTGGATTGATTGAAGTTAGACATTAACATTATTGGATACCGGCTCAGTGGTCTAGAGATTAAGCGCTTGCGAGGCGGGATTGTGGATGTGCACTGCCAGTGTAAAGTCTTACAATAGGCCGAAACGACCATACAGTACTCCCACGTTTTCCATAGTGGTCTAGCTTCAATAGGCTCATGATCCCAACTATTGAAATTACTATAATATCCACACAAAAAACCCTCCTGATATTAAAATTTTGTTTGTATACACATGTAAAACTTAGACTATAATCAATGTAGAGCAAATGATGATTGGTGAGCTAGTTGTAATCTAAACACATAGACATTAGTACAAGGAGGTACTAAATATTTATGCACCACACCTCATTATTCGATTTGTATAAGGGCTGGAATACCATCGAATCTAACTGTAAAGTGTGATATCTTTCTTTTTGTTTGTTTGCTCTGTTCCTTCATTTATCCAATTCTTTTCCTAATTTGTTTCCTGTTTGATTAGCACAGGAATATACTGTTTTATTAGTGTGTGAATATAAAGTTATTTGGCACCATGTGCGTGTGTGTGTGTGTGTGGCGGTTGTTTGGATACTACTGATAGTTTGGGTTGTTTTTCGCAAGAGCTAATAAAAAAAACCTGCTTTATTTTCTTAACCACAAAACCAGCATTTTCTTTCCCAATGCTTTAACACAAAATATTTGCATTATATTGACCAGAATTTGAGTTGTGTTAAAAGTTCGGGGGGTTTGGTGATCTAGAATGGAACTATTCTCATTCATACAGAACTCTAATTGGATAACTTAAGGTTCTATAATAGCAAGTAGATTTCAGACATGGATTTGATAGAAGATATGATTGAAGTTTGTAAAGGATACCATAGGATAAATCTGAAATAGACTATTATTATTTGAATTTACTAAGTAGTGTGTTATGTGCTACTGATATCGAGAGATATAAGTAGTATGTAACGTCAATAGAAAGTGAAATACCTGGTGGCAGAAAGTTAAGAAGAGTGGAGAAAAGAGAACGACAACAAAGAACAATGGAGTGCTTACTGTATGGTTCTCAGATTATACTAAGTGATTCTGTAACATTTGTATTCGAATACACTTGGTTGCCCTCGTTCACTACAGTAGTATGAAAGGAGTTACATCCATCATTTCATGGAAAGAAAATTCATCAAACAACAATTTGAATTGATTATTTAGTCTGTTCAGTAATTTGTTGTTTTCTGGCTAGCGTTTTTTTTTAGCTAGTTGGTTTTCTACTGGATAGGGTCACTAACCTCATACCCAACCCTTCTCTTGTATCCGGGCTTGAGACCGACAGTAGTCCCAGAGGGACTCCAGGCGGAGTTAGTAATTTATTGTACATTCAAGATATTCAAGGTCTGAACTGTTTCTTTGGTGTTCTATAAATTCTGATCGAGAAATCTTGGAGATCTATTCGATACTTTATAGTTCAATGACTCGACTTCATTATACTATGGATATTACCAGTTCAATGGGATCTCATTTGTTTAATACAACCCTACCCATTTGAACATTATGTTTCTAAAAAATTTTTTTCACTTTATTATTTTACGATTTTAGTTAACACAAATTCACTTGGTTTTGTTTACTTGTATTTTCCTATTGTTGTTAAGAGCTGCAATTCATCAGTCTCTTATTGGCATATGTATATCCTGTGCATATTGTCTTGATATTGCCTTAAGTCACAAGCATTACAAGCAAAAATAGATAGTGGTTTGTAGTGGAATACAGGACGCGTGTTTCGTCCTATTTTTGGGACTCGTCAACTGGATGTACCTGCATCCCAGAGTTGATACGCACTTTGGACGAAACGGGCGTCACGTATTCCATTGCTAGTCACTATCCATCTTTGTTTAAAGATTAACACAAAGATTAATATTTTTGAAAGATTGAGACTATATGAATATCTATTTTTAGTGCATCTGTTTGCATCATGAATCGATCTTAGATAGACAAGTACTAAAAAAACCAGCATAGCTGTTTCGTCTTTGTATAGGACAGCTCAACAGTACCCATCAACGATCTCACAACTAAAGATCAAACTCTGGGCCGGTGTCGTGTATGAACACCTAACCTTAAGGTCACTAGGGCGAGATCTTAATTGTCGACATGGTTAACTTCAGTCAAACCATAATATCGCATAACAGTCTTCCACTATACTCAGTGGATAACAACTGCGTAACGCTCAACATCGGTATGGTCATCTGGTCACGACTTCTAATCAGAACTTTAGAATTACCGCTAAAACGCAAAAATCATTGAATATTTGTTTCGTTCTAGTATAGAACTCTTTATCCGTAAGCATTAACAATCGCATCAAGGATGCAACTGAGGATCATCACGTCTAACGGCAAATGTATAGGCTTTAAATTGTTGAGACAATATCCATTTGTTTACAGGCCTAACTTTAACCGCTTAGCGATAACACTCTCAATTGATTATCCAAAACCCATAATGTCCTTATAGTAATGAGATATTGTTAACATCGATCAATGAGTAGACTTTGTTTAAGACCAAAGAAGTATGAACCTGTTTGAACATGATAAAAGTGATAGTTTAATTGCCGACACCGTATCATAATGAAACTTTAGACCTTTTGAAGACTATCAAGGAGTATCTCGCGAATTTATTCAATAAAATAGGTTAGATATTTAGCACATCCAGCACAAGTCTGTTTATACTATTAAAACATGATTTGTGTATCTGTGTCTGTATAAGTTGGTATGTGATCAATTAGTTATTAGTGTGGTGTGGTCATAAAATTGTATTATTCAGTCATCTAATCTAGTTAAGCTAAATAGACCCAATCATCCCAAGGAAGAGGATTAAGTTTACTTTAGAAACCTAATTTCTGAAAGCCATATTATTGTATTAAAAACTTACTACAAGGTTGATCCAAATAGGGAGCGATGTGTATAGTAACTTTAGATAGAGAAGTATTTCACTTATTTATTATAGCCCATCTACGCTTACATTTCATTTGTTGTTAGGTTGCATCAAATCATTCGTAGCTTTTCGTATATTAAATTCTCTATCTTATGGTATTAGATACATAATACTTCATCCTATCATCAAGTGTTCAGTGTACGAGCGAGTAGTTTTGCAATACAGATTTTAACTACTGACAAACGAATAAGTAGCTAAAGTCTTTTATTAAAACAATTAGTTTAGTATAATCTTAATTTTCGTGTATTTTTTTCTTCTCATTAACTAGGGAAAATTCCTCTCCTTGATCCTCATGATACATTTCAATTAATAGCTCAACAAATTTATTTAGGCAGTGCTGGTCCACCAAATTTTGGTTATTATCAAGATATTGATACAAAGAAAATTATGTTACCACCTGGACCAAAATTTATTGGTGAATTTAGAAATTTTTATTGGAATCAATATGATTTAATTGGTACTAAATTATTTCCAACTAAATATACTACACATTTATTAAATCCACCAGCAATTCGACATAAATTTCCTATATGGCCAAGACAACAAACTTATTCAATTACATGTAAATCTGGTTTAATTTATGCCCATATGAATAAACCAATTACAATGAAAAATGGTGGAGATACATGGTTAATTGAATTTAAAACCAATTATGATGGTGTATTATTTCGAGTAAATCTATTTCAATGTTATTATTATGGTTAGAATTTTCTGAATAATAGAGTGATATAGACTAAATGGTGACGTTAAAGATGATCGTTGAATGGAACTCGTCATTTTATACATCAACTTAATTGATTATGAGGTGTTTGACGATGAGAATAGGAGGATATTAAGGAAACGTCTTCGATACTACGGAGTATATGAAAACATTGTCAGTATCATACGGAATTCATACGAAGGACTACAATGCAAAATCGTGCATTGAGGACAGATGACAGCTGCATTCCAACTGAGAACCGGAGTCAGACAAGACTGTCTACTCTCCACCTTTAACTTTCTTTTGATGGTCGACCGGATTATGAAGACCTCGATATCTGAAGGAAAACACGGAATACAATAGACAGCTTAGAGTCAATTAGACGATTTGGACTTCGCAGATGACCTAGCCCTCCTACCATATACACACGAACAAATGCAGATGAAGACAACTAGTGTAGCAGCAGTCTCTGCATCACTAGGCCTCAACATACACAAGGGGAAAACCAAGGTCCTCAAATTCAAATCGGAGAACAGCAATCCAATCACACTTGATGGAGAAACTATGGAAGAGGTGGAAAGTTTCACGTATCTGGATAGCATCATGAATAAACAAAGAGGATCTGATGCAGACGTAAATGCGAGGATTGACAAAGCAAGAGCCTCATTCCTATAATTGAAGAACATATGAAACTCAAAACAACTTTCAACCAATATCAAAATCAAAATCTTCAATACAAACGTCAAGACAGTTCTCCTGTACGGAGCTGAAACTCAGAGAACTAACACAACCATCATCAAGAAGATACAAGTATTTATAAATAGTTGTCTACACAAGATACTCAACATCCATTGGTCGGATACTATCAGCAACAGCCTTCTCTGGAAGAGAACAAACCAACTTTCATCTGAGGAGGAAATTAGGAAAAGACGTTGTAAGTGGATAAGACATACGTTGAGGAAATCACCAAACTACATCACGATGTAAGCCGTAACTTGAAATTCTGAAGGGAAGCGGAAAAGAGGAAGTCCGAAGAACACACAGAGTCGAGAATTGGAAGCAGATATGAGAAGGATGGATAGTAACTGGAAACAACTGGAAAGGATTGCCCAGGACAGTGTTGGATGGTGAGTGCTGATGGGCAGCCTACACTCCTTGACGATGGGTAACAGGTATAACCAAAAAGGTGAAGTAGAATGTGTTGAAGTAAGTTGTGTAAACCAAATGATTCTATTATAACACCGTTATCTAATGATATAGTGAATTGGTATGTTATAACACTCGGTTTTCCTCGTCTACACGAATGGAACGTTAATTCGCTTTAGACGAATATCTACACTAAAATTCTTTCACATTGTCTATTCTACAGGAATTTAGTACAACTCAGATCAAGAACACGTGATTAGCCTTACTAGAAAGTAAATAACAATCAAAACAACAGTCCGTCAACAATCATAGTAATAATAAGGTTAGGAGAATATAAAACTCACCTATTACCTATCAGACTGTCTACTAGTCTGACTAAGCAAAAAAACCAGTCATTATCATCTTCGCTGACACATCAATTCTTCAATATACCAAAGACGTAGCTGTACAGATTTCAGTAGATTGTATTCTCATCATCCACAGAATAATTTCCATTCGATTATATTTTCTGTATTGTCTGACAAATTGTTCCTCTTCGTAAATTTGAACTTCATATTCCCATCGTTTTTTTGTTTGTATTATAGGCTCGTGATATCAATAATCCTAGTGGAATCCATATTACAGCTATGATTCTTAATGGTCGTATACATATTATCTATTCAATTCATGATCAACAAGGTGTTTATCAAATCACTTCTGGTCCAGGTGCTGATAATGTTGCTGATGGTAATTGGCATCGTCTTGCAATCACTCTACGAAAATATAATAAAGAAATTCTAGCCTATCTAGATGGTTATTCAAATGAGGTAGGTAGAATTATTCGATGAAAGTTTCAAAGATAAGTTGAACTACTTATAAGTAGTTACATTTGTTTAGATCAATTTTCTTTGATACATGATGGAGTAGTCAATGAAAACAAACTAATTTTATTTAGAAAAAATAACATTTTGAACTATGAAGTACTCTTCAGCCGATACAACATTTCTCATTAATATATCCACGATCCTACCAAGGATCGAACTTGAGACATTAAGGTTTCTCGGAGAACGCTTTTTATCTCAGCACTACTGAGATTAAATCAATTGGTTTACGAGTTTAACCATCTTCTAACGCCTTCGGTGAGACGTTGCCTAACATCAATAATAAGCGAAATCCATTGTTTACGGCTACTAACGCTCAATACCAATCACTAGTGTGTATATGACAATTATTAGTACGGGATATTTATGAAGATTATAAAATGCAATGGCTAACATCACAAATTGGTCATGATTAGATTTGAGGATTCTAGTTTCGATCTTCAGCGAGCATTGTTGAATAGTCCCATACAAGAATAAAATAATTGTCTGGTGTTTATTGGTTTTCAATGACTTTCTAAGTAACGTCAGTTCTTGATATAAATGAAAAAAACTCAACAATCTGCACAGACCCATTATACTGAGGAAAAACTAAGCATATTTCAATTAAATTTGTTTCTTCAGTTGAATTTATGAGTCGATGTAAGCTAGACCAACCGTGGAAAGCCTGAAAATACTAAATGGTCATTTCGTCCTATTATGGGACTCCTCAATGGCAATACGCAACCGCGGTCCTGCAGGACCTTCGGACGTGCGCGCGAACGCTTAACCTCTAGACCACTGGGTCGGGTTCAAATCTCACGTGCGGAATCGTGGATACACAATGCCACTGAAGAGTCCTATATTAGAACGAAACAATCATCCAGTGTTTCCAGGCTTTCCACGACTGGCCTAGCTTAGATCGACTCATGAATTCAACCATTAAATTACTACAATCTCTATAAACCTTATTCTGATAAGAAATTCTGTTTAATCAAATGATTTTCTCTCTTCTTTTTTGTTTGCCTCTAAAATAAACAAACAGTATTTAGTTGGTAAAAATGTTCGTGTGGATTTATTATCACAATTCGATATATTTTTTGGTGGTATACCAGAACATGAATGGTTAACATTACTTAATTTATTACGTCGTTATGCTATGCATTCATTAGAACGAAGTGAAGCAAAAGATGGTCAACAACCATCATTAACCGGTTGTATTGGATCATTTAATATAAGAGCAAATAATTTCACTGATAATTTATTAAAATTATATGATAGTTATTTAACTGCTTATCCAGCTAATGAATTAATAAGAGGCTATTGTATGGGTAAGTTGAATGATGTAATAATTACAATGTTACAATGTATAATGATTAGTATATTTTATTTATTTGAACACATAAATACTGGACTGTGATACTATCCGGGTGCTCAGACTTAGGCAGGTGGTTTTCTTAGGGGATCACACCTCAAGCCTTTGACCTAAAGGTCTAATCCACAAGGTGATGGAGCAACATAAGGAGATGCAATCACATGGTAACCGGTGACCAATATTCGGTTCATGAGCCCATGTACATCATTGGTTTGCAATCAGGGTTTTCCAACTCCTCTAAGTGGATCCTCCATATCCACGAACTCGGTTAAAGCGCCGGACATTGACTTTTCGTCCTTTCAATTTCGCAAAGAACACCCGTGGTGCGAGAAGGCAGTAAGTAGGACTTCCCTGGTAGTGGTTGTATCCATGTGCCTATGTGAGTATTTGGAGAGGGAAAGCTAAATCTCCTCATCCTCAGCCGTACCAGGGCATTTGGGGGCATGATTTAAATAATAATAGTTGATGATGATAATGATCAAAATTTAGTGCTTTTTGTCATCATGGGATATTTTTATTCAGTTTGTTCAATGAATACTCGAACTGAATGACTGTAAACTGTTAGATAAATTAATAGGAGACCAGTTGCACTGTATCAATATATGTTTGCTATCCGCAATGAATTCGATTTTAGAGACCTGTCCTTAGTGTGCTACTGATTAATCTAAGGAATTAGCGAGAAATGATCACCAAAACTGTATTTTACAAGAGGAGAGGCGTGATATCTAGCAGTGGGATTCAGGACATGCATTTCTTCCTATTTGGGACTTGTTATCAGGATTCCACTGATAGCTACCATCTATCTCTCTTCGTGACTTACTAGTGATATCAAATCAATACGCACAGGATACACATATACCAATAAGAAATTGATCAATTACAATCTTAAACATAAATGGTTAGATTCAAACAACCCATTCAATGGTAATCACTAAATTTAGACTACTCATGTTACCTTTTATACCAAGAATGTCAAGTAGACATTTCAAGGGTGATACTACGATGATGTTTAGATGGTGGTTGAAGGTAGTCAACAGGAAACCCGGGTCCAGGGTTTCCTGTTGACTACCTCCAACCACCATCTAAATCTCATTACATAGTGCCCGCAGTGTCGAGTCACCTAGACTGGTGGCCACATTACAACATGATCGATAGCATTCGATCTGCACTAATAAGGATTAGACAAGCATGACATTGATCACCACCCAGTGATCAATCAACTGTGACTATGATGATGTGGATTTGATACAATTTTAAACAATGATATAACAAAAGAGCTTGATTTTTGATGAATTCTAACTATGTTCTTGTTGTGGATGCGCAGGAATAGACCAATAATTATCATGTTAAGTCCAATGGTGTCCTTGGACTTTAAATGGGTATTTTCTATTTGTCGATATCTGTTCACTTGTTGTATATTGTACAAAATGTTGTTTTCTATTTTTATGGTACGCTGTGGTATGCTTGACTAGTATATAAACAAAGTATGTTTGAAATATAGTGATTCATATCTCAGAGGCTGTGACTTGTGTTCTGGACTCAACTAACTGGGCTAGACAGGGAAGCGGGACCAATAGAGACTCTAGGCCGTCCGTACGTGTTTTCCGTGTCACTGTACCGAATCGATCAATAAACGCTGCTTATCAAACCCTGCAGTCTCACAACCTAAATTCATAACAATTGGCGACGGGGTGGAGAAAAATTTTGAACCTTGTAATTGGACGAGATTCAGGTTAATTGTTTCGACCAATCAGCATCCAGATTGTCACCAGCGTCCTTGAGCAACATTGGTCATTATTCCTACAGTTAATTTTCATTGCAGGTGCTGAAAAAAAAAAGACTACCTTTTCCGATCGATTACAGCTTCTACTTGAGCAACAACAGCAGTGCTTCAAAAATAGCCAGTTAAATTTTTTAGAAAATTTACGCACACTGTTGGTAAATGTTCCATGTTTCGGAGGTGCAACAGAAGTTGGTAAATTCATTTCTCATCTGCAGACTGAGCTGGAAAACAACTGCAGAACATATGAAGCTGTTTATAAAAGCCTCTGTGAATCCCGGACGACCAGTGATGTAAACGAGACAGTTATTCATGGTCCGCCCAGTTGTCCAGAAATGTCAAATTCCGAAACGTTCCCTGTCGTGGGTTCAAATCCCACTGTTCCTGAAACGTGTACAGACAGTGATGTACCCAGCTCACAGGAGGATCTCTTATTAAATGCTCATAAATTAATTGCAGTACCCGCCCACAACGGAACAGGGAACAAATCGTGCGGTACACTGAATCCAGCTGTTTCAAATGGTCCTCATCATTCAACAACAGGAGATTCTGACGAATCTTATTATCTAGATCTTTTTGTACCAGAAAATGTGTTAAATGCATTAAATGATGATCAGAAATCTAATACAATTTTGATAGATGTTGATTATCGCAGTGATCAACTGTTTACAAATGAGATTTTCAACAAATCCCGTGACAATGTTCCAGAAGAATCAAACGTTGGTGACCTCATATCAAGCGACATTGTTCCCCACTATTTAATCACTTTCAGTGACTCCCCTGTTCAATCTGACAATTATGTGTTAAATAAAGTCAAATTAATTCTAACTTGGGAATATGAGGACCCAACATTATTTCGTGGGGGAGGATGAACCCAGAAAATTTCAAAATCCGGATATCAACTCCGGATCTTCAAAAAAAAGGGGAGGTGTTGTGGATGCGCAGGAATAGACCAATAATTATCATGTTAAGTCCAATGGTGTCCTTGGACTTTAAATGGACATTTCCTATTGGTCGATATCTGTTCACTTGTTGAATATTGTACAAAATGTTGTTTTCTATTTTTATGGTACGCTGTGGTATGCTTGACTAGTATATAAACAAAGTATGTTTGAAATATAGTGATTCATATCTCAGAGGTTGTGACTTGTGTTCTGGACTCAACTAACTGGGCTAGACAGGGAAGCGGGACCAATAGAGACTCTAGGCCGTCCGTACGTGTTTTCCGTGTCACTCTCACCGAATCGATCAATAAACGCTGCTTATCAAACCCTGCAGTCTCACAACCTAAATTCATAACAGTTCTAAACAATAAAACTGTGTATAATACAAGTTTATAGTCACATAATGAGATTATTGTGAACAAAATTGATGCATCCTATTCAGTACTCATCAGCTGAATGTACCTGCATCCTGAAGTTGATTTTCACTCGGAGACTCGAACCCAGTACCGTTCACTTCAAACGCCATTACGTTATTTACTTCGCTACTGAGTCCTGATAGCCACTTCATTGTGCGATGGGGTAAAGTTTGAATTCACTTGAAATTGTTTACTTATATCTTTCCATTGATGTTTAGGACTGCAGTTGATCAGTTTCATATTGACATACGTGTATCCTGTGTGGATTGTCTCGATATTGCCTTAATTCACAAGTGTTATAAGCAGAGATGGATGGTGGCTCTAGGATTCAGGCACATCCAGCTGACGAGTCTCAAATGGGACGAAGTGCTCGTCTTGGATTCCATGCTAGGTACCATCCGTCTCTGCTTGTAATGTTGTTACTTTTTGTTACATCGAAACGTATTTTGATCAACTTGTGAAATTTCTAAAAGTCTCCACAAAACCCATTCTGATAATAATAATAATCACCTGCTCACCAGTGACTGACTTCAGGAGACACTCCTGGAGTTCTAGTGAGAAGTCGTTACCAGTGGAGTTCAACCAGGTCTGTTGTGAGATAGTAAATCACTGAAGACAAGGGTGTACGGTGGCGCAACTTCGTGGATTGGTTGAAGTTAGACATTAACACCATTGGGTGCCGGCTCGATGATCTAGTGGTTAGGTGCTCGCGCGCGGAGCCAGTAGGTCCTGGGTTCGAACCCCGCCGGTTGCGAGGTCGTGGGTGCGCGCTGCTGAGGAGTCCCGTGCTAGGGCGAAACGGCCGTCCAGTGCTTCCAGGTTTTCCATGATGTTCTAGCTTCAATTGACTCATGATTTCAACTTGTCAAAGTTAACAATTGAATAGGAATATATAACAGTCAATGATGAAGAGTAGAATCTTACGAATAACTGCGTTATACTACTGAATTATTAAGAAAATCTGTGTTCAATAGAACTTCAATAGAATAACAATAACGTTTTAACTATTGTAAATCAACTTAAATAATCAAGGAATACTGCAGTCACAAATAAAGGAACTTCTTAGTAATCCCATCTGTTATAGCCGCTCAATTATCATATCTCTAAACTCCGCTGTAAACCGACCGTACGTGAGCATCGTGTACTGAACTTGGCGCCGTGACCTTGACACCTCTCTAACGCTTCTGATTAGCTCATCCATAAATTATAGTCTCTCCATTATTTCTTGGTTATGACGACGTCAGTGATTCATCTGAGTACCAATAGATTGATGAAAAAAAGTAATCGATTAGATTTTTGCACAACTATTATTCGAAGCATGTGAAAAGTCAAAATGTTTTTTTAAATAATGTGAGCTACTTATAAGTAGTATACTTTCATCGCTATAAAATGTACCATTGTTTTTATTTTAATTATCTTTATTCATAGATTTAAAACGATGTACACCATCTTACTGTCATCATGGTGGATTATGTCGACAAATATCAGATAATGAAGTTCAATGTATATGCAGTGGAACTGGTCATGAAGGACCTAGATGCTCAAATCCAATAATTGAATGTCCACCAGGTTATTGTAAAAATAATGGACGATGTAAAATAGTTAATGGTCAACCAATATGTGATTGTTCTAATACAGGTTATACTGGAACAATGTGTGAAATTAGTCCATGTAGTAGTGGAACATATTGTCATAATAATGGACGATGTTATATGATTGGTTCAGTTGCTGCATGTGATTGTAAAGGGACTGGTTTCACTGGACCAAGATGTCTTGAATCGATTTGTACTCCAGGTTATTGTGGCTATGGAGGAGTATGCACAGTAGATCCACTTACACAAAAACCAGTATGTAATTGTCGTGGAACTGGTTACACTGGAACACGTTGTGACACTCGTATATGTCCTGTTAATTATTGTGAAAATTATGGTGAATGTAAAGTAGGTCATGATGATCGTCCAATATGTGATTGTTCCAGAACCAATTATGCTGGTCCTACATGTAATATACCATTATGTCCACCAAATTATTGTACTGGACATGGTATTTGTGTTGTGCGTCAAAGAAATCCTACATGTGATTGCTATCCAGGATATAGAGGACCACGATGTGAAATTGAAGTATGTCCATCGAATTACTGTATGAATGGTGGCACATGTTATCCTGGTCCAGATCATAAACCACATTGTACATGTCCAGCGAATTTTGAAGGGGAACAATGTGAAATGAGAAAATTATGCCCACCAGATTATTGTTTACATGGTGGAAGATGTACCATGAATAGAGGTATACCAAAGTGTGATTGTTTAGGCACCGATTATAAAGGTACACAATGCGAAATACCCGAAACTTGTCCAATTGGTTATTGTCAAAATAATGGTGTTTGTTCAGTGAAAAGTGGTAGTTATGTATGTGATTGTACTGGGACAGGATATCGCGGACGAACATGTACAGAGCCTATAACATGTCCACCAAATTATTGTAATAATGGTGGTATTTGTTCAGTTCTACCTGGAAATGTTTATCGATGTGACTGTTCAATGACAGCAAGAACTGGACCGCAATGTGATTCCAGTAAGTGATTATACTGAAATACTTACTTTGCTTATGTTTATTAGCTTTCGTTTTGCATAGGGCATTGGTCAGAATCTTCAAAATAACTTTGTCCTAGGCTCTGCTTTCTAGCTGTTGCCAAGTGCTATTCATTCTTTAGATGTCTGCCTCCAATTCTTGATGGAATATGTTCTTAGGTCTACCTCTTTTCCTTTATTTTGAGGAGTTCCCGTCAGGGCTTGACATGTAATGCAGTTTAATGATTTCCGCAATACATATCCTATTCACCTTCAGTATGTTTTCCTTATTTCTTCTTCGACTGGAGGATGGTTTGTTCTCTACCACAATAGTTATTGTTGATGGCAAACATTCAACGGATCTGGGTTATTTTACGTAGACAACTGTTTATTAATGCCTGTGTATCTTTATGATAATAGTTATAGTACTTACCATATTTATCTTGATTTGATGTACAAAATAGTTAGGACACATAACTAAAGACTTTGTTATGACATATTTTATGAAAATCTCTTGACAACTTAGTTACTTACATACGGTTGTTACCCTTCCTGGAGGAGCATACACCGCCCATCAGCATTCTCTATCTAACTCTGTCTTGGACAATCTCAGCCAGTTATCTCCAGTTGCTATTCATTCTTTTCATGTCTGCTTCCAATTATCCATGCAATGTGTTCTTTGGTAACTGAGCAATGGACCTAATCTATTGTCATTGACTCTGATCCTTTTCATCCAGTATCTTCAATTCACTGATCTTAGTTATCACACTGAGTCCAACCAGACATGACTCAGGTCAATAGTTAGTCATTTCACGGTTGTTTTCGTTTGATAACAGTTCACTAGACGCTTGAGATCGAATCTCACCTTGAAGTCGAGATATACAACTATAGTGGCGGGGGGTCACTAAATATGTTTATGTTCTGACATCTGACGAAGAGTGAACATCTGATCGAAACACTCATGTGTATATTTGAAATCAGCCTGGTTTTCTCGAATTTTCCGTTCTTGAATACTATCCAAGCGTTGGATAATTATAAAGAGTATCATATTAGACATTGTATTGATAAAAATGATTCCATATTCTCATTAGTGATTAGCTGAATGATTTATCTCTTAAACTTTTAGGTAAAATTCTGTGACTTTTAGACTTACTTACTTACTTACTTTTTCTGGTAAGCGTTTTTTTTAGCGAGTTAGTTTTCTACGGGATGGGGACGCTAACCCCATGCCCAACCCTCCTCCTTTACCCGGGCTTGGGACTGGCAGTAACTCTAGAAGAGCTACAGGCGGAGTTAGAGCCAATAAGATATGAACTTAGCCGTTGACTCACTTATCATTCTACAAATCAATCGAATAACGTGCTTACCGATTACGGGATTTCGAGGGAACAAGTGAAGTACTTAATAATCTGGGATACTTTCCGTGTACCTAAACCAAAACAAGTCGTTTTCTTAGTAGGCCACTCCCTAAGCCTTTGGCCTATAGGTTTAGTTCACAAGACAGTGGAGCAGCGTTACGAGATGAGGTCCTATAGAAGCTGGTGACTAACGATTGTTTCATTCACCATTTGTTCCTTCAGGATTCGGGAACCCATGTGTGCCATTGGTTTGGAACCAGGATTTTCTAACTCCCCTAAGTGGATTCTCCATATCTACGAACCCAGTTAAAGCGCTGGACATTCTTTTTTTCCTCTCAATTTTGTAAGCAAACACCCCTGCCACGAAAAGACAGTGAGTAGGACTTCCCTGTCAGTAGCTGTATACACATATCCATATGACAGCATTTGGAGAGGAAGAGCCAACTCTCCCCATTCTCGATCGTACTAGGGCATTTAAGTTCTAACCTATTTTGATCACTCACTACATCATCAACTCATAATGATTTTCATTATTTTTTTTCTTTCTTTCCTAAATTACACATTATAGGTGCTCATGGTATTCATATTGGATATGAAAGAGATGGTTATCTTATTTATAATTTAATACCATCTATACGTACAATTGATGATAATGTAACATTTGGTTTTAAAACTTATATGAATTCTGGTACATTAGTTACATTTTTAACAACCGATGGAAAATATTGGGCTATTAAATTAGTAAGTTATATTCATATATTATTCTAACTTTTCAATGATACCCTCCTTAATTAACAAACAGTTGGATCTACAAAATCAATCTAAGCTAGATCATGATTGAAAACTTGGAAGTACTGGATGGTCATTTCATCCTAGTATAGGACTTATCAGTGGCAATGCATATCCACAATCACGAATGCAGAACTCGAATCTAGGTGGAGACAGTTATCCATCTCAGATAATGAGTGAAAGATTGTTCAAGATCATGGATTGGTTGAAGTTCGACATTAATACCGTTTGATTCCGATTCAGTGGCCTAAAGGTTAAAGATTCAAGCGCAAGACCGATAGGTTCTGGGTTCAAGTCCCACATTCGGGATCGTTGGTTTGCACTACTGATGAGTCCCATACTAGGACGAAATGACCACCCAGTGCGTCCAGGTTTTCTCTAGTGGTCTAGCTTCAATTGGCTCGTCAACTCAACTACAAATTTTTTATCCAACGGTGTTAATGTTTAACTCCAACTAATCCACGAAATTGAGCGACACATCCACCGTTGTCATCAGTGAGTTACTATATCACAACTGACCCAGTTGAACTCCACTGGTCACTATTTCTCCCTAGAACTCCAGGATATACCTCTTGAAGTCAGTCACTAGTGAGCATATGTTGATTAATATCAGGAGTTGGATGCCGGTTCAGTGGTCTAGTTCGTTAAGGGCCTGACGCGAGACTGGTAGGTCCTGGCTCCGAATCCTGCGAGGAGGAGTCGTGGATGAGCACTGCTGAGGAGTCCCGCGATAGGACGAAACGGCCGTCCAGTGCTTCCAGGTTTTCCATGATGGTCTAGCTTCAATTGACTCATGAACTCAATTATTAAATTATTATTAATAAACAATACAATTCGTTAAGTCTGTTTCTGACTTTTTTGATTGAGATCATGAACCAGTTGATGTTAGACCTCCATTGAAAACCCTGAAGTACTGGATGGCCATTTCGTTCTATTGTGGGACTTTTCAGCAGTGTGCTTCTATGATCCTGCTAGCGGGATTCAAACCCAGATCCCTCAATCTCGGGCGCTAACGCTTAAATTCTAGACCACTGAGCTGGCTGGCATCCAATGGTTCATGATCTCAACCAAAAACTTAATAATCTCCACAAGCGCATACTGATTTTTCTGATTTGTTCAACTATTTTTTTTTCATAGCGTGATGGTCGTGTCATTGTTGATACAGGTGGGAAAATTACACATGATTTCGGTATGCGTTCAAATGATGGAAATTATCATATTATAAATATTGAACGTAAAGGACGAACAATGATTGTTACACAAGATGGTGAAGTACTAAGATTATCATTACAAGGTATGAATCAATAATATTGATAATCATTGACATTTAGAACTGTTATTGATTAGTCTCTTTTTGCAATATGTAAATCCTTTGTGGATTGTCTCGATATTGCCATTAAGTTACAAGGATTGTAAAAAGAGATGGATGGTAACTATCAGTGGGATCGAGGACATTAAATGGATAATGAGATGGTGTTTGAAGTGGATGGTACTGAGTTCGATTCCCATAGTGGATATCAACTCTGGGATGAAGGTAAATCAAGCTGACGAGTTTCAAATAGAACGAAGCTCACATCCTGGATTCCAATGCTAGTCATCGTTTATCTCTACTTTAGAAAATCTTTATTGCTGATCGAAATCAGCCCAGATATCATCCTCTTTGAGCTGATAAAAACAATGTCAAAACATCTTTGAATGTAACATTGGGTGACACAGGCTTACAGACGAGTGTCAAATAGCATAAATTATAGACTAAATGTATCCCACCAACTACCTCCAACCATTCAACACTGAAGCATATTTCCTGAGATGTCAAGTCACTTGGAATAATAGTTTTATTACAATTTGGTCACCAAAAATCTAAGAATGAGATTGAAAACTACACATCAGTCAATAGTCTTTTACCTTCAGTGGCTATGTTTTGAAACTATCAGATATTGTGCATTTTCGTGTTCTTGATGGAACAGGCAAAGAGGACAACGTGTTGAATAAGACAGAGATATCCTCGAATGAGGGGCTCTCAATATTACAACTTGACTGGAGTTATCAATGTGAACCATTGGATGATAAATCGGTGAACTGAACACAAAGTACTCATTTCGAAGTCTCTCACTAAGATGACACAGCTTTCAATACTCTTTAGTTCGTCATATTGATCTAAATTGAAACGAGTCTTATGAATAAAACTTACTGATAAATTATAAACAGAGATGGATGTTGGTTAGCAGTGGAATTCAGGATGCCTGTTTCGTCTTATTTGAGACACGTCAGCTAGATATAGTTGATGTTCATTCTAGGAATCGAACCCAGTATCATTCGCTTTGAACACTATTGAGTTATTCACTCAAGCTACCGGGTTTAGATATAGCCATTAGCTTGTACAATAGGCAATCTTCATAGAATGCAAATATGTCAATTAGGGACACATTAATGTACTTTTTAACTTATCTATTATACTCTCTTCTTATTTGATGATAAACTATTCATTCCTTTCTTATTTTTATAGATTTAGTCAATCCATATGATAATAGTCTTACTTACAATGCTATTCATTTAGCTGTAGATGAGAAAAAATCTGATATATTTCGTGGAGTAATCGGAGGTAGGTTGTCAGTGACAAACTGTTTTTCTTTTACCTGTTATCAACGTTCAATTGACAACAACATAGAACTTCGTACGTACGTACGTACATTAGTTCAAGCTGCCATACCACATCAGCACAAAGACACAATTGTCGATTCAAGTCCTATAGTGGTAGAGGTAGTAAATGTATAAGCAGTAATGGGAAAGATGAGGGTTTGAAGATGTTATTCAAGGGATATAAAGGATCCAGAATATTAAAATTTGGGAGAACACAAAGAGTGAGTGCATCTGCGCTATTGCAAACAATTTTGAACCATGTCACATTCAAGGTTTCTAACCATCAGTTGTTATCGTCTCGCGGATCCCAACCAGTTAGTCTACACTTACAAACATGACTCATTCCACTTGTCGGTGACTTCATCGATTATTATCATGTTTGTTTTAAATCATGAAGTATATGATGATCCATTTTTGTTTCTTTTCTAAGGAGAATTCTTTTCTTAACTTTGTACTATTTGTTAAACCATACTATACTGTTGAATCAATCAGGATTAGGACGACACAAGTAAAACTATAGAGGTTTAGTAGTCAGTTAAATCGTATGCTGGTTGTTATCGGGTTATATACATGCCTCCAACTCTCGTATATCATTATTGACTGAATCCCCTTAAAGAGAATAACAGAATAAAATTATTCAAATACAAAAGACAATCGGAGAAACGAAGTAATGGAAGCGAAGTGAAATGAGGCGAAATGATACGCAGCGGAGATGGCAAATGAGTCAACCCGTCTTAATCAATCAGACAAAGATAAATTACAGTTAAATCATGAATAAGGTGAGCAATTAACACCCATATGATCATATAAAAACAGTCAGGATTAATAAGCGAATAAGTGACAGGGCGAAAAATGTGACTTGAGAAGAATGAAGAAACTAATCTGTCCGGAAGCTATGTGAGCTTTGCATGGTTACCAGTCACTACAGAGGTGATGTGTTTGTTCAACAATACGATGCCTTTAATATCTATCTCTTTACCCAATACAAGTAATCTTTTTTCTGTTATCTCTAAGCCAAATGACCATCAATCATTGACCATGCGATCAGCTTCCGAAAGATAAGTTTATTGACTGTTTTGTCTTCATAACAGATAACTGACACTTAGTTGCCCCTACTTGTGTTTTTGTTCAACACAGCACTAATGTTAGTAGGAAAGACCTAAACATTAGGAATATGGTTTGAAAAGATAGAATAGAAAAGTATGCACCGAAGAAATATTGGGGATGAATATCTAGAAGATAAAAAGTGAATGTATATGTGCCATTATGAATGATTCTAAGCTATGTCACCTTAAATCTCCAACCAGGTAGTTTGCATCAATCAACATGACTCAGAATGATAAATCTTCTAACTGAACGCTTGAATTGGTTTGTTAAACTCTTCTGATAACCCCAGGCTAAATCTACACGACAATTTGAACTTGAGAGAAAAGGTGAGAAATATAGAAGGAACGCTTTACTTCAAATTCAGTTTGTGTAAAAAACAAATTGAAGGTATTTATAGCATTTCACATGGCGTTGGACTTCTGGAAAGTTCCAGAATCCTACTAAGCATGATACCAGGATAGGTAATCATCCAATCAGAAATGCGACAAGTGATTCTTCACTTTTTAGATGTTTCTGAGAAACGTCTATGGAATGCTGATTGGATAAAATGTTTCCGAGGGTTTTTAGGGGTCCTCTAGGCTTTTCTTTTTGAGAAATACTCTGGCTCTTCCGAACACAGACTAACACTCAAGATTAGTTTTATGATAACAACAAATATTAATAACCGTACATGGGCTGAATAGAAACATTTTCTGTATCTGCGATATAAAATTGGGGAACAAGATTATGTTACTACGAGACTGGATACTTGATGAATACACAAAGTGAGATCACATTATGCCAGATACATGATTGACGACGAAATATTACAGAACTAGAGTATAAACCAGATGATGAATTATCCAAGACATTTACAACAAAGCGCGTAGATTAAAAATCAATAATAGGAAAGGAACTCATATATTGTAGTATTTTCACAGTTAAATTCATTAGACCACCATTGAAAGCGTAAAAGCACTGGACGTCCGTTTCGTCCTACTATGGGACTCGTCATTGATAGTGGGTATTCATGATCTCGTACGCCAAACTCAGTCTATAAGTTGAATGTCTGTTTGTTCATATTCAATGACTATATCAAATCTTCTTTTGAATAATTAGATGATCTTTTAAATTTCTTAACTAAAGGATTACATTGGAATGGAAGATATCCAATTGATGATTTAAATGCACGTATAGTTACATCAACTGGTACAGTGACAATTGTACCAACACCAGGTTTTCAAATACATCCACCAAGACCACAACCTGAATGTATATCTGATTATTGTTCAAATGGTGGTCAATGTTATGCAGAAAATTATCAACGAAAATGTGATTGTCGATATACAGCGTATAATGGAGCAAGATGTGAAAGACGTAAGTGTTGTTTTGTCATTATTATTTTTTTTGTTTTTTACAAGGGTTATATAACTATATATGACTTTCGATAACTGCATAAATTGCGCCACTCTGTGTTAGTGTGTGTGTGTGTGGGTGGGTGGGGAAATTTATTATACCTTGTGACTACTATCAAATACCAAGTAATAAGTCTTCAGTGAGAATCATGATTCTAATTTGGTCTATTATTTACTCAATAGCTTGGTGTTTCTGATTTGACCTATTACACGGTCAATCAGCATTGTTGACCTTGAGCCAACACAGTTAAGTTTCTATTGCTCCGTAATTCGTAAGCTTCTCTCTATACCCTTTCCTGAGTCCGAAAGTCAGCAACCAGGGTTTACTGTATGTTTATATTTCAAACAGACTTGGTGTAAAAATATGGATAGTGGCTAGCACTGGAATCCAGGACGCGCGTTTTTTTCTATTTGAGACTCATTAGTTGGATGTGCCTACATCTGATTTGGTGTTCACTTCGGGACTCGAACCCACTAACATTCGCTTCAAACATCATCTCGTTATTCACTTAGGATGCAGGTACATCCGGTGGACGAGTCCCAAATAGGATGAAACGCGTGTCCTGGATTCCATTGCTAGCCACTATCCATATTTGCTAATAACGCTTGTGACTTAAGGCTATATCGAAGCAATTGGCATAGAATGCACATATGCCAACATAATACTGATCAATTGCAGTCCTAAATAACAATAGGAAGATACAAGTAAAACAACACCAAGTGAATTTAGACTTGGTTTACATTCAGAAATACCAGACCGCACTACAACATAATCAAGACAAAAGTGTTTGTGAATAGAAGAGACTAAATAGTAGATGGCATTAACTTAAAAATAGTAAATCGTGTATAAGGAGTTAATAAGTCAACCAAAAGCTTGAGAAAAATGGAATACATAGACATGGTGATCTAGTTACTGAATGATTATCTGATCATTACAATACCATTCCTTTAATCTTCATTCTGATCTATCAAAATTAGTGAGTTCTTGCACTTTACTATTCGATTCCATCAGTTTTTACGATCTTAACGCTTCACCAACAAGCTATTTTCGTAAGTTACTGATGACTGTCAACACAATCCTGAACCTCTGATCACAGAATATCAAACCTGGATATATAAGACATTTGGTTTCTAACCTTATTTTAAACTGTGAAGAAGACTTGCAATTAAGGATAGAAGATTTCGTAGCTCAACGCCCTCTGACCTAAGTAACTTATCTGTAAAGCATTCATTGACCATTAGGACAACATCATCGTCAGTAAAAACTTCAGATATAAGTGAACTCCACATATGATCAATTGTGTTTTCTGTCAACATTAACTTTGATTGTTTATTGTTTACCTTTCTTTTATCAAAACAAATATGCAGAAAATAATAGAGCAATAGTTAGTAACAACCAATCAAATTTCAAGTCGCTAGAACTAGTTGTTAGTTCATATATGGAACAGTTCTCACAGTTTATTTCTGTATGAACATTTTGCTCATGGTGTTGTTCAGAAGGACAATGAGGTTTTTGACAAGCAAAAAGTAACCTAACTCAAAGGGTTTAAGTCTACCAACTTTGAATGAGACTGGACTATATAACCAGACTAATGACACTTAAAAGAAAATGGTTTGTTCTATATGATGAGATAAAACATAATTAGACCCACAGTCATTTAATGAACAGTTTTGAAGTAGATATTTTCATAAATCGAAAGTAATCATGTTTAGATATTACCAGACTATCACAATTGATTGGTCACTGGATGGTGATCAATGTCATATGTGTCAAGTCCTTATTAGTGCAGATAGAATGCTATTGGCCAAGTTGCGATGTGGCCATTAGTCTAGGTGACTCGACACTGCGTGCACTATGTTGAGATTAGATGGTGGAGCACCAGTTCCCTCAAGATTACAGGTAGACTACCTCCAACCACCATATAACCAAACTATGCACATCATATTTCATTAGGGATTGTGTTTCGTAGCTGTAACAAATATCCTAACACCATGTATTGAACATAAGTGTTTTAACCAAATAAGTACTTGAAGTTTTATATCACAGGTTGATTAAACAATCAATGAAATCTAGAAAGTAGTAGACGTCTACCTTGTCCTTGTCACAATCCCACAGGGGTCAAACCTAAAACCCTCAAGTCTTAAGTCGAAACGTTCACCTTTGGTCCGCTTAGTTGGCGTCCAATGGTTTACATTTCTAAGTCTAAGCAATTCTTGATATCAGGAAATTATCTTCCAATACTACTGATGTGTTTTGAAACTTCAAAGTGTCATAGTTAGTCATAGGACACTAGGTAAGGATGGAGAATCAATCGATGTGATTGTGAATTTTGGAACATGTGTTACGTATGCCCAACTGGAGCCTAATTCGATAGATTATTTTGTTTAATGTAGGAATAGGCTGAAAGAAACCAAAGGGAGCCAAAACCAAGACGTAGCATCAGATTAAAAAAATTCATTAACAATTAACTTGATCCATTTAGATAGATGTAGGCTAAGTGGTTGAGGTTGTAACCAATCGGCAAAGACCTATGGTAGTTCAGAATCGTTCCCTTTGTCCCAAAATTTTCTTATATACTTTTTTTCACATCAAAACCTCCCTATTACTACTATATACTGCTACTAGTTTGACTAATGTGGGACTCGTCTATGATGATTAGGAGTATTTGAATTATAGTACGAACTAAGAATCCCAGAAATAACTTAATCGGATCAAGAAGTACTAGATAAGCACGAACGAATGTACTGTATTTGGAATTCGAAATCAAGCATTCAAAAAGTATAAAGGAATCATTAGTTCATTCAAACACGACATCCACCACGGCTTAAATTAGAGTCTTAGTGTCTGTAATCGATTGTACGTCTTCTTAAGTTCATCCTGTGCCTGTCCGACATTGTATTGGATAAAAACTCTGTATTATCTAGAATGCGCTTATTAGTATTGGAACTAACAACCGAAATCGGAACAGACTCACCTGGTTCCTGGAATTGTATTTGATCAACATGTCGATTGTGTGTACTTAGGTCATTGATATCTAAAATTCGCGCCATAGATTTCTCGACATTCTTCAGTACAGTCCCCGTGGATGGTCGAAGACCATTTCCACGATGATATGTAACTTCTGCAGACTCCAAATATCTCATATTCAACAGGAGAATTCTTCCTTTTAATAGCTTTGATGGAGTCTCTTTCATCACAGAAGGTCTGGTATTTCTATATTGCAGTAGAAAGGTATCTGCTCCCCTCTCCAGTTCATTAAATGTTGAGGCGGCAATAGAATCAACAG
Organism: Schistosoma mattheei; assembly: GCA_944470405.2. Lineage (NCBI taxonomy): Eukaryota > Metazoa > Platyhelminthes > Trematoda > Strigeidida > Schistosomatidae > Schistosoma > Schistosoma mattheei. The sequence continues at coordinate 1,739,588 of OX103950.1, forward strand.
CAGTTATGTACTGACAAAATTTTCTGCCTGACCATTAGAACAAGCATGTCTGGGAGCAGTAAAACGATGTTTGCACCCTATATCATTCAACCGGGTAGTGACTGCATCTGCAGCAATATGAGAGCCATTATCAGTCACTAACACCATGGGAACTCCTTCTCGACTAAACACTTTTCTTAATGCTTGAATCTTGAAGTCAGAAATCGGTGAGGTTGTGAAAAAAACCTCAGGCTACTTTGAAAAAGAATCAATGATTAAAAGTGCATAGTATTTGCCAACGAACCTATCACAATAGTCAGCATCAATTCTCTGCCAGGCCTCAGACGATACTGGCCATGGAGACCACTTCTAAGGTTGGCTTTTCAACTTATGACACGTTTCACAGTTGTGTGCTGTACGACATATATCTGGATTTATCCCTGGCCATCAAAATGTGAGCCCTGCCAAGAACTTCATTTTCTCAACACCTAAATGACCACTATGAAGAACTTCAAGGACAGATTTACGCAATGAAGGAGGAATAACAACACGATCATTTAAACACAAAATACCATCAGGAGTAGTGTATAGCTCATCCCGCTTTGAAAAATAGACAAGAAATCTACGTTTAAGTTTAGCATTCCACCCTTTCTGAATAATCCTTAAAAGCTTCAGAAGTTGAATGAATATCTAACTGTTCCATCGCAGGTTCCATTCCGACGCCAATATGATAATTAAGAGTATTTGAATTATAGTACGAACTAAGAATCCCAGAAATAACTTAATCGGATCAAGAAGTACTAGATAAGCACGAACGAATGTACTGTATTTGGAATTCGAAATCAAGCATTCTATTGTAGTTTAGTAACATGAATTAAAATTAATGTGTCAGATTCTACATTGCACACCATTGGCTGACTATTCACTGGTAAGCGTTTTTTAGCGAGTTAGTTTTCTACAGGATGGGGTCGCTAACCCCATACCCAACTCTCCTCCTTTATCCGGGCTTGTGAACGGCAGTAGCCCCCGGAGGGACTCCGGGTGGAGTTATTGACTGGCTATTCATTCAATTTTATTTCAATATTTTGATTCATGTAATATTTGACATTTTTCTTTATCTCTATTTGTTTCTAGAATCTCGTGGTTTTATGCCTCAGATACCAGATAATGGAGCTTTTGTAATTTATCAAATTCAACCATTAAATCGAACAAATCGTGATCAATTAAGAGTTGCTTTTCAAACATGGTATAATGATGGTCCAATTGTACGTGTTGTACAAACAGATGGTTCATATTATGAAGTTTATTTAGTAAGTGGATATTATACTGAAATTATCAGAAAGAGCGGGGTTTTATGTAAATTTTAATAATTTAATAGTTGAATTCATGAGTCTACAGGTTAAAAGTTCGTGCACAAGATCAATAGATCCTGGGTTCGAATCCTACGAGTAGGATTGTGGATGCTTACTGTCATTAAAGAATCTCATACTAGGACGAAATGGCCATCCAGTGCTTCCACGGGGGTCTAGATGTAGTTGACTCAGGAATTCAACTATTTATTTAAAAAAGATCATATCAATTTAACTTTGAAAGTAAATACCACACATAATTAACAAAGTTCTTATGATTTTACAAATGGTTTGTGTCAACCAATTTGATTGGTATAATATGGTTTAGATTCTGAGCAGAAACAGATTATTATTATTATTACCGATCTGATTGAAGGATCTCCTGTTTACTGAACGTGTAAAAGACTATTACATCAACTTTATAATCAGTTAGTAACTTATTGATAACCATGAACTGGTAAGACTTAAATTCATGGACGACGTTTGAGCAATGCTTGAATGACTTTGGAATATCCACCTATTATTAGAGTTAAATGAAGGTTATATTATTAGTATGAGGAATTCAAATTATGATTTACAGTTGATGATTAAGGGTTAGCAATTCGATTTAAGGTTTTCATCACCAATTGATACCAGATATAATGCCAAGATAACATTTAGATAAATGAGTGAATGAATTTCGCGCCAAAATCTGCTATCTTTAATCTGATTGGTTCGTTTATAAATTAGAAGCTAAAAGTCTAGTTTTATCATGACATTAAATCTTTTTTCGATTATAATTCCATTGTTGATAATGTTGACTGAAGTTTGATCATTCTGTGTTGGTATATCTATGCAAACCATATAGATTGTTTCAATATAACCATTTTATTTGAATGGATTAAATGGATAAAGAATAACAGTAGAATCCAAGATCTGTGTTTTGGCATAGCATGGACTTGTCATCTGGATTTGCCTATATCCGAGTTCTGATGTTCACATAAAGATAAGAACCTTATACATTCTGCTTTAAACTCCAATGTATTATTTATTGAGAAAATTAATGTCAAAATGAAGATACATCCAGCTGATAAGTAATAACCGGTAGTAGATGTTAGTCCTAGGTTCTATTGATAGCTAGTAACAATCAACCTATTCTGTAAAAAAATGATCGTGATATTTACAAAATAAACCAAAACCGATATATTGATTATGTACAAAGATGGATAGTGGATAGTAGTGGAGTCCAGGACGCACTTTTCGTCCTATTCGGGACTTGTCAGACGAATATACCTGCATCCCAGAGTAAACGTGCTCTCTAGGACTCAAACCTAGTACCGTTCACTTCAACCGCTATCATGTTATCCATTTAGCTACTGAATCCTGATAGTCACCTGCTTGTTTTACTTGAATCTTTCCATTGTTGTTTAGACCTGTAATTGATCAGTCTTTTGTTAACATTTATAACTGACCAAAAAAGGTAAACCAACTCGTTTAAATCAGTAAAGGTTTATATTGACTTTGTTATTGATTATCAATCATATTAGTAGTATATTGTTACCATGCGAACAAACAAAAAAATATGATTAATTAAAAAAATTTTTTTCTTTTTATGAAAATAAAAATGCCATAGTTACTAATGTGATTTTATTCAATGACTAATGTATATAGAAGATCCCAATCTATTTATAACTTGAAAAAGGTCACTATGAATGAACTAAAAAAAAATTTATGTTTTGTTCCTTTTTCTTTATTGATCGATTGATTCCTAAAAAACAGATATCTATAGTGAACTATTTAGGATGAACTTAAGATAGTTGAATAATAACAAATTACATAATACATTTAGAATATTTTAATGTTATAATATTCATTTATGAAATATCTTATAACCTATTGATTCATTATATGATATAGATCATTAATTAGAATTTGGCACTGTGCCAAACTCAATCAATTAGTCAGCTACAACTTAAGACTGGGCACATATTTGTGCATCGGTTCAAGTTGTCATACCTCACCGCATTAACACAACAAGATGAATACCGGAACCGTAAAAGTAGTTAATTCAATAGTGGTAATATATAAAAGAATGATTGTGTATAAGGATATAGTACAGGAAGAAAGAATTAGTCGGTAGAATGAAAGATATAAAGCAATTTAAATATCACAGTTTAAGGGAAGACAGAGAGTGTATACACTGACGTCCTTGTGATCGATTCTCAGCCATGTCATCCAGAGTCTTCAACTATTGGTTACGATAGTCACACGGACCCCAATCAAGTGGTCTGCATCTATCAACATGGCTCAGACTAGAAGTTTGTGACTTTGTGGACTGATGCCACATTTTTGTTTGGCCACCGCCAACTTTCTTCCAACCATCTCCAACACCGGTTAGCATTGCACGTCGTGGTAATCGGTGTTCAGCCATACGTAACAGGTGACCCAACCATCTCAGTCGATGAACATTCACAACCTCATCAACTGATTGACCATCATCATTCCCTAATATCCTACGTCCAAACCCACCATTACTTATCCAGTGATCCCAGCAGACGCCAACAATCTTTCTAAAGCATGTGTAGTCAAATACTAGTAACTTACGAGTATCTTCTACTCTTAATGGCCATGTTTCGCTACCGTAAATGAAAACTGTGTCAAACTAATGATCCATTAACTAATACTAGCAGCTTAAAGTTAATTCTAAGTTCTTACTAGTCCTTTTTTGCTTAACTGTATCTGTTTGAGTCCAGGACATAAATTTTTGCTCCTATTTTATGAATAATGTATATTTCAGACATTTATGATTTATATACAAACAAACCAGATCACATCACATCATAAAATGACAATTAATGATTATACAAGATCAATTGAATAGTGTTTGTCAGTGTAAGAGACTGTAACTAATCACTTGATGAGCTTGTAAATCTTTATCGACTAGGATGGTTGGGCCACGTGTTACATATGCTTGAAAACCGATTACCATGACACACAATGCTGACTAGTGTTAGAGATGGTTGGAAGAAATTTAGCGGTGGCCAAACAAAAATGTGGCATCAGTCCAGAAAGTCACAAACTTTTAGTCTGAGCCATGTTGATAGATGCAGACCACTTGATTGGGGTCCGTGTGACTATCGTAACCAATAGTTGAAGACTCTGGATGACATGGCTGAGAATCGATCACAAGGACGTCAGTGTATACACTCTCTGTCTTCCCTTAAACTGTGATATTTAAATTGCTTTATATCTTTCATTCTACCGACTAATTCTTTCTTCCTGTACTATATCCTTATACACAATCATTCTTTTATATATTACCACTATTGAATTAACTACTTTTACGGTTCCGGTATTCATCTTGTTGTGTTAATGCGGTGAGGTATGACAACTTGAACCGATGCACAAATATGTGCCCTGAATTCTACTACTAGCCACCATTCATCTTTGTTTATAAATCTTGTGACTTAATGTGGTATCGAGATAATCCTTACAGGATTCACATATACCAACAAGAGATAGGTCATTTACAGTCCTAAACAACAATGCATAGATACAAGTGAAACAATACCAAGTGAATTTAGTTAACAATAGGATTATATGTAATAATAGTCCATAAATAGACTGTAATGGGTACTATTCACTTATTTTTCATTAAGATAATGACAATCTACTTATAAGTAGACAAATTTGTAAACTACACTGATTGTTTCTTTCTTTCATTCTTTTGTTTTTTCATGATTTCACATGGAAACACAAGTGAATGAATATTCTCATAGGACAAATATTTGTTAACATTCGAAATAATGTAGGCTGTATAATAGAAATTCAATTCAATTATGAATTCTAGACAATATTCTATGTGAATTATAAAAGTTTATCAATCAGTGAAATCATTAACAAACATTTCGTCCGATTATTTCGATCTCATCAGTTGTATAGACATTTACAGTTCAGTGTTGATATTGACTGTGTAACCTTCAAGGATTTGATGATGTTCAAAGAGAATATAATCGGTATCATCGTTAGATATGTTATCATCAGTATAGGGGTTGTGGAGATTGTTAAGTTTTTCATTGAGATCATGAACCGGTTGATGTTAGACCACCATTGAAAACATGGAAGCACTGAACGGCCGTTCCGTCCTATTGTGGGACTCCTCAGCAGTGCGTACCCACGATCACACACAAGGGATTCAAACCTAGGGCGTTCAGTCTCGCGCTCAAACGCCTAATGTACTGGACCACTGAGTCGGCATCCAATGGTGTTAATGTCTAACATCAACCAATCGACCAAGATGCGCGACCATCTTCCATTGTACTGAGGTAGACATCTGTTTCTACCCGACACGGATTAGCTCCACTGGTCACGGCTTCTCACTAGAACTCCGAGAATTCCCTGACGAAGCTAGTCACTAGTGAGCACATGGTAATTATCAGTATAGGGGCTAATCCAGGTTTCCAATGGTGGTCTAACATTAATCGGTTCATGATCTCAATCAAAAAGATATGTTGTCATTATGATAACAGTAATAATAATATCAACTACTAAATTCACTTGAATCTTCCTAGTGATTCCACTGCTAGCCACTATTCATCTTTGCTTAGAATGCTTGTAAATTAAGGCAATATCAAGGCAACCCGTAGAGGATGCACATATATCAACAAGAGACTGATCATTTGCAGTCCTAAACAACAAATGGAAGATACAAGTAAACAACATCAAGTGAATTTAAACTTTACCCCATTACACAAGCAGGTGGCTAACAGGATTCAGTAGCTAAGTGGATAATGCGATACTGGGTTCGTGTCTCAGAGTGAACATCAACTCAGGGATGTAGGTACATCCGTCTGACAAGTCCCAAATAGGACGAAACGTGGGTCCTGGATTCCACTGCTAACCAATATCCATCTTTGTTTATCAAATCAACTATTGTCTGATCATCAGTATTGATGGAATCCTGTTACTTTCCTCGTATCATGTGATAAGAATACTGGCAATAAATACTGAAACTTATGACATTTAGAACGAGTTACTGAAATATCATTTCTATGTATTCACAGATGTTGTTTAACTATCCCCTAAATTGCAGCAATAGTGAAAAAGTACTACACCAAACAAAGTGGATAACATCGTAATCAGCAGATACGCGGATATAGAGAAGCAGTGAAGAGATATGATATATTTGCCATTGATATTAATGCACATAGACAAACACTAGTTCTAATGTCTGGGAAATGGTCGAAATTTTAAATGGAGAAAATTCAAAAAAAGTTCATTGTATTCACAGTTTGATCTCTAATGAAACACACGTCTGCAGAAATCTAACATGTCACTCAAAACAGAAAACTTTGATCAGTCACATAGTTAGAGGTCAATGAAACAAAACAGTCCATAAAAATGTGAGAACAAATAAAGACGATAACAACAACAACTGACTTAACTCTTATGGAATAACTAAGAAGCTCACTTCTACACGAAATACACTGATGATACTATTCAGAACGACAATGATAACTACGAAATTCAACTGCTCAGATCAGAGAATAAGGCATCACTAAAATTATGTTGCTTAACATTGAAAAGTTAAATCTAAAGTGTATAATACAGAATATTTGATCAAACAGATTTAGGTTGACATCATGAATGGATCAATGTTAGAACACTATTGAAAACCTGAAAGCACTGGACGGCCGTTTCGCCCTAGTATGGGACTCTTCAGTGGCAGTGAGGTCCCGCACGCAGGACTCGATCCCAAGTCCTTCGGTCTCGTTCGCGAAGACAATGGTGAACAGTCGTGCAATATCGTGGATTGGTTGAAGTTAGACATTAACATCGTTAGATACTGGGTCAGTGATGCAGAAGTTAGGCGTTCGCGAGTGAAACCAAAAGTCCCGAGTTCGAGTCCCACGTGTGGGTTCGAAGATGCGCACTGTCACTGAGAAGTCCCACACTGGAATGAAGCAGACGTCCAGTGCTTCCAGGTTTTCAATGGTGATCTGTCATTGATTCGTACATGACATCGAACTAAACTCAACAATCTCCACAACCCTATACTGACAAATAGATTCAATCCAATAACGGTTTATTCATTGTGGATGTAAAGGAGCATCATTTAATGATCGGACTCCATTTCTTCTCACTCTATCCCAAAGATCACAATGAAAAAAATTAGCATTTCAGTAAGAAACTGTTAATCTAAACACAAGAATGTTTGTATTATTCCGGGATTATTGTAAACTATCACCAACGTACTACTTATTCAGTAGGTCTTTAATTGAAAAAGATTCAGTGAACAATCTTCAATTCTAATAATAGTAGTTAATCGTCTAATGTTCCATAGATGGAAAAAAGCAATATCATCATAAACATTCATTAAAGAGGGTTTATAGACATTATTAACCTTTATAGATTAAATCATAGATCGACCCTAAACTATCATTGAAAACCTAGAATACTGAACATTATCGAATGAGAGGCAATTCCCCATTGAAGACATTCGAAAATGTTTGCTCGGTATCGCAAATCGATTGAAGTTTGACATATAAACCATTGAATAATTGTTCAGTAGTCTAATGGTTAAATACTTACTATGAAACTTGAAGGTCATGGGCTCGAACGCCCTAGCCAATCTAATGTTTCATACTTTTCAACTGTTATCTAACTATAGTCTCTATATGATATAAACTATAAAATAAGTTAAGTCTAATTGAAATCTATCTAGAAAACATACTTACTTACTTACTTACGCCTGTTACTCCCAATAGAGCATAGGCTACCGAACAGCATTCTCCAACCCACTCTGTCCTGGGCCTTCTTTTCTAGTTCCATCCAATTCTTTTCCATTCTTCTCATGTCTATCTCCATTTCTCAGCGTAATGTGTTCTTTGGTCTTCCTCTTTTCCTTTGGCCTTGAGGATTCCATGTGAGGGCTTGTCTTGTGACGCAGTTGGGTGCTTTCCTCAATGTGTGTCCTATCCGCTTCCAGCGCTTCTTCCTGATTTCTTCCTCCGCTGGGATCTGGTTTGTTCTCTCCCACAGTACGTTGTTGCTAATAGTGTCCGGCCAACGGATCCGAAGTATTTTGCATAGACAACTGTTAATAAACACCTGTATCTTCTGGATGATAGCTTTCGTAGTTGTCCAGGTTTCTGCCCCATACAGTAGAACTGTCTTGACATTTGTATTGAAAATCCTGACCTTGGTGTTGGTTGACAGTTGTTTTGAGTTTCAGATGTTCCTCAGTTGTAAATATGCTGTTCTTGCTTTGCCCTCTAGAAAACATGGCAATGTTCAAATCGATCTTTTGTAATTTTCAACTATAAATATCTCAGTATCTAAGCAATTTCACTTGAATGAAAACAAAATGATACAAACATTTCTATGTAACATCAGGGTAAATCAATCTTTCTGTCCAAACAGTTTCGTTTTTCTTATTTGACATATCTATTACATAATCAGATTTAAAGATACCTTTTTCTTTTATTATCGATAGGGATATTCATCTATAACTGTGTTTTTCAGGCTATAAATAGTACTTTATGTATTGAATGTACTTTTTATGTGTGTGTGTGTGTCTATGTGAGGATACACATTTGATTCTGATTGAATGAAGAAGAAGTAGTCCAGTATAAAAGAAATAGTTTGATAAAAATGTTGTTGTTCTACATGGAAATAGTATTCAATATTAGTATACGAAAGGGTTTTGTGGAGATAGTTGAGATCATGAGTCCTTTGAAGCTAGACCAACATGGAAACCTTGGAAGTACTGGATGGTCGTTTTGTCCTATTGTGGGACTCCTCAGTGACAGTGTGCATTCACGATCCCGCCTCGTGAGATTCGAACCGAGGGCCTATCAGTCTCGCACGCGAGCGCTTGACCACTAGACCACTGAGCTGGCATCCAACGGTGTTAATGTCTAACATCAATTAATCCACGAAGCTGAGCGACATATCCTCCGTTGTCTTCAGTGACTTACTATCTCACAACAGATCCGGTTGAACTTCACTAGTCACTGTTTCTCACTAGAACTCCAGGAAATACCTCTTGGAGAGTCATTAGTCAGCATATGTTGATTAGTGTCAGAAGGGGTTTTATGGAGATAGTTGAGATCATGAGTCAATTGAAGTTAGACAATCATGGTAAACCTGGAACATTTAATATTAGTTGAGAGATGGTGTGAGATACCGTCTATGTGTGTATGTGTGTGTGAGTACTGACAAAAAGATGATGATAGTCAATTCTAGAGTAAATCTTAGTGATTAATTCATCGTGCTGGGAATATATATATATATATATTCAACAACTAGATGATGTAACACTTTCGTTTTCCATTAGTCACTGACTTATGTTTCGATACTGTCCGGCTATGATGTGTAATTGCTGAATATGGGAATATGTTCAGTATGGTCATTAAACGTTTGGAGTGTCAGCTTTTTATATTTTTCGGTCTATATCTTTCGTTTGACTTGTAAGTCGTTGTTATATGTCTTATTACTCCAGATTTATCATTAATTCACTATTTTTAGTATGTATTGATGGAGATTGTTGAGTTTAGTCCAATAGCATGAACGGATCAATTTTAGACCGTCATTGAAAACCTGGAAACATTCAACAGCCGTTCCATCCTAATATCGAACTCCTCAGTGGCAGTGAACAACGTTCTTGAGTGGGACCAAAGGTCCTTGGATTGATTTCCACATGTGGAGTCATGGATGGCCATTATTGAGGAGTACCTTACTAGGCTAAAATGGCCGTCCAGCACTTCCAGGTTTTCAATGATAGTCTAACATTGTTCTATCAATTTTATAGTACCTTACCTATTATTAATTTTGTAATTCTATACATCATTCTCTCCCTCCTTTATTGATTATTCTCACAGCGTGATGGAAAACTATACGCCGATATCAACGGTGCTGAATTCACTCTTAGTAAACCATCACAAATATTTAATGATGGTCGTATGCATGTGATTACAATGGATCGAGATAAAGCACGATTCAATTTCACTATAGATGGACATCATACATCACATTATGTACCTGGTAAGTAATTGGGAATTGATGTTTTATGTATATAAATTTTGAAGAATTCCTTGATAATTTGCCTCTGTTTATATATATCTATATGGTCTTCTTGTTGCCAAGTTGTTTTTGACTAACTCTTCTTCCCAATCTATGTATATCTATCTCATACTTACACACACACACACATGCATACATACGTACATAAACCTACACAGTGACTTCAACTGATGGATACTAATTTGTTCAATCTGTTGGATGAGATAAATGTTGGTATGAACAATAATTTATAGCTATTTACGATAACACGGTAAGAAGTCTGATTGTAAAATAACCGAATTAAAGCGTGTTCATTATGTATACTGTTCTTTCTACCGGTTGTTACATAACATATAAGTATAAATTTGATTACAACTTCTTTGCATAGTAATTTTATGCAATGAATTAATTTACTGTGAGGTGATGGAGAAGATTTGTAGCTTAGGTGGATGATTTTGGTTGGAGGTTTGTTCTCTGACATGGATGGTTTGGTCGTGGAGCTTTCATCGTTCTTCTGAACGACATCGATTTCTCTACACTTCACTTCTACCTGACGTTTGTGTTGATGATGTCGTTCAGAAGAACGATGAAAGCTTCACGACCAAACCATCCATCTTACAGAACCAAAAACCATCAAAATTAATTTACCGTTTCCGAAAAATTAAAAAAGTTACGAAGATTTTAGAAAGAATCTAGAGTGAAAAATAATAGTTCTGGGAAGAACCAATCAAAATCGAGTACATGACCTTCAAGTTTTTGTGCACAACTCAAATATCATGTATAGCGAGAAGTGGAACTAACGTTGTATATAGCGTAAAATGTTCAGTGAGACTATAATTTATGGATGATTCCGAGGAGACGCTAAAGTGACCTTCAGAATGTCCATCTACTTACTAGGGCTAAATGAAGGTTATAAATCAGTGCGAGGAAGATTACAATTTACCATTGATAGTTAGTGGTTAGGATTTAGATTTATGGCCTTCATCATGAAATGACATCAGCTAAAATGCCAAAACTCTATTTAGCCAAACGGATGAATGAATTCCGGGGCGAAATCCAGGATCTACTATCTTTAATCTGATTGGCCCGTTCAGAAATTATAGTCACGCCACTATATCTTTCTACTATACAGTAAGATGATCCTCGCTTAAAAGGTTTGAATAATTTTTTCTGGTTAGCGTTTTGCTTAGCGAGTTAGTTTTCTACGGGGTGGGGTCGCTAACCCCATGCCCAACCCTCCTCCTTTATCCGTGCTTGGGACCGGCAGTAGCCCTCGGAGGGACTCCAGGCGGAGTTACAGTAAGATGATAGTGATAAACATATCAAATACTTAATTCTTTTTCTATAGATTGTATATGATAGACAAATTGAAACCGTACCCTTGATTCTGAAACAAATCTTGACCTGATGGTATTCTATTTTATGAAAGTACTAATCAGATATCATCTCTTACATGTTATTTTCTCTCAATTCATTCTTTAATATGGTTACAGAGCATTTTTTAAAATCTTATAAATGATGTCCTTTCGTGATTCAAACTTCAATCATAAATCCCTAATCCCTTACCCTGTGAACACCTAATTCTAACTAGTAACAATGTAATGACATTTAGATCCTTTTGACTATGTTCGAGAAGACGGACAATCTACATTCATTAGAATGAGTTTATATTATCATTGTTCTTCCAATTTATAGACAGAGTAACATGTAGAAGTTCATTGTTGACATTCCAATATTATTGAATGAGACCATAGGATATGGACCAACCAATCAGATTCAAGACATCAAGTTTTAGATTTTGGCGTTAAATTCATTCATCTACATAATTAATTAGGGGTGGGGCTAAACTCTGTGTTGTCAAGTCATTTAAGTGTATTGTAGTCAGTAATTACGGTTGTGTTTTTGTGTTTCTGCAATTAGAAACGACAGAGAACGAAGCATACCCTTCGTCATGGACTGCGACAGTATAAATAATTATTTCCCTTTCATCTTAGTTGGTTGCCATGTGCTAAGTCAAAATGACGAACGAGAATGGAGTTTATCCTCACCCCTAATTAACATTTTGACATTATAGCTGATATTAGTTCTTGATAAAACCTTAACTCTAATTTCTAACCCCCACCGTTCAATTGTAAGTCTTAATTCCTAATTCCCTACACTAATTTATCACCTTCTTCTGACTCTAGTAGGCCTCGTGAATATTCTCAAATATTATCCATAAATTATAGTCACACAATATTATTGTTTCCTCTACCATAAACTATTTATTTACCGAAGCTATTCTCTGATTAGTTGGAAATTAGTTAGAAATTAATTGAGGTTGTTTTAATCTCGTCCCTATACTGCACCTATATATATGTATATGCTGAGGAGTCCCGCAGTAGGACGAAATGTTCTTTTAGTTCTTCCAGGTTTTCCATGGTAGTGAAGCTTCAATTGACTCATGATCTCAACTAGTGAGATATGTATATGCGTTATTAACGTTCGACTCATCTACAAACTGACTAATATAGTCAATACCGTACTAAATAGCATAACACAGTAAAAATTTCAACATAATAACAATAATATTATTAGTCATTTTGTGTTGATTGTTTGAATCTTCCCATTGATGTTTAGGGCTTCAATTGATTAGTTTCTTGTTGGCATATTTGCATCCTGTGAAGATTGCCTCGATGCTGTCCTAAGTCACAAGTATTACAAGCAAAGACGGATGATAACTAGCAGTGGAATTCAGGACGCGCGTTTCGTCCTAGTTGAGACTCGTTGTGTGTGTGTGTGTGTTTGCATCCCAGATCTAGTATTCACTCCTGGACTCGAGTCCAGTATCGTTTGCTTCAAACGCCATCACGTTATCCACTTAGCTACTGAGCCCTGATAACCATTAGCTTGTGCTATGGGAGTAAAGTTTAAACTCATTTGGAATTGTTTGTTTAAATCTTCTGATTGATATTTAGCTAAATGGATAACGCAATGGCGTTTAAAGCGAACGATACTGGGTTCGAGTTCCGGGGTGAACACTAACCCGGATAAATGTACATCCAGCCGACGAGTCTCAACTAGGATGAAACACGTGTCCTCAATTCCACTGTTAGTCACCATCCGTCTTTGCTTATGATAGTAATAATGTTATTATTCTGTTTTAGTAAATATACACAAATTTTAACGAATTAAAAGCAACAAGGATTGCTGAAATGGTTGAACTTGTAAGGGGGTTAAGCAGTAAGTATCTGGCTAAACGACCATTTAAATCTTCAACCATTTTTATAGTCACCCAGAAAAACATGCTTTATGAATGATTAATTTATAATATAAAATAAGAGAATTTCGTCAGACTGTCATATGAGTGATACTTAAGTGACCTTGATGATGTCTATGTATTCTTAATAGGGTTAAAAGAGGTTTATAAATTGATGTGATGAATTAAGATTTTCATCTTGAACTGACATCAGTTAAAATGACTAAACATTAGTTAGCCAAATGGATAGATGAACTATGAGTTAAAATCCAAAACCTGGTATCTCGCCGAAGATTGATAAAGAGAATATCAATCTTCTTTGATTACCTAACTTAGCTCTATTATCTTAAGCCTAACCTAGCCTTTTAATGGCCCATTGATCTGACTCCGATTTGAAAGAATAAATGAATATGCCATGAATAGAAATCTAACATTTTACTTTGGATATTACAACTAGGTTAATACCATTTGTGCGACGACGGTAATAAGAAGCCAAATACGGGTTAGATGAATTTACTTTAGAGACTCAGTTATTCAAACAGACATTGAGTTAAGAAACGAGAAAGTGAAACAAAGCAGTGCGCAGATGAAAAGCCAGCCAACACTATCTGATAGAGTATAACTCAATATTTATATTTATTTATTTATTTGAACACATAAATATTGGTACAAACAGGGAACCGAATACAAATGCGCCACACAAGTCACTTGATTTGTGTGTGGGTTGTGGTACTACCCGGGTGCTCAGACTGATGCAGACGCTTTTCTTAGGAGGCCACACCCGGAGCCTCCGGCCTAAAGGTCTGATCCACAAAGCAGTGGAGCAACATAAGAAGATGTAGTCCCATGGTAGCCGGTGAATAACAATAGGTTGATACACCGTTTGTTCCTTAGGATACTGGAGCCCATGTGGATCATCGGTTTGGAATGAGGGTTTTTCAACTCCCCTAGGTGGATCCTCCTTATCCACGAACCCGGTTAAAGCACCGGACATTTGCTTTTTGTCGTCCCAATTTCTAAAACAACACCCCATTCACAAGAAGGCAATGAGTAGGACTTCCCTGTCAGTGGTTGTAAAAGTGTGGCCATGTGAGAGTATTTGGTAATGGGGAGCTGACTCTCTCCACCCTCGGTCGTATCAGAACATTTGGGGGCATATCTTAAACTTAAATGGTTCATTCTTATAATTTATTTTCACTGGAATTATTTCCAAAACAGTTCATCATTTCCATACAACTTGGCACATTAATCTATTGGTTTTTAGTAAACAAACAATATGTTGTTGATAAAAAACATAAAAACAACCCAAAATTAGTACCCTTTCTATTCATTTCATTTGGAAATATGAAAGTACAATTTACGTAATTCATTCTTCTAGGTTCTTTCGATTAGTTTATTGTCTAAAAAAAATTGAATACCAGCTTTCATAGATAACATTACAGGCTGATCTTAGTTAAATAACTAGGAAGCACTGGAAACCTGTTTTATTCTTGTTTAAGACTCCTCAGCTGAGTGCATCCACGATATTGCCAGAAATCTAACCCAGAACCTCTGGCTTCAAGTGAGAATGTTTAACCTCTAAGCTACTGAATCAATATCCAATAGTCGATATGTTTAACTTCTATCAATTCATACAACCATCTTCCCATTTATTTGGTGGGTAACTGCTTCGGATTGGACATAGTTGCAAAAACATGGTAATCATCTCTCTTAATTAGTCACTACTATAAAGGATTGATGGAGATTTCGTGAATTTCATAGATAGGACGTATGATGGTATTTGAAAGAAATCGACAAGAAACCCTGCCTAACCTGAGCTCTGCGCTGTTTGGTACTCGTCAGCAAGGTTTACCTCTAATCGTAATGAGCCTGATGCTCACTGGAGAATTTAATCATATGTTATCCAGATTCACTATCACTGACATTACCCCTGAACTATCTGGGCCACAACTGACCTCCTCTTGAATTGAGACATATTCAAAACTGATCGATAGAATTCGATTAGCACTAAAAAAGGACTTTGTTTACTACTTAGTGATCAATCATTTGTAAAATTTCATCGTTAAAATGCTCACTATTGAAGAGTTCCATGATAGGATGAAATAACTGTTCAGTAGTTCTAGGTTTTCAGAGGTTGTCTAGTTAAGATCAGTCCGTAATGTTAACTACGATAACATTGTAATTATCATTGACACTGATGTATCATTTAATTTATTCAATTAAGTACTTACACATACTTCATCATTCACTTTTGATACAATCACTTTACACCATTTTCAATAGGTTACTCTATTTATTACATATGGCTAATACATTCAAATGGATGATAATGATGATAGACGTTTGTTGTGTGATCGTGATTGACTGGATAAATCATAAGTCATATGTGAGAAAATTGGAATAGTTCACTTCTACCTGAAGTTTGTTCTGATGTTAGTGTTCGAAAGAACAATGAAAACCATTGAGTGAAAAAGCACCAAAAGATGACTAGTGATGTTATGTGCCAACATAAAGATTATGATGATTAGCAGTGTTGAAGAAAGCTTCTGATTTGTCCAACCACAAGGTCATCAGTGTGAAGAGAGAGAGAGAGCGAGAGGGAGAAAGCAACAGTCATTTCAATATAATAGAGACACACGATATACATCCATGGATAAGTAAACACGTTTGTACACACGCTTGTGTGTTTGTATGACACATTATGCCTAAAAGCGATACGCTTTAGGTATATGTGTATTACACCCTAGCGTGGGCGTGTGCGTCCATTCAAGCTACACTTACACACATACATATATGCACAATATAGTGTGTGTGTATGTGCATGCTTCTTTCTATGTAGGTGTAAACTTTTCAACACAATTAAATCAGAAGAGGAAAACCGAAAGAAAAAATGTGTGATATTTTTTCAACAACAACAAAAAAAACTTTTTCTGACTGTTCACATTTGAAATTCATTTTTTCACATACAGTAGTAGTTTATTGTAAGTAGTCAGTGTAAGTAGGAGAGACAAGAACGAAAACAAAGACGTAGAACAACAAAAACAAGAGTATTCACTGATTGGTATATTGAAATCCAATTCTATTATACCACCCTATTTGTAAATGGTTTATTTTTCTTTTTAAAATTGTATGTGTTGTTGACATGGCAACAAACTACTATGTGCGTGCGTGTGTGTATGTGTATGTGTTATAAATTAACAAGAAAGAGTGTATGAAAGAGAGAGAGAGAGCTACCAAATTTTCATTTCAATTATTTTGGCGTATACATTGGAATAATAATAGTAGTATTATTCATTCATACAAAATTTCTATAGTGAATTACTATTGAATCAACTGTGATTGTTTTAGTGCAGTGATTCAGTAAGTAAGCAAGTAAGTAAGTGAGTGAGTGAGTGAATGAGAGAGTAAGAGAGAAAGAGAGAAGGAGAGAAACAGCAAGAAAAACAAACCCCCCAAATCATTTCACATTGAACGGAACTATTAATCAACGATTACATCATACTTTATACACACCTATATATGTGTATCCAATATATCAATCATTACATTTGTAATCATTCAACTGTATGATACCATTATTATTATTATTATATACAAACGGATTTATAATTTGCCATATACCATTCTAGTAAGTCCTTTTTTTTAAAACTTTTGGTTACATAATGTTTAGTTTTTGTTTCCTCTACATCATTATACCGTCTCAAGTTTGATTAGTAGTAGTAAGTATAAGTAGTATATGATAGAATTATGATAATTATTGGAAAGAGGATTAGAGCGGTTAAACAAAACATGATATCAGAAAAGGCTTTTTCTTTTGTGGTTATTTTAGTAATTTTAATAGTTGAGATCATGATTCAATTGTGATATTAGACCATCATGGAAAACTTGGAGGTATTGGGTGGTCGTTTCGTCCCAATGTGGGATCCCTCAGTGACAGTACGCATTCACGACTCCGTCTTATGAGATTTGAATCTAGGATCTATTAGTCTTCAGGGATTCCAGGTTTTCCATGATGGTCGTCTAGCTTCAATTGAGTCATGATCTCAACTATTTAAAAAAACATGATATCTATCTATGAGGTTAGTGATTGCTCGTCTGAGTCATACAAACCACAAGGTTAGGTTGAATATGATATGTTATCTTCCATATAGATCTTAAACTTCAGTATTCCTTTATATACATTTATCTACTAAGTGTTTTCAAACCAAAGTCTCTTATATTGTATCTTTCTCATTGGTATTAGTATGATAATCTTACTGATTGTGTTGACTATACACTCTATCATGTTAATGTTATAATTACAACTTGATTTACGTTGACCATAATTGATTGACGTGATTTGTCAATTAACATGCTGAGGAGTCCCACAATAGGACGAAACGGTCATCTAGTACTTCCAGGTTTTCCATAGTGATCTAACTTCAATTAACTCATGATCTCAACTATTGAAATGAACATTCAATTCTGTTAATATTGATTATTCTATCCTCTCATCATCATCAATCTTATCTTTTGAACTAATATTGAATTCAGGCTTAGGATATTTCTTTTTTTTTTGTTATGGATGAGTGATCAATTCAAGTGAAATTAAGAAATGATATCGATTGTAACCATGGTGTTATGTAATCATATTTTGTCTCGGAGATAAAGTATGTCCTTGTAGTATCTAATCAAATAATTTATATATATTGTGTTTACTTGAAGTTCTCATCTTGAAGGGATATTACTTTTTTATACTGTAAGTACACAGATAGATGGATTGTTCAAGTTTATGAACGATACTGAAGTGTTTCCTTTTGTCATGTATTCATCGTGCCTAGTCTCAAGTTGTAATCGGTTATAGGGATCAGGGTGTATATTCCATTCATTAACTGATGAATAAAGTCAATATCTGATTAGAATTATTAAACTACTGTTTAGTAGTATAGTGTCGTTGGTCTATTACGTTTTGTGAAGATTATAGTATTATCACAGATGAATTCATGAATCGATCCAAGTTAGACTACTACTGAAAACCTGAAAGTGCTGGACGACCATTTTGTCCTAGTATAGAACTCGTCAGTGGCAGTGAGCATCCATGATCCTATACATGGGATGAAATAGTCGTCTTTATAACTTTTTGAATGAGTTGGAAAATTAGTTTTATCTCGATATTTTTATTGATTATTGGTTGAGTTGAGTGTCAAGCTTCCGAAAATTCTCTAGTCTTGTTTATATTCCCTCTACTGAGAAATTGAATAGTTGAATATACGAGTCAATTTAGGCTAGACCATAAGTGAAAACCTGTCAGCACTGTATATTCATTTTGTCCTGGTATAGGACTGATCAGCAGTGATCATCCACGATTCCACATGTAGGACTCAAACCTCTATAACACTGAGCCGGCACCAAACGGTGCCAACATCTAACTTCAATCGATCACATGATCATCCACAACTTTTCAATCATTGTCAAAAACGGATAACTGTCTCGTACCCGAAATAGATTGAACTAAAGTAGCCATGGCTTCTAAATTGTTAAAATACTACAATCTTCGCAAATCTCCATACTTATTTATTATAGTTTCAATTAGCCATTTTCATTAGACTTAATACGATGAGCCTAATACATGCACACATCATTTCAAATTACTAGATCCCCATTAATATAGTAAGATTTAATTGTCATAACAAATCTCATAGTGGTAGATGTAGTATCTTTATTAGCGGTATTAGGAAAGATTAAGGAATGATGATAAAATTTGAGTCTCTAACCACTGGTAATAATAATCACATCAACCGATAAGTCCTGGGTTCGAATCCTGCGAGGCGGGATCATGGATCCTCATTGCTGAGGAGTTCCACAATAGGACGAAACGGCAACTCATTGCTTTCAGGTTTTCTATGGTGGTCTAACTTCAATTGATTTATGATCTCAACTATTTAAAATTACTGTAATATCCACAAAATGCCTTCTTATGCTAATGTTTATGTGTTCAAATAAACAAATAATCTTTATGTGACGTAACATCGTGTAACTCAATCTTGTGTATGTTTGTAAGTAAACATTATTACCATGAAGTTACATGTATGTTTAGTCCTTCATACTTTCAATATTCAACCAATTGATATTAGTTTATGACAGTAATTACTTTCAAACTCTACTTCTTTGTCCATGAACTTACCAAGCTACCAACAATGATCCAGATCTATTTTATTCGAAATCATTGTCTAAATTCTGAAAAAGTTGTTAGATGGTGGTTGGAGGTAGTCGACAGGAAACCCTGGACCCGGGTTTCGTGCTACTTGGCACTCGTCAGCAAGGTGTACCTGTAATCTTGAGGGAACTAGTGCTCCCTGGCGGATTCGACCTCGTGTCATACAGCTTCACAGTCAGAGACGTTACCACTGAGCTATCCGAGCCGCGACCGACTTCCTGTAGGCGATCAATGTCATGCGTGTCTAGTCCTTAGTAGTGCAGATCGAATGCTATCTAGCAAGGTATTGTTTACACCCAATCGTGGATTAGCTGAAGTAAGACATTAATACCGTTGTATTCTTATCCTGTAGTCTAGAGGTTACGTGTTCATGAGCGAAACCCAAGGTTCTGGGTTTGAGTCTTACATGCAAGATCATGGATGCGCATTGTCACTAAGGCGTTCCATACTAAGACGAAACGTTCATTTAGTGTTTCCAAGTCTTCTCTTTTATCATCAGCAGTATTCCATCTTAAATTGTTATGATTTTTAATTAAAAAAACACAACAAAAAACAACACACTTTTAGTGGATAATTAAAGTACTTTTCCATTGTAATACATATTAGTAATATCTTTAAAAGATAAACAGTTTATGATAAAGTCACATTTATACACATTATACCATGTCTCTTTTATAGTTCACTCTAATTGATCTTAAACATCACGTTGATTTCTCTGTTTTTTCTTTCTCGTTTTCTTTCTTTCTCTCTTACACACACACACACACACACACACACTTGTTCACCTTGAATTGATGTACTATTCAGAAAGGTTTCTATTTTATTTAAATTAATGATTTTACAGTTATATTTTATCATGAATGAACTACATTTATGTTTGTTCTGTAAAAGAGATTTGAACTAATGGATATACATGTAAAGTTGATTCAGTATTAAAAGGCTGAGATTATCCTGATATTCAATGGTGAATGGTGACCCAATTTCGTGGATTGGTTGAAGTTAGACATTAACAACGTTGAATGTTAATTCAGTGATCTACAAGTTAGGTGTTCACATGTGAGACCAATAGGTATTGGGTTGAAATCAAACAAGCCGGATCATGGATGAACACTGCTGAGGAGTTCCATACTAGGACGAAACAGTTGTTCAGTGCTTCTAGGTTTTCAATGCTGGTCTAGCTTTCATTGACTCATCAATTCAACTACTGAAATGTAGTGTGTAGCTCAACATATTGAATGAAAAATATAGATTGTGCAAGTAAAGGCTTGAAATGAAGTCTGTAGTGTAAATTACATTTATAATATTCGGCACTGACCCACTGAATGAAGGGAAAAAATAATTAAACGTTTTGGATATAACATACATATTAAGTATTTAAATCACTACAGATAACCACAGTCATGTTTTAAGTATATTATTCTTAGATATTGGAGTTATCTTAGTGTGGTTTATGACTGCTTATGCTGACAAATATAAGTAGTATGTAGCATCAATCATAAAAGAAATGTTTAAGAGCGGAAGATTAAAATGTAGAGAACAGGGAAGAAATCGGTGAGCAATTGAAATAACAACAGAATTCGAAATGTAATACAGTATGTAAAGGATAATGCAAAGATATAGAAATATATGATCTTTATATTTTACTTCAAGAGATATATCCTGGAGATCTAGTGAGAAGTAGTGACCAGTGGAGTTCAACCAGGTCTGTTGTGAGATAGTAACTCACTGAAGACAATGGTAGATGTGTTGCTCAATTTCGTGGATTTGGTTGAAGTTAGACATTAACACGGTTGGATGCCGGCTCAATGGTCTAGTGATTAAGTGCTCGCATACGAAACCAGTAGTGGGCGAGGTCGTGGATGCGCACTACTGAGAAGTCCCACAATAGGACGAGACGGCCGTTCAGTACTTCCAGGTTTACCTTAGCAATCTAGCTTCAACTGACTCATGACCTTAACCATTGAAATCATTATATAATTACATATACTCAACATTAAATGGATTTTCTCTATCTGAGTTCTCATTCACTGCAATAACAATTCATAATCATTTCATCATCTTCAATTTTATTCACTTGATAGTTACCTATTACATTCATGATTTACTTCTTATATATATATATTTCCTATCTTGTTTCACAAGTGATCTATAATTAATAGCGCGCTCGAGCGAGCGAGCAAGAGAGGGAGAGGGAGAGCGTGTTTGTGTGTGTGTGATAGTTTGATTGATTAATGAGTGGACTAGATACCTAAAAAAACAGAAAAAGATGATGCACATATACAGTACATTACACTGATTGACCTCTATGTGTACTTTACTTCTTTTTTTTTAATACAGAAGAATCACTATTCAAGAGATAAGAATCTATTATATAATAATAATTAGAATTACCCCCCCCCCAATTAATAATAATCATATGATTTGTAATCATATAAACAATAATACATAGATATTCTTAATAATGATGTTAGCAACAAGGACAACAACAAGAAAAAGAGAAGTAGAGGTTAATTCATTGAAAGAAAAAGAAAAAAAAAGAGAGAAAAGGTAAATATCACTTATTGAAAGAAAGAAAGAAAGAAAACTATTTTGACATATTTGTACTTATCTAGTAATTTGTTTTCTTATATAATCATGTGAATAAATAATATATCTTAATTAGGAATGAACTAATTTCTAGTTACTAACAGAAAGGGGTGTTTTTTCTCTCTCTGTGTGTGTGTGTGGATATTATAGTCATTTGAATAGTTGAGATCATGAGTCAATTGAAGTTAGACTATTATGAAAAATCTGGAAACACTAGATGACTGTTTTGCCCCTACGATGGGATTCCTCAGTAGTCTTGTTGATGGCGTAATGAACAAACACTCGTGCGTGAGACTGATAGGTCCTGGATTCGGATCTTATGAGGTGGGATTGTGAATGAGCATTGTCATTGAGGAGTTTCACAATAGGACGTAACAGCCGTTCAGTGCTTTTAAATTTTACATAGTGGTCTAGCATCAATTGACTCATGATCTCAACTATTAAAATAATTTCTAGTTGTTAAGTTAGTCAGTTGATAATACTTTCAAGTTGTCATGGAATGATAGATAGTGTGTATATTGCTTACCCTCATGGGGGGGTAGCATAGACCTTTCATTAGGATTCTCAAGCCAACCAATTCTGTCTTGTGCTCACTTTTCTAGTTGCTTTCAGGTATTATCCGGTCTTTAGATATCTCCGCTTAATTCTTTGAATGATATGTTCCTTGATCTTTGTTGTTTACTTTTCCTGTTAATATTCCAAGTTAATCCTTGCCTTGTGAAACAATCTAATAATTTCCACAATGTATGTCATATGCGTATCCAAAGTGTTTTCCAAATTTCTTCATCAAATAGAAGTTGGTTTGTTCTCTCGTCCAATAGGCTATTGCTGATGATATCTGGTCAACGGATATTGATTATCTAGCATATATACAGTTGTTTATATATATCTGAATTTTTTTGATGATGATGATATATCCATGTATTTGTTGATATATGTAGATAATGTACAACTTCGGTCAGTCAGTCAGTCAGTAGCAACGTAGAACTTCGTACGTACGTACGTACATCAGTTCGAGTTGCCATACCACATTAGCACAGAGATGCAGTGGTCGATTCAAATCCCGTAGTGGTAGAGGTAATAAGAGTATAAGCAGTAATCGGAAAGATTAGGGTTTGGAGATGTTACTTAAAGAGTATAATACAGTGAAATAAATTTGAGAAGAGAAAAAGGAGACAAGGAGGAATTAGATTAAAATTTGGCAGAACACAAAGAGTGGATACACCTGCGCCATTGCAAACGATTTTGAGCCATGTCATTCAGAGTCTCTAACCATCGGTTGCTATCATCTCGCGGTCCCCACCCAGGTAGTCTACACCTACCAACATGACACAGTCCACTTGTCAGTGACTTCATAGATTTGTGCCATGTTTTGGTCTGTCCGCCCCTAGCTTTCTTCCAACCTACTCCAACACTAGAAAGCATCGCACGCCGAGGCAGTTGGTGGTTGGGCATACTTAACACGTGTCCCAGTCATCTCAACTGATGAAAATTCACTAGTTGATAAATCGATTTGCTATCCTTACCTAGTACCCGTTTCCTAACAACTGCATTACTTACTCGATGGTCCCAGGATATACAAGCAATGTTTCGATGTGTACAGCTCCAATAAATAGTAATTTAATCCTGATTATGTCATCAAATTAAATTGATTCAACTTAATTATTCTTAATACTTTCTTTGTCTTTCTTTTGGTTCATTTCAACTATATAGATATAACAGTACACTAGTTTGACATTGTCTCTCTCTCTCTTCTACTCTCTCTATATATACATATCTATATTTATATCTTCTATATGTCGTTATGATATTAGTGTTATGTAATCAGTTGAATAGTTACTTAGTTCATAATATTATAAATATACTTTGTTTCTTTTAATGAGAGTAGTTATACTGTTTAATGTACTTTTTGTATTGAATGTTTGAATCATACCATTGATGTTTAGGACTGTCATTATGTAAATTGTGTGCAGATCACCTAGATATTGCCTTAAGTTACATGTATTATAAGAATAGATGAATAGTAGCTAGCAGTAGAATACAGGATGCTTATTTCGTTCTATTTGGGACTTGTCAATCGAATGTACTTGGATAACGCGTTTGGCGTTTGAAGTGAATGGTAATGAGTTTGAGTTCAGGGGGTGAATATCAACTCTGGGATGCAGGTAAATTCAACTGACTTGTCTCAAATAGGACAAAGTACATGTCCTGGATTCCATTACTAACCACCATTCATCTGTGCCTATAAGCATACTTTTTATATAAAGCACTATGTATTTAACAATAGAGGATGATAGATGTTTATCATTTACTCTTATTCGGTCATTTAATTTTGTAACCATTTAGATACATGATCAGACACTCTAATTCTCAAGTCACGATGACTCCTCTTTATTTTATGAGTGACTACACACACATGAACTGATGAACATAGCGGAACCTGATGCAAATGTTTACATATCTTATAGGTCTCCGATGAAGTATAGACCTTGTTTGTTTTTGATGATTATGACCTTAACTGTGCATTACGCTTTGTTAATAATTGATTTAAACTTTAGTTTCATTCACCTATGAACGGTAGGATGATGTAGATAAGCTTTTTCTGTGCTATACATGTAATAGATCTCACTAAAACCGTAACGTTCACATCAGTTTAAAGAGTAGCCATTTTCAATCAATATTTCATTCAGTAATCTCACTTCATCATCACTAGCATCATTTATACAATATCCGATCAATCCTATTTAAATAGGCTCTTTAACAAGTCCTACTTGTAATGAATTGGGCGATAATAACTATCATAGCTAAAATACTGTCGAAATTAACTTTCTAGTTGACCTTTTATTATTATTTTTTCATGAATAAGTATTCTTAACAAGAATATGTGACTGACTTCAAGAGATACTCCTGGAGTTCTAGTGAGAAGCCGTTACCAGTGGAGTTCAACCACGTCTGTTGTTAGATATCAGCTCACTGAAGATAATTGTATACGGTGGCGCAACTTCATGGATTGGTTGAATTTAGACATTAACACTGTTGGATGCCGGCTCAGTGGTCCAGTTGGTTAAGCGTCTGGAGCGAGACTGATTGGTCCAGGGTTTGAATCTCGCGGGGGGCGGGATCGTGGATGTGCACTGTCAAGGAGTCCCATACTAGGACGAAACGGGCGTCCAGTGTCTCCAGGTTTTCCATGGTGGTCTAGCTTCAATTGACTCATGATTTCAATCTGTGAAATTTCTAAAATTTCCACAAACCCCTTCTGATAAGAATATGTATCATCGGATGGTTTGAAGTGTATCCCGTTCATACATCACATACTTCGGTGACAATATAATTTACGAACGAACCAATCAGATTAAAGATAAGGGATCCTGGATTTTGGCGGGAAATTCATTCATCCATTTGGCTAAATATCCTTTTGGCATTATAGCTGATATTAG
Source organism: Schistosoma mattheei (assembly GCA_944470405.2). Taxonomy (NCBI): domain Eukaryota; kingdom Metazoa; phylum Platyhelminthes; class Trematoda; order Strigeidida; family Schistosomatidae; genus Schistosoma; species Schistosoma mattheei. The sequence goes on from OX103950.1 coordinate 1,765,418, forward strand.
TTCATAATGAAAACCCTAAATCTAATTCTTTACCTTAATTACCAACTATAAATCGTAATCTTAATTCCTCATACTTGATTTATAACCATCATTTGGCCCTAGTAAGTAGATAGACATCCTCAAGGTCACTTTAGCGTCGTTCAAAGGTCGTTCACAAATTATAGGTCTCACCAATAAAAAACTAGCATATTGCACAGTCGTTCATTTGACCTTGTTAAGCCTTGCACTTGATTGGATAGTTGTTGTCTTGAGAGATAATGTTTGACTGTGATTGGTTTATTATTTATAAATCTGATCGAATATTTCAAATGAATTTTTTCAGTGTGAGATTGTGGAGATTGTTAAGGTTTTTTGATGAAGATAATGAATCGATGAATATTAGACCATCATTGAAGACTTGGAAGCACTGGACAATTATTTTAAGCTAGCATGAGACTCTTCAGCAATGCGCATTCATGACTGAATCCAAATCCTTTGGTTTCATACACGAACACTTAATCTCTTAACCATTAAGTCAGTATCCAACGGTGTTAATCTGTAACTTTAATCAATCTACAAAATTTCACAATTATCTTCCATTGTTTGAGATTAGATACTTGTCTCTAGCTGACACAGATTGAACTTTACTGATTATGGCTTCTCACTAGAACTCCAAGAATTACCTCACAAAGCCATTGATAATGTGTTGTCAACATTCACTTCAAAATGTTCATTTAATGAGTTAAATGGTGTATGTAATTGAGTGTATAGAGCAAAAATTACAATGAATGTGTTTTCAAATGTAAAACAAAATAGATTGACAAATTGTGCATGGTCAACTACATATTATTAGTGTTACTTAACTAAAGAGAGAGAAAGAGAAAGAGAGAGAGAGAGACAACAGTGTTCTTAAATACTCATGTATCCTTCATTATATATGAGATATTCACGTACCATACATTGTATAATTTAAGAAGAAATAAGGTCAAACTATGAAAAGAAAAACAAATGTATCTAGAAATCTTAGAATCCATTGAAAGTTGATTTTGAAGGTTAATTCTATATAGAAATTTTTGTTGTTCATATGGTTGATTATTATTAGAGATGTTTGCTGATTAATTAAGTCTCTAAATGATCTAGTACGGTTGAGGGTGGGGAGAGTTAGCTCTCCATTTCGAAATGCTCTCACATGACCACATGTATACAGACACTATCAGGGAAGTCATAATCACTGACATCTCACGAAAAGGATGTTGCTTACGAAATTGAGAGCACGAAAAGCGAATGTCCAACAAGGTCTTTAACCGTGTTGGTGGACATAGAGGATCAACCTAGGGGACTTTAAACCAATGATCCACATGAACTCAAGTTTCCTGAAGGAACAATTGGTGTATCAATCTATTGTTGGTCACCGGTTACCATAGTACTCCTAACATTGCTCCATTACCTTGTGAATCAGACCTTCAGGTCGAAGGCTACGAGTGTGGGTGCCCGGCTAGTATTCCAGCCCACACACAAATCAAGTGACTTGTAGGATGCATATGTATTCGATGCTTCTTTGTACCAATATTTATGTGTTCAAATAAATAAATTGTGCTATTTCTCTGTGTTTCAAGAAACTTTGTTCATTTTCTAAAGTCCAATCAATCCCTAAGTTTGATATATATGTATATTGATGCTTGCTTATACATGTATATACATATGTAAATATATAGGATAGTTTATGTATTGTTAATAATGGTATATTGAAAGTAACATATGCTTATCTACTTTATTTGTGTACACATTACATAGATCACATGAATTATTGCTTCAAGTAGTAGGCAATTGTAAAATACATTGTTTATTGTTTAGTCATATCTATTAACAAGGTGTATCTATGTAGTCAACAAACTATCTATATGGTGAATATTCTGTTTGTTAACGATTCATATGAGTAATGGATATAATAAAACTGGGCAATGTGATCCATTGATCAATAATATCCCAGTACTAATTATTCCCAAATAAATACAATTATTTCAATAGTTAAGATCATGAGTCAATTGAAGCTAAATTACCATGGAAAATCTGAAAGCACTGAACGGCCGTTTCATCCTAGGTTCTGGGTTCGAATCTCGTGAGGTGGGATTGTGGATGTGTACTGCCACTGAGGATTCCCATAATAAGACGAAATGACTGTCCAGTACTTCTAGGTTTTCCATAGTAGTCTAGCTTCAATTGAATCATGATTTCAACCATTAAAATTACTACAATCTTCACAAAAACCCCTTCTGATATTAAATACAATTATTGTTATATATCAAGGTTTGGACAGAAAAAAAGGGTATCTCAATTTATATTGTGGTAAGATACATCTTTTGGATAAGATTGTGACATAATTGACTTAAATATTGGAAAAAGTATCGTATAGTGACAGCCTTGAGTTGACCAATCAGAATTGAGACAACTCCCCATGTTACCATTAACAAAATAGAATGCTTAAAATCAATAAAAATATCCCTTGTGCAACTAAGAAGTGAATTTAGGTTTACAATAATTACTTTCTCATAAGGTAGATCGTGTATTGAAGTATTTTATATGATTCAATACATAGTGAATACATAGCTGTGTGGAGAATGCGATGGCGTTTAAAGTGAATGATACTGGTTTCGAGTCCCAGAGTGAACATCAACTCTGAGATGCAGGTACATCCAGCTGACGAGTCCAAAATGGGACGAAACGCGCGTCAAACTGGATTCCACTGCTAGCCACTATCCATCATTGCTTACATGGTCAATAATGTTTAAAGAAACTAGATATTATTCTTCTACTCTCATTCTTACTATAAATCCCAACTCCAAGTTTTTTTGTGTTTTACGTTTGTTAACGGAAAAGTAGCAAAGCATTGATAACAGTTTATGATGAAAACTCTAACGCTAATTTACAAATCCAACTTAGAACTCCAGCATAATTCTTTAAACCTGATCCTAACCTTTTTTTGCCTTATCTCTGGTATCCGTTGATGACGAAAACTCTATAGAGTAATTACTGTAACTTGAAATATTACCCAGAGTTCTAATATACATAACTTAACCATTTTCAAATCCACTAGGTATTGTTTTATTTGTATCTTCTCATTGAAGTTTAGGACTCCAATTGATCAGCCTCTTGTTTGGGATATGAGCAGCCTATACGGACTGCCTCGATATTGCTTTAGGTCACAAGCTTTATGAGTAAATATGGATAGTGGCTAGCAGTGGAATCCAGGACGCGTGTTTCATTCTATTTGGGACTCATCAGCCGAATGTGCCTGCATCTCAGAGCTGATGTTCACATTGGGACTCGAACCCAGTACCATTCGCTTTAAACGCCATCGCGTTATCCACTTAGTTACTGAGTCCTGGATTCCACTGTTGCTATAACCAACTGCTCAATATGCATAGACGACCTTAAGCAGTCAATACACATCAAAGAACAGGAAGACTGATACTCTATATAGATAGTTATTATTCAATGAAGATTTCGATCAATCTAGGGTTGTAGAGGTTGTGTACTTTTTATTCAAATCATGAACTCATCAATATTAGGTAACCATTGTAAATCAACAAGCGTTAGACGGCGGTTTCTTTTTCTTTTTACTATGCAAATCCTCAGTCACATCTACCAATTGTCTCAAACTTCATCGTTCTTTTATTGTTATTGTAATTACTCTCTGTTCATATCTTCTTCAATTCAATCTTTTCAACAGTCTGTTATCTATCGACATAAGTACCACACATCATGAGATTATTTTTGAACCTGTTAACAAAATTAACAAATATGTTTATTTGTACCGATGAAAAAAAAACCAATATTTCGATGGTAGTATGTTTTCTAAAATCGGTGGTTTCATCGTGAAACTTTCGTTTACCTTTCGGATAATATCATCAATATACTGTTCTAAGAGAAATGAACCACTAAAGTTCCCGTACAATATGAATCACAGATTGTCAGTGTTGACCTTGAATTTGATTGTTTGCTGTTGTTGTTGTTGTTGTTGACATTAATCTTATCATTGTCCACCAACATATTTTGATTGTCTTTACTTTTGAATCGATTATTGACCTTATTAGTTGTTTACAATCTTATGTCTAATTGTTTTCGATATGTTTATTAATTGCTTATTGAACTGAATATCATATGCCTAGGAATTCCTTTATGTTCTTTCAACATTGTCCCAGTATTGATGAGATTGCCCTAGAGGGATGATTAAACTTATCCTCTTAAACTCCTATCTCATAACTAGATTTCATTGTGTCTGTGTAAAAATTTCATTGATAGCTAATTAACTAACAACCGTTTTTACTATCAACAAATAAAATCGAAAGAATAGTTCGAAAAAAACTCATCGACGAGACTCTAATTTATGGACGAGCCAATCAAAGGCGTTTTAGAGATTTCGAGGTTACGGCGCCAACTTCAGTGCTTAATGCTAACGTACGTTCGGTTCACAGGGAATTTTGTACAAAACATGATAACTGAGCGGCTATAACAAAGAAAACGGCGAGACTATAATTTGTGGACGAATCAATCAGGTATAAGATAATAGATCTTGGATTTTAACGCGAAAGCCTTTCATCCATTTGGCTAAATAAATCTCTGGCATTATAGCTTATGTCAGTTCGTGATGAAAAACCCATATATAATCCGTAATTAAGGCAAATTACGAACTGCACAATAAAAGCACCAGTAACATTGGCTGCAGCCAAGTACTAGAATATATACTGATGTTTGGAGAGTGTGCAGACACCTACATAGGCTTGGTTATGTGCATCGTGTCGTTATCCGAAAGTAGCATTTTGTGCACTCAACAACCGGAGTGCACATAAACAACATTGAAGCTATGTGGTCGAGGCTGAAAGAGTTTTTGAGACTTTATCATGGCTCCAGAGGCCGACTATTCTGTAGGCGTATGGATGATTTGCTTTACTACATGCATTACGATTTTAGAACCTCTGAACCTCTTTCAAACCTTGACGAGTTTATGAACCACGTATAAGAAGTGTATCCACTTTATTTCCATGGTTTTGTATAATATATTTTTACTCTATACTGACTGTTTGCTGATTGGCTAGTGTTTCTCAAGGCCACTTAAAATTCCTTCAAAGATCGTCCATAAATTAGAGTCTCTTCGAACTCATCATTTAAGGATCGTTCTTCAATGATGACCAAATTTGTTTCACTCATTCCATAGTCTATGATCACTTATATTTCAATTGCTTATTAGGTATTGTTTACTGTTTGATAGTAGGAAAGACTTATATTCTAACAGTTGAATTTACGAGTTGATCTAAACTAGACCACCATTGAAAACCTGGAAGGACTTGATGGCCGTTTTGTCATAGTATGGGACTCTCCAATAGGGCGCATCAACGATCTTGCATGTGAGACTCCAAACCAGGACATTCGGTCTCACTTGCGAACGCTCAACCATTAGAATACTGAGCTGGCATTCAATGGTGTTTATGCCTAACTCCAATAGGTCCATGATCTTGCGTAACCCTTCATCCATTGTCCAAGATGAACAACTGTCTCTACTCGACACGGATTAGACTCCACTGATCACAACTTCTCGCTAGAACTCCAGGAAATTGATCTTAAAGCTAGTTAATAGTGAGCACATGATTATTATCAGAATGAGGATTTATGGAGGGTTAGGAGTAGCGGTCAGGGGTAGGATTTAGAATTACGGTTAGGGGTTAGGGGTTAGAGTTAGGGTTTAGAGTGAGGGTGAGAATTGGGGTTTAGGGTTAAATTTAGGGATTAAGGTTTAGCTTAGCCTAACTCATGAATTCAACTGTTAAAATACTACAATCTCTACAAATTTCTATACAAACTTATATTCATTTAATTCACTTTGAGATAAGTAAGACATCATTCTAGTTAATACATTTTGATTGACAATATAATTTGATTGAAGTAATTGAACTAATCGGAATGATTAATTCTCATACTATTTGAAATGAGTATATGTTACCAATTCAAGATTTATCGGTCAATAGTGAAACAATGGAACCATATCTATATATCTTAGTTACTTTAAAGAATGATGGACAGTTTATAGTAACCTGTTATTGTTGACAGTTTCCTGTCATAGACAAATAAACTGTTATGTAAGCATTTGAAAGAAATTTCTTCCAGTCAATCAACAATCAATCAATTAATCTATCTATCTATCTACTTATAGATACCTATATTAGTCAATCAGTTTGAATGACATTTCAACGATGTAAGTATTATACATGTGAATTCAAGTACATTAAACAATATAATACACATTCTAATGAACGAAATAAATATTCAAACATATGTCATAATACTTCTTTACTTACTTACTTACTTACTTACACCTGTTACTCCTCGTGGAGGAACATAGGCCACGTACTATCACTCTCCATCCAACCCTAACCTAGGCAATCCTTTCCATTTCTTTCAGGTTATTATTTATCTTCTTCATGTCTACTTTCGATTCCCGATATTCTTTGGCCTTCCTCTTTTCCGCTTCCCTTCCGGATTCCAAGTTAGGGCTTATCTCGTGATGAAGTTTGATGATTTCTGTAATGTACGTCCTATTCACTTACAACGATTTTTCCTAATTTCCTTCTCAGTTGAAAGTTGGTTTGTTCTCTTCCAGAGAAGGCTGTTGCTGATAGTATCCGACCAATGGATGTTGAGTATCTTGTGTAGACAACTATTTATAAATACTTGTATCTTCTTGATGATGGTTGTGTTAGTTCTCTGAGTTTCAGCTCCGTACAGGAGAACTGTCTTGACGTTTGTATTGAAGATTTTGATTTTGATATTGGTTGAAAGTTGTTTTGAGTTTCATATGTTCTTCAATTATAGGAATGAGGCTCTTGCTTTGTCAATCCTCGCATTTACGTCTGCATCAGATCCTCTTTGTTTATTCATTATGCTATCCAGATACGTGAAACTTTCCACCTCTTCCATAGTTTCTCCATCAAGTGTTATTGGGTTGGTGTTCTCGGTGTTGTATTTGAGGATCTTGGTTTTTCCTTTGTGTATGTTGTGGCCTACTGATGCAGAAACTGCTGTTACACTAGTTGTCTTCATCTGCATTTGTTCGTGTGTATGTGGTAGGAGGGCTAGGTCAACTGCGAATTCTGGATCGTCTAATTGGTTCTGAGCTGTCCATCGCATTCCGTGTTTTCCTTCAGATATCGGGGTCTTCATATTCCTTTGGTACACTATAATTAATCATTGACCAGATAGCAACTATAATGTTGATTGTAAGCAAAGATGAATTGTGACTAACAATCGAATCCGGGATGAACATTTTGTTCTAATTGAGGCTCGTCAATTAGATGTACCTACATTTTAGAGTTGATGTTCATTCATATTACTGTTTAGCTTTTCTTAAAACATTTTTGCAGTTAACTAATATTTTTTAATTGTAAGAGTATTGTATTTTGTTGTTAGCAATTCTGAAGACTGGTATAGTTCATAAATTTGTATTGATGTAGATATATGGACTCTCTGTGTCCACCAACCCGGTTAAAGCGCCGAACATTCGCTTTTCGTTTTCTCACTCTGGTGAACAACACCCTCACCTCCAGAAGGCAGTGAGTAGGACTTCCCTGGTAGTGGTTGTATTCACGTGGCCATGTGAGAGCATTTAGAGATAGGGAGTTGACTCTCTCCTCTCTCGGCCATACCAGTGCATTTGGGGGCATAATGCCCAGGTGAGAGGTTGCTCTGTTGATGCAAACGACTGACTTTCAGCTAGTCAATAAATAGAGATTTTTTTGGTATTTTCAAAAAAGAACGATAACATTCTGTCTCTGATTTAGTATGTAGTAGTTTAAAACCCCCAACATAGTTCAATTCAAATCGGTTATAATCAGTGAGTTACAGTTTCATTACCGACTTAATTGACTCTACACATTCTGACCAAGTGATTAAACAGTATTATACTGACCAAGTTCAGTATACTAAGGGTTTTTATGTATATTCAACAGGATTTAGACCCAACCCAGTGATACGAATGAATACAAATCTTGGATTTCACTGCTAATTACTATCCAACTAACACTACCTTGTAGTAATTCATCCAAGAGACTTAAACATCAATGTTCATTGAATATTATAGTTGTGTAAATAGTTGTTATTATCGAATGAGTGAATAAGTCTAGACATATCAATTGCTTGTATAATAAACCAAACAGTTCATATATAGTCTCGAAACTAAATCCCTAGATTGAGTAATTATGGACGAGACACATTGTAGTGGACTGTACAATTACTCATGATCTCAGCTTACATGTCGTTATGTTCGTCAGAAAGATCATTCTATGTATATATTATATACCTATGATATCATTCGGTTTGCCAATTAAAGCTTCCTAGTCATTTCTCCGTTTTGTTACTGTCATTGGTGGTCGAACAAGTGTATAGGAAATGTGTATGTATGGATTCAATATTATTGTAATCAACAAGAACACAGGTGTCGACAACCGAATGTATTCGGTCACGAAATTACAGAACATCTGAGAACCATACAGTAAATACTAAATTTGCAAAATATCAGTTCATTGTCTCATATTTCATTGTTCGTGCATTTTCATACCGGTTGTTTTCCGATCCTGTTCTTTTCCTCTCGATGTTCTACTGAAATACATTATATTCCTGACTATCGTTATATACTACTTATGTGGATATAAGTAGCTCACACCACACTAGTCCCCCTTTAAAGCAGTCATTCTTGCGGTGGTTCTGCTCACCGTGCCACTTTCATTTTTTCTGAAGTGTGTGAAACGCTCTCCGTCAAAATGTCAAGTCTTCAGCGCCCTTACCTCCATAGCACTGTCGACCTGCCGGGGCACTAACATCCAATATCACCTGGGACGTTTAACGCCTGCGCTCCAGCGACCTGCTGAGCCATCTTCATCCGTTGTCCGCCCAGCAGCCGCAGGTCCCATTGCTACTCTCCGTCGGCAGCACCTGGCACAACCAAAGCCACCTCGCCAAAACACTCCACTCGATGTCACCTCTCCGCACCATACCGCCTCAACTGACACTTCAACTCCAGGCCCGCAACGGCGTCCACAAGACAGCATTCTCCCCACCTCCTGGTTGGGAGCGATACCAAATGGATTTAATATTATAGCTTGTAATAGTATTTAAGTAAAGTCAAGTTCAAGTCTCATTTGAAGTATTAACACTAAGATCTAGTCATATTTAAGTATCTAATTTCAAATAAGACATTATATCAGTATCAAGGTGAGCATGTGATAATAATACATAATTAAACCTAGAATTTTTCAACTATAAACCTTAGAACAATCATCTATCTTACATTTGTTGCTGTTGTTATCGTTTCTGCACTTATTATTCTTCATTAGGTATTGTCTCTGTGGACGGTTCATTAATATCACAGGAGATAATTCTTGGAGCTGATCGAACTTATCAAAATACTTTCAAAGGTGTAATTGGTGGTAAGTTAATTAGAAGATGAATTTTTTCTCTCCTTGATTTACCATTCTATATCAAGTATAATGTAAATAGTTAACATTAACATCTTGATACAATGCTATATTAAGTCATAAAAGCAGGTGGTTTTCTTAAGACGCCACTTCCCAACCCTTTGATCAGAGGTCTAATCCACAAGGTAGTGAAGAAAAGTTGGGAAATGCGGATCCATAGTAGTTGGTGATCAAGAATGAGTCTATACACTATTCATTGTTTAAGGGTCTCAAAGTTCATGTGAAGTGTTGATTTGGAATCAGGGTTTTCCAACTCCCCTGAGGGTGAATCCTCCGTACCCACAAATCCGTATTAATCTCCGAATATTCGGTTTTCGTTTTCTGAATTTTGTAAAATAACGCTTCTGCCTCAGTGAATATAAGTTCTATGATAGTGGATATTTACGCGTGGACATATAAGAGGATTTGGATATGGAAAATGAACTCTTTTCATCCTTGGCCGTACAAAAGTACTTGAGGGCTGAAACAAATTGAATCAATAGTATTTCTTAGCACTTTCAACCTAGAATTAATATAAACTAAGATATTAGAAAGCAATTCTGTGTAGATGAAGTCATCGTGATGTATCATAACTGATGACATAATGTTCTGTGTGCCTAACCCTGATTCTACTTATTCTATTATTTTATCTAGTTAGTAGTTTTTTAAAAGTCATTCATGATTACAAATTCATTACACTTCTGCCTTGTATAATTAACAGTTCACCTATCATGATCACATTGTAGAACAGATCTAATTATTGCGAAAAGTTGATCCCATATTCATTTAGATAGACTTATGATTATTGAGATAATGTACCGATCAATGTTAAACTAAATGACCGTTTCAACTTAGCATGGAATTCTCCAACAGTGAATATCCACGATCCCATACGTGTGATTTGAACTCAGAGCCTACAGTCTCGTTCTTGAACCCTTAACCTCTAGATCACTGAGCCGGTAAACAATAATTAAATAAGGAAATATTTTAAAAGTGATTAGGTTTTCTTACCTTGGAGATAAAAAAACTACCGATCAATAAATAACTATTTCACTGTATTTGTAATGAACGAGAACTTGGTAGAGGGAAACCAATTTATTGCTTGGAGCAAAATTACAGAATGCATTCCTTCAGTTGTCCTTTACATAATCCTGTTATTATTTCTCTCTATTTCTTTTCCTGTTCTCTTCAAATTAATCTTTTGCTGTCAAGGTATTTCACTTTCGATTGCTACTACATACTACTTATATTTGTCAACATAAGCATATTTTGGTAAAATACTACACTACACAATATTCACTAACACAGTGATACATTAGACTGAACTTCAGAAGATTTAGTTTCTTTAAAAAAGAAATCTAGAACATTTTATGTATATGTTAGTTTATGATGATTTATTACTGATAGTAATTTATAGACGAACCAATCAGATTAAAGACAGCAGATTTTGGCGCGAAATTCATTCATTCATTTAGCTAAGTAGCATTTTAGCACTTGGTCGATAGCATTAGATCTGCACTAAGAAGGACTTGACACACATGACATTGATCACCACCCACTGATCAACCACTTGTGGTTACATCTCAGTCCTACAGGAGGTTAGTCACGGCTCGGATAGCCCAGTAGTAAAGTCTCTGATTGTGAAGCTGGGTGATACGGAATCGAATCCGTCAGGGAACACCAGTTCCCTCAAGATTACAGGTACACCTTGCTGACGAGTGCCAAATAGCACGAAACCCGAGTCCAGGGATTCCTGTCGACTACCTCCAACCACCATCTTATCTCAACACAGTAGAGTCACTTAGACTAATGGCCACATTACAACTTGGCCGATAGCCTTCGATCTGCACTAAGAAGGACTTGACACACATGAAATTGATCACCATCCAGTGAATAATCAATTGTGATAGCGTTTTGGCACTTTAGATGATGTTAGTTCGTAATGAAAACCCCAAATCTAATTCCTGACCCTAACTGTCAATTGTAAATCATAATCCTTATTCCTCAGATTGATTTACAACATGCACTTAATCCTAGGAAGGAAAAGGATATTCTGAAGGTCACTTGAGCGTCACACAAGGGTAGTCCATAAATTGCAGTCTCACCTACAATTTTTTTGAATTTCAATGACTGAAATTATCAGTAATGAATGTCAACAAAACATTTGATAGTTTGATAACAGAACGATCATTGGAATCCTTCTTAAAGTCTTATTATTTTGATCCAGTTCACAAAAATTGAATTGAAAAATGAGGATTCATTTGTGAATTTACAAAATGTATCAAACAGTTCCTGATTTTCATTGGATATTCATCTCAATTCAAATCAATCTCTTTTCTATGACCTGCTATCATTATTATTACCATTACTATTACTATTATTATTATTATTATTATTATTATTATTACGATTACTGGTGTTATAATTACCATTTATCGATTAGTGTCGATATTTGGATTAGATATATTTGACATTATCATTATCCTATGAATAAGGTAATAGATATATGTAAACCTTATCGATTTATTTAAGTACGCACGCTCTCTCTCTACCTCACTGCCTCCCTCACTCACTCACTCTCTCCTCTCCCTCTTTCCCTCTCTCTTTGTGTACCTTTCATTCTTATATTGAAATAGTGAAAAATGGAACTATGATAAACAAAAAGAATGTACAAAATGTACAATAGTTATTTCAATGAATCAATTACATTGAATTTCTATTCAGTAAATTTTTAATAAGAGTTAAGAAAAACAAACAAGCTGCTAGTACTAGTTAATGTATCATTAGTTTGGTACAGTTTTAATTTACGGCTGTGAAACATGGCCATTAAGAGTAGAAGATACTCGTTAGTTACTAGTATTTGACCACAGATGCCTTAGAAATATTGCTGGCGTCTGTTGGGATCACCGGGTAAGTAATGGTGAGTTTGGACGTAGGGTATTAGGGAATGATGATGGTCAATCAGTTGATGAGGTTGTGAATCTTCATCGACTGAGATGGTTGGGTCACGTGTTACGTACGGCTGAACACCGATTACCACGACGTGCAATGCTAACCGACGTTGGAGATGGTTGGAAGAAAGTTAGGGGTGGCCAAACCAAAATGTGGTATTGGTCCACAAAGTCACTAACTTCTAGTCTGAGCCATGTTGATAGATGCAGACCACTTGATTGGGGTCCGTGTGACTATCGTAATCAATGTTTGGATACTATGTGTGACATGGCTCAGAATCGATCACAATAGCGTCGGTGTATACACTCTCTTTCTTCTCTTAAACTAAGAGATTAAAATCGCCTCATATCTTTCTTTCTACCAACTAATTCTTTCTTCCTGTCCTGTATCCTTATTGCAAACTTTCTTTTATATATTATCACCTCTGAATTAACTACTTTTATGAATCCGGTGTCCATCTTGTTGTGTTAATGAGGTATGGCAAGTTGGACCGATGCATATATATTCCTGGTCCTACGTTGTACCTGAATGACTAGCTGAGACTGTTTCTAACAGATTGAGAATAAATTCAGAATAGGGTTAGGGCTTAGAGTCGTGTAACAGCCGCCAGTAGGTCAAATAGAAGTTTATGATAAAAGGAATATGAGTATATATAATCTACTTATAATAAGAATATGTTTAATAATAGTTTATAAATAGTTCCCGGAAGTTACACATAATTGAATCTTCTTCGGATACGACATCTCCTCTTAGTTGAAAACCAAAAGGATTTATTCTTATTCGAATAGATTTTCGTCAGATGACCTGCGACCGTCTTGGAGATGTTGTACAATTTCTCCTATTACTTGAGTTCTTTCCATTTTTATTATCATCTAATGCAGTTAATATGTTTAATGGTATATCGGGCTGTAGATTACTTCCAGTCTCCCATTCTTGTCTAATCTGCTGTAGTTGGTTTGCATATTCCACCCATATCTTTTCTCCCACTTTTACTTCATAAATACTTTTTCCTTTTCTGAGGATTATAATTCCGATCTTCCAAGTGGACTTCACTCGGTGGAAATCTCTTGAAACTACCATCTGCCCCACACTGAATTCTCTAGACAATTCACTACATACTTTATTGAATTGTCGTTCCATTCGTTTGTTCTTTCAGAGGCTGATTTTAGGTCTTGGTTTGATATCTCCCATTGACATTCTAATTTTTCTTCGAAATATCTCTTTTGCTGAGCTGTTTTGATTAATGATTGAAATCATGAGTCAGTTGAAGTTAGACCACCACGGAAAACCTGGTAGCACTAGATGGCCACTTTATGTTTGTATGGGACTCCTCAGTGGCTTTGCGTATCCATGATCCTGCCTCGCGAGATTCCAACCTAGGGCGTATCTTCCTCTCTCGCGAATGCTTAACCTCTATACAATTGAGTCGATATCTAACGGTGTTAATGTCTAACTTCAACCGATCCACAATACATTCATGTATAGATATTTCTGATAAATCTCCCCTATAGGAACACATGTACGTACACAAATATGCATATGTGGATAAATCATTCTTCCAGTCTTTCTCTCTCTAAAAATTGTTTTCATAGCGTCATAAACTAGTTCTGTCTTTTTAATTACTTCTCGTTCTATCAATTTGATCTGATGAATCATTTCAATCGTGTGTGTGTGTGTATGTGTTTGCAAGAGGGTGAGGTGGAGGATGGTGATTGCAGTACTACTATGTATCTTACGTAACAATTACTGTTACCACTATAACTATCTATAATCATCATAACAAAATGTTCCCCTCCTGTCAAGAAATATGTTGGCATAAATAAAACATAACGGTAGAAAACGATAAAAAGATGTAAAAAAAAATAACAAGTTATACATTGTTATCAAAATGATAAAAGATATGAACTGTAAAGAAAACTATCATCATCATCCATTATTATCAATGGAAAGTGTTGCTCTCTCTTGAAGAGAAAGAGAGATAAGGAGAGAGCAAGAGAGAAGGTATAACGCTATAAATCTGTCTAAATTTGCCAAACTGATGATCATATTAACTGGTAACATTTATCATTCATTCATTCATTCCTTTGATAATGGTATTAGTAGTGATAGGCTCTTTATTTGTTTTTCATTAATTTAATCATAAACAATATTCAATTACATGTGCACAGAAAACAACACCACTACCACCACATAGTTTCTCATTTCTTGCTTGTATGAGGTAAATTTATGATATTTGGATATGATTACGTAAACGTATGTAAATGTATAGGGAAGCTTGTAGTTTACAGTATACAATACACTATGACTGTGTATATTGTTATAGAAACTATTGTATTCTATATATATAAACAGTTCTGTTAGAAACCCAACAACCTATTCACACTTGTTCTATATTTGATAGTGTACTAGTTTGAAGAAGTTACTTCAAATTGAATTGATACAAATCAACATTTACTGGGATTAATTAGATGTGAATAAATGATCATGATGATTGGTCAATATTTCAATGATTATGATTGGCTAGTTTTATTGTAACTAATAGGGTGTATTGTAGACGATACTTTCTTTTAATTTTATGGATTCAAAATCGAACTCAAAACTGTTGCTATGTGATACTGCTTTTAATTAATTTGAGTGGTTGGTGGTGATCGAACTCATTCATCATTCTGTTCTATGTGGATTATTCGGAGTTCACACTTCGAGGCTTGAAAAAGCGTTACGGGCTGCTTGATGTGTATAGTTTTGTAATATGAATTGTAAGAGACTCGCTTGTGTAGTTGTATATGTAGGTATATACGAAGAGTACGCTTAAGGCTCACAAAAGAAACGTAATCTCAGAAGGTATCTACCCTATGCCTAGTCATGTCAGCGACATAAACCATTAGGTCGAACGCACAATAAAAAGATATAGTAGCCAATACCATAGAGAGATAACCATCAAACCTTCCTAAAAGCGTGATTCTGCTTGTGTGTGTGTGCGTTATAAAGTGCATGGACGAAAGTTTTTGCACTAGTGGTATACATGCAATGCGTAAGAGACAGTCAGTTGTAGCATATACGTTCGAACGGAGCGCTAAGAATGGATATGCCTATATGTATGCCATGAGATGCATGGGTGAAAACTTATTTGTTACTGGTATACATGTAACGTATAATTTCCCCTGATGCGACGCTCGCGCGCCAAGCATCGGGGGTTTGTGAACTTTTAAAGCGGAAACCATTTCCAGAAAAGCCAATCGGCTTCATCAGGTAAAGTGTGATCAACTTTAATACAGATGGAACACCACAGCGTACTTTTATGGGTAGGGTAGTTAGGATTGGCTTATCGAAAATGCTGAAATGTATCAATTCATTCCCCAACGATGGAAAACCTTTCGGGATCTGACTGATGAACAATTTAAAAAACTCATTGGTATTTCTCAGTTTCACTGTTCGTGGTCATTGTGTTATTGGTTCAATAGATGGTCATTAGCTAACTTTATAATTAATGCAGTTGATCGTACCGGCAATATTAAGAAGCTCCGCTAATATGTAACAAAACTCACTCTTATTTCAATGTATTCTCATTGAATCGAAATTATATTTGCGTATATACATAAATGTGTATAGACCAATATATGTCACGTCCCTCTACCCATTATTATTCTTATTTTCCATTTAAAATACAGCTTTCTACTGGAACGGACAATATTTAATTAACCAAGTTGGTTCACTTGTCTCCAATACTAAAGTCATGGTGGCCCCAGGTAGAAATGTTGCTAAAAATATGGATGAAATAGTTGTGGTGCTTATGCCCGAATTATTAAAACCAATTAAACCAAGCATTCCTGATGATAAACCATTACCGGAAGTTCTACCAGATGGTATAATAGCAGGTGGTGTTGTTATGCCTGGTTTAGGTAGTAGAAATGAAGATCATGGAGGTATAATTCATATATCTGGTAAGTGATGTTTTTATTTCTTGTTTGATAAATGAAAACCGTCTTTATTTATTGATTATTAACGTCAAAAATTGATTTCACGATAAATCATCACAGTTGTTTTGTCTTAATATGAGACACCTCAATAGTACATATCAACAACCCCTCAACGAATTAAAGTAAACGATTTACATCTAGACCATCAAATCATCATCCATTGAATTCACCTACGATATCATCGATTGTCTTCTTCTTCTTCTTGGCATTCCAATGAAAACAAATTACCACTTAGAACATTTAATACATTATTAAGAAATTTATTAATTGAATTCAGGAGTCAAGTGAAGTTAGATCACCATGGAAAACCTAGAAGCACTGAACGATTGTTTCATCCTAGTATGGGACTCCTAAAAGGCAGTGCGCATTCACGATCCTGCCCAGCGAAATGCCGGCTCAGTAGTCTAAATATTAAGCGTTCGTGCTTGAGAACGATAGATCCTGGGTCTGAGTCTCGCGAGGTGGGATCATGGATGCACATCGCCACTGAAGAGTCCCACAGTTGGACAAAACGACCGTCCATGATGATCTAACTTCAATTGACTCATGAATTCAAGGAATAAAATGACTAAAATCTTCACAAAACCCTTCTCATATTATTAAGAAATGATTAGATTAGATGAAAACAATTAGTAATTTGATTAACTCATTACATATTTTCTGCATGAAATTACACTAGTTGTATGTAATCATGTGAAATACCGAAGTCAGTATGTGGTAGTTATTATTTCAATGAAATAATTAATTGAATTATCAAATATTTCTTATTCATTAGAACACCATGGTGTGAGATGTTCATATAAACAGTTGACAATTAACGGCTTAACGACTATCTATATATTTAGTGAGTAATTGAATATAGAAGCTTATTAAATATCTAATGATGTTAGTTTGTAAACACCTACTACTTGTATTTTTATACCGGTTTTTATATTGATTGATTAATTGAGCAATGATAAATATCATATCTATTGAGTTGATCTTGGTATTTGATAGAAATCTGGTATTGATTCAGAGAGTTTGATTGACTATGGTCAACTTGGATCATTTATGGAATACGTGAGATATTTATCTGCCAACTAAAGAAATACATGTAGGGTACTAGTATACTATCATTGGTGTATTTTAGGAGTAAGCAATACCTGAGGTAGTAAGTCTTCATCAATTAAGGTAGTTTAGACATATGTTACGTATGCTGAACCAGCGTCTACGTTGATGGGAAATGTTTTCTGGTGTATGGATAGGCTGGAAGGGAGCTAGGGGGCAGCCAAACCAAAGCATGAGATCATCAGTCCATAACGTCACTGACTATTGAATTGAGCCATGTTATTAAGTGAAGATTATCTGATTGTTTCTGCGTGATGATTGTAAACAATGGTTAGAAACTTTGAATGACATGGCTCAAAGCCGTTTGGAATGTCGCAGGTGCATCTGCTTTTCGTCCTCCCCCTCAAATTCTGACCTTCTGAATTCCTCATAACTTTTCTATTTTTACTTCACTAATTTATATTTCCTTCTCGACGTGTGCCTTTGATGTCTAATCATTTCTATCACCATTGTTACTATTGCTACTTGTATCATTCTGGAATTTGACGTGACGATTTCATCTCTCTGTGCTAATGAGATAGGGCAACATAAACTGATGCACATACGTAAAAGGTTCTATATTGCGACTGATTGAATGACTGACTTAGTGTTGATGGAGTTCTATCGAACAAGTTTGTAATGTGTTCACTGGTCTAAATGATTTAATACTGTGTACACTATATTTTATTATTAAACGATTCGAGGTATTCGGTATGAAACTCTATGGTGTCTTAAATTTCGTGTTAGTTGGCACTTGTCAGTGAGGCGTATCGATCCACAATTAGTCAATGTAAACGAATCAAATCATTCTAATGTTATATAATGATAACATAGCTTCAAGAATCCCAAAGAAAGCAAACTTATCAAAATGATGATGGTTGGAAACTGAACCAAATGTTGCATTGTAATCGAGTACAAATTAGATACCTATCTTTAGACTATTGGCTCAATTCAATACCAACTGACTTAAAAGTTACATATCATTACATCAATTAGGTTGTAGCGTGGGGTTGAGTTGTTGTTGACTGTGATCACCACTACAAGAAGGTTCCGTACCAGATATCAGAAGGCAGTTGATGGCTGTAGTCGAGATGTATTTGTTGACGATCTCGTGGTATCGAGAGGATACCGAGATCGTGCCAGGTTACAAGTGTGGTTACTGAGCGTAACGGAATTCGTGTAAGGTCACAATCAACGGAAGAATGTATGACTTTATTACGGTTAAACAAACGAGTACAGTAAAACAACCAGTGGTACAATTGGTTATAATAATAATTGTTTCCATTAAACCAATCACGTTCTCTTGATAAAAGTAGGTCACTACAAGGTTATCGTCAATAGTCGCTAGGACACGTTGGGTCTATGGTTTGTGTCAACTATCACTTATCAACAAAGAGTACTTACAATCTGGAAATAACTGATATACCCTGGTGGACTCTAACTCTTATCATCCTCTATCATAATATGAGTAGTTGCCAGTAAGCTATTCAAGCCAAAAACTAACCTAAAAAAGGTAAAGATATTCACAATATTTAATCACTGTGTGATAACCAGTGATATATTCATCTAATCTTTGAGTTTGATAGAATTCTATTGACGAAGTTACAATATGAAAACCAATCTGTAAGACTTGATATCTCATTCACTATTTTTGTCTTTCCAAGTAGCTGGAGGTAGTGGGGGGTGTATCATAACGATCAGTGCTTTAGTAGATAATGTTAGTTTTGATTATTTTAAAAGGTTTGTACTGTATTCCATTATGCGATATACAGTTCCTACGGTGTATCAAACTCATTACACAAATCAGAAGCATGTAAAGAGTTGTCTGTTTAATACAGGTTATGAAACTTGGGTTAAGACATTGACTAGGTGTCAGACTGATTACCTTCGATTGTGGTTCTCACACATAATTTCTGGCCTACCTTTTAACTTTGAGAAAGTTTGTATGTGTAGACCTGTTGCGCCTTTGTAACAAATCAATTTATATGTTTATAGAGTTAGAAAAACACTTGATTGAACAAGCCAACGGCTATTTGGATTCAATAGCTAAGTAGATAACATAATCGTGTTTGAGACGAACGCCTTTGAGTTCGAGTTCCAAGTAGGACGAAACATGCTCTCTGGATTCAACTGCTAGCCACTATCCATTTCTGTTGAAAAGGCTTATGACTGATGTCTTATGTCAAAGAGACTGGTCGATCGCAATCCCAAAGACAAAAACGGAGATGGAAAGTGACTTGAATGATAAAAACGTATGAAAGGAACTATTAATTGAAGTAGATCAAAGTGTTCAACTTCAGATAATATTTTGAAAACATGGCAATTTTAGTCTAGTAAACGACCCAGCACTTCGTATATTTTAGATAATAAAAATGTTATATGAGTTTTGAGACATTTACAGTTGACTCTATGAACTGAACACGGTTAGACAAGCAGTGTAAACTATGAGGTACTGGACACTGGTTTCTTCCTTTTTAGGACTGTTCAACAGTGAGCATAAATGACTCCAAACGGAAATCTAACCCAAAACATTCAATAATCATGGTAAGAGGTTAACTTTGACACCACTAATTCGTAATAATCGTCTACTTTAGAATAATTGTCGACAAAATTCACTTACTTGTATACCACAGTGGACCTATTCTTGACCATATTTAAGTGTTGTTGTCGTAAGGATTCAACAAATTGTAGGTTTCCCTGTATGGTAAACACAAAGAAACATCTTGAACTGATAACATTCATTTTTGTTCAACTCTGTCTATGATCAACTTTAAATCATGTTGTATAATCTTGAGAACAGGGTGGATCTGATGCAGATGTGAAGGCGCGGATCGGCAAAGCAAGAGCAACATATTTACAACTGAAGAACATCTGGAACTCAAAACAACTTTCAACAAACACCAAAGTCAAGATTTTCAATACAAATGTCAAGACAGTTCCACTGTATAGGGCAGAAACCTGGAGAACTACGAAAGCCATCATCCAGAAAATACAGGTGTTTATTAACAGTTGTCTACGCAAAATACATCGGATCCGTTGGCCGGACACTATTAGCAACAACCAACTGTGGGAGATAACAAATCAGATCCCAGCGGGGGAAGAAATCAAGAAGAAGAGCTGGAAGTCGATAGGACACACATTGAGGAAAGCACCCAACTGCGTCACAAGACAAGCCCTCACGTGGAATCCTCAAGGCCAAATGAGAAGAGGAAGACTAAAGAACACATTACGCCGAGAAATGGAAATAGACATGAGAAGAAGGAACAAGAATTATATGGAACTAGAAAAGAAGGTCCAGGACAGAGTGGTTTGGAGAATGCTGGTCGGCGGCCTATGCTCCATTGGTAGTAACAGGCGTAAGTAAGTAAGTAAGTAATCTTGAGAGCAGTTATTATCGTCAACGGCGCATACATAACTGACACAATTCAATAACTCACATTTTCATTTCATTATTGTAATCTATTCAGTTCATGTAAAGATGATCGTTTACAAGAGATAATTTCCAACTCATCAAATATTTTATAATATCATGCTTATTTCTTACATCTTGAGTAATTCTTTGCATTCTGTCCTTTTATCTTCTTTCTAATCACAACAACTAACAAATATTAGATGGTAATATCTATGGTGCTGGTGCAACTGGAATCAATGCCGGTACTGGATTGATTCTTTCTCAAGCTGGTGGATTATTTGGTTTAGGCGGTGCTATGATTGATGGTCTATTAGCTGGATTACTATTAGCTTTGTTATTATTAATTTCTGCTTTAATATGGGCATGTTGGAGATGTAAACCTGGATGTTGTGGTTGGTGTACTGGTAAATCGAGCGGATTAGCTGGACGTAGTGCATGGAGTCGATTAGCTGCGATATGTTGTGCTGCTCCTGAAAGCGCTATTATTGGTAAGAGTTTTTTTAAATGAACTTTTTTCAAATCATTTCAAATTACTATGAATGTCTACAATTTACGAATCATTGTATAGTGACCAATGTCATGTATATCAAGTCATTCTTAATACTGATGTAAGGTGATGGTTGGAGGTAGTCGATATCAAACCCTGTATGACCTATGTTTCATGCTATTTGAAATTTCCCAGCAAGGTGTACTTGTAATCTTGAAGGAACTGATGCTCCTTGGAGAATTCGACATAATGTCAGGTAACTTCATAGATAAGGATGTTACCATTGAACCATGCACGCGACGACTGTACACTTTGATGTCGATTATTAAATACCTCTAAACCTAGATCCAAGGTTTCCTCACGATCACCTTCAAATACCATTATATAAACTGTAATTTGTAATGGTTTATATTCTTTCTTTTTTATGTTAAGTTCCGTTGTTTTGAACATCGACACCAGTATGTAAGTACATTCAACTAACGAGTCGCAAGTAGGACGAAACCACTAACTTTGCTTATGAAAAATGTTGTCGTTTTTCCTCGTGTTAAGTTTTTGTAAATCATTGAACTATAGTAATTTTTTATCAAGACAACATTTTATTCTTAAGTAAGATATCATCGTTAAACCTCAATAATTGTAACTCACTGAAGACAATGGTGGATATATCGCTCAACTTCGTGGATTAGTTGAAGTTAGACATTAACACCATTGGATGCCGGGCATCTCAGTGGTCTAAAGGTTAAGCGCTCGCGTAAGAGACTGATAGGTCCTGGGTTAGAACTTCGCGGGGCAGGATCGTGAATGAGCACTACTGAAGAGTCCCATAATGGGACGAAACGGCCGTCCAGTGTTTCCAGGTTTTCAATGTTGGTGTAACATCAATCGGTTCATGATCTCAACTATTGAAATTACTATAATATCCACAAAAACCCCTTCTGATATGAATAAGTATCAAACGAAATTAAGGAAAAAACAGATAAGTTGGGTTGGATATACGGACTTAACCAACCATTTTAGTTAAGTTATGCCAGTGAAAATTAATGAATGTTTAGTTAAGATGTCTCGATATGCATACTTAGACATTTCATATGAACAACATAGATAAAAAGCTTATAATATGTATCGAAAAGAAGATGCACTGATCGAGTTTAAAAGTGTTGAGAAGATTTGTTACTTTCTACCAACACGGAGAATACCAACCCAGTCACATTTAATGAAGAAGCTCTGAAAGATGTGGAATCTTTCACCTACCTGGACAGTATCATCAGTGAACAAAGGAGGATTCGATGCAGACGTAAAGGCGAAGATTGGAAAGGCAAGGACAGAATGCCCACAGTTTATGAACATATGGGACTCAAAACAACTGTCATCTAACATCAAAGTCACAGTCATCAATATAAACGTCAAGACAGTTCTAGTGTATAGAGCTGAAACTTGGAGAACTATCAAAACCATTATCAAAAATGTACAAATATTTATAAATAGTTGTCTACGCAAGATATTCAATGTCCATTGGTTGGATACCATGAGAAATAACTCACTGTGGAAGAAAGCAAATCAACTTCCAACTGAAGAGAAAATTATAACAAGACTCTAGAGGTGTATGGAACATACATTGCTAAAATCATCAAACTGACGATGAGTTGATTTTACTACTGAAGAAACTCATATTAGGGCGAAGCAACAGTACAATGCACATGTGGTGATTCGAAAAGTGATATTCTTTTTAATAATGTATTACTTTCAATGTAAATATCCACTGAAAACATTCTATTGAAACATGGTAGTAGGTTAAAGTTCTGACAGTTATATGCTGTAACTTGACTCAGTTTGTACTATGTTGATTGGCCCACATCTAACCAATCAATATTGGTAAGCTAATGGAAATAGAGATAAAATTTAGTGTATTTTACTTTCAAATCATTGTTCCTTGAGTTCGTTGGCATATGAATGTAGTTCACCTCTATAATTTACCTTAGTTTGAGAGAAGTCGAGTGAGGTATGATGGTTAGGGAATACATTAGCTAGTAGGAAGAACAAAATGGATCTAGGATAATATTTCCATGCTAAGACGCCTTGCTTTTATCTGTAGCAAGAAAATCTGTGTTTAAATACCAGTATAAACAGTAACTTCTTGTTTAAATAATAAAACGCTAGTCAACATTATTACGTGTGGACTGTTTACAGTATCCGGAGGATATGGAGATTGTTGAATTCCATTGCAATCACAAAATAATCGAAGTTACACCACCAATGAATACCTAATTGTGTGTGTCCTATCCACTTCCAGCACTTCTTCCTGATTTCTTCATCCACTGGAATCTGATCTGTTCTCTCTCACAGAAGGTTGTTACTGATAGTGTCTGGCCAACTGATCTGAAGTATTTTGAGTAGACAACTGTTGTTGAACAATTATATCTTCCGGATGATAGCTTCTCATAGTTCTCCAAGTTTCCACCCCATACAGTAGAACTGTCTTGACATTGTCACTGAAAATTCTGATCCTGGTGTTGGTTGACAGACAGTTGTCTTGAGTTCCAAATGTTCTTCATTCGTAAATATACTGCTGTTGCTTTGTCAATCTGCACCTTCACATCTGCATCAGATCCACTGCGTTCATCAATGATGCTGCGCAGATATGTCAAGGTTTTACATCTTCCCAAGCTTTTCCATCAAGTGTGATTCGATTAGTGCATGTTGTGTTGTATCGGAGAATCTTACTTTTCCTTTTATGAATGTTGCAACCTACTGCTGCTGAGGCTGCTGCTACACTGGTCGTTTTTTCCTGCATTTGTTGTTGCGTGTGAGATGGAAGAGCCAGATCATATGTGAAGTATAGATCATCCAGCTGCATCCTAAATGTCCATTGTATCCCATGCTTCCCCACAAATGTTGACGTCTTTATGATCTAGTCACTCACCAGGAGAAAGAGAAAGGGTGAGACTAAGTAACCTTGCCCGACACCGATCTTTACTTTGATCGAGTCTGACAGCTGTCCTCTATGCACGATTTCGCAATTTACGATTACTCAACCATCTTATTATTATTATTATTATCATTATCATTCAAGAAAAATAATCTTTATTTCTTTATTTCCATTTCCTTTATATTCTAATAGTCAAAGAAAAGAAACATTTACTGGTAAGAAACTAAAACCTGTGTTTTATTGTTGTCATTGTTACTGTCAATACCATCGTTGTGTTGATTTATTATCATTTGATTGGTTAGTCATTTGTTATGTTCTATGGTTCGATTTAGTTATTATGTAGACTTCCTATGATACACCAAACCCAATATGTAAGACAAAAAGACCAAAATGATTTGGAATGTTTCAATGTTGAACTGTATATGAAGCTTAGGTATTGTTATAATTTGTTGCCTGAGTGCCCTGCTGATTTATAACATAATGATCCCGCCAATTGTAGAACAGTAAACTATCGATTGAACCAATAACGCATAAAACCCGTATGAGTAGCCTAGAGTCCTTATCGGTCCTGCTTCCTGCCTACCACAGCCTTTTCAGTTCAGAACACCAATCTCAGCCTCTTCAATAAGAATTATTCATTCCAAACATACTGGGTTTATACACCAACCAGGCAGACGACACCGTACCAATAAAAGAGGAAACAACACTTGTACAAGAATTAGCCAATTGTGGCTATGAGTGAGGGAGGTAGTAATTAATAGACAGGGCATAATTCAAGAATGGTAAATCGTATAATAATAATTCATAGGTCAAAATAAAGCTTATAATAAGAGGAATATGAATATGGACAGTTTGGTTACATAACAACTATACGATAAAAATATACTCATAGTATTGATCCATAAAATGGATCCCAAAAGTTACCATTCATTATTCTTGTCGAGATATAACAGGTATATATAAGTATTTTTGTTCTTTTAAATCATTCAACGAAATATTGTTTGAGTTCTTGTTTGGTTATACAATTGAACTGTTTAATAAAAACTATCGAAGGATTAATAGTGTTGAGAAGTGTTATATCTTTTCTCCCTTATCAATGATCACATAACAAAATTATCGATCAAATATCGATTTCTATGTTATTGTCTCTGTTATAAACCAATGATACTTCAACCAACACTAGTAGACTCGGATCAACTCTAAGCTCTTATTCATTTTCTGTATAGCAATTTCTCGCTTAGCTCTGTTCGTTTAGGTTCAGAACACAAATCTCATCCTTCACTGTATGAATCATGTATTATAAACATACTCAGTTTATATACAAGCAGACCTGATTGTATCATATTATAAAATGAAAATTAATAATCATAGAAGATCAAACCAAAGTAGCTGTGAATGTGAGAGGCTGGGAATGCTTAATCGTATAATAGTAGTCAATAGATCAAATGGAAGCTTATGATAAAAGGAATATGATGAATATACTATATAATCTAGTTACTTAATAGTTATCCAATAAGAATTTTTCTGGTTAGCGTTTTTTTTGGCGGTTTAGTTTTCTACGGGATGGGGTCACTAACCCCATGCCCAACCCTCCTCCTTTACCCGGGCTTGGGACCGGCAATAACTCTAGAAGAGCTACAGGCGGAGTTATCCAATAAGAATATATGAAATAATAGTCCATGCTGGTTGGCGGCCTGTGCTCCATTAGGAGTAACCAGCGTAAGTAAGTAGGTAATAATAGTCCATGAATAATCCATAATAGTTACCATTCATTTATAATTCTTTTAAAGCTTTACTAAACAATAGTGACTAGGACATCAAGACAATATCCTTAGAGAATATGATTCACTAGTTCACTTCCTATGCAGATATTTTAGCCTGTTTGATAGAATTTATTTTGTTATATCTATCTATCCTACTTTCTCTCGCTACTTTCCAGAGTGATAATGGCAACATAGGCATAGTAGATGGAGCAGCGGTAAGTTTTATTGATTGTTTCCGCTGTTATTTTGTTCATCAATATAACTAGAATAGATATACAGTTTTTCAATATACCGTTTAATATGAGTCGTCTCACAATAGGACGAAACGACCGTCTCGTACTTCCAGGCTTTCCATAGTGGTCTAGCTACAATTGATTTATGATCTCAACTATTGAAATTATTACAATCTTCACGAAACCCCTTGTGATACAAATGCTGATATTAAATCCTTATAGTGAAGTGTTTTTCTATCAGTTAGTCAGTTAATTCTTAAAAGTGTTATGATCGTTTTGCACATGGCGTGTAGACAACTGTTGACATGAGTATGATTAGCAAAAAATATTGAAAGTTTGAATTGAGATCGGTTGAAAATTTCTAAAAGTCTATGGTATTGAACTAAATCCTCAATCACTTAAATTATCAATATAGGGGTTGTGGAGATTAAGTTTTTGATTGAGATCATGAACCGGTTGATGTTAGACCACCACTGTAAACCTGGAAGCACTGGACGACCGTTTTGTCCTATTGTGGGACTCCTCAGCAGTGAGCATTCAGTGAAGCTAATCCGCGTTGGGTAAAGACAGGTATCTACTTCAGTACAATGGAAGATGGCCGCGGAATTTCATGGATTGGTTGAGGTTAGACATTAACACCATTGGATGCCGGCTCAGTGGTCCAGTAGGTTAAGCGTTCGCGCGCGAGACTGAAGGTTCTGTGTTCGAATCTTTTGAGTGGGATCGTGGATGCCCACTGCTGGGAAGTCACATAATAGGACGAAACGGCGGTTCAGTTCTTCCTGGTTTCCAGTGGTGGTCTAACACCAATTGGTTCATGATTTCAAACAAAAACATTTAAGTTATCGACACTGATCTAATCCATCAACATTTATTGTTCAACCGGTTATATGGTTGGAAGTTAATATAACATAATGAATGTGAAGTTAATAAAAGATTTTGATATGTAGAATTATTCTAATGATTCCAAGCTCAAGTTGATGCTTATAATGTCGTGCTCAATGATAATGAACGCAACATTACTGAATGTAGTCAGTTTAGTTTAGATGTAGGGATATTTAATCGGATCACACGATTATAAAATCCACGAACTGCCAGTTCAGTTTTTGACAATTTGACTAATGACCTTATATTTGACCAATAATAGAATGACTATGAGTAATGACCACAAATTCTTAATTCCTATTGATCCAATGATCTCTTAATCTTAATATCCAACTCAATTTTTATGTTACTATCAAGACCTGAAAACTCATAGAATTGTGTACATTGATTATATGACAAGAATGCCCCACAAATCAAAACCTACAACTTACACGTAACTAATTTATAAGAGATTTTAAAACGGAACAATAAATAAGTGATCAATCAGTATAGGGAATTTGTAGAGATTGTCAAATTTTCACTGTTTAAATCACGAACAGTTCTTAACTAGGCCACCATTAAGAATTTGAAAGTGCTGGATAGGTGTTTCATCTTAGTATAGGATTTCTCAGCTGTGCGCACTCACTATGCCCCACCCGGAAATCAAATCTTTCGTCTGACGCATGAACGTCTAACCTCTAGACCGCTGAGCCGACATTCACCGGTGTTAATGTTTGACTTCAGTCAAATCAAGGTACTGCATAGCTCTCATCCATTACCAGTTGTTAATTGATGAGATTTCCGGAGTGGTAAACATATATCGACATTTAATGAATGAAAATGAGAGTTTAAGATTAAAACAATACGAATATAACATTTAACAATCATCATCGAAGAAGCTTGGGAAGATATAAAAACCTTTACATATCTGCGCAGCATCATTGATGAACACAGTGGATCTGATGAAGATGTGAAGGTGCAGATTGACAAAGCGAGAGTAGCATATCTGAAATCGAAGAACATCTGGAACTCAAAACAACTCTCTATCCACCAACACCATAGTCAGAATTTTCAGTGACAATGTCAAGACAGTTCTACTGTATGGGGTGGAAACTTGGAGAACTATGAAAAGTATCATTCAGAAGATGCAAGTGTTTATTAACAATTGTCTACGCAAAACACTTCGGATCAGTTGGCCAGACACTATCAGTAACAACCTTCTGTGAGAGAGAACAGATCAGATTCCAGTGGATGAAGAAATCAGGAAGAAGTGCTGTAAGTGGATAGGAAAAAGACTGAGGAAAGCACCGAACTGCGTGACAAGGCGAACCCTCACACGGAATCGTCAAGGCGAAAGTAGGAGGAGAAGAGGAAGATCAAACAACACATTACATCGAGAAATGGAGACAGACATGAGAATAATGGTCAAACATTGGATCGAACTAGAAAGGGGTGCCGAGGACAGATTGGTCTGGAGAATGGTGGTTGGGGGCCTATACTCGATTAGGAGTAACAGGCGTAAATAAGTAAGTAAGTAAGTAAGTAAGTAAAAGCGGATATAACAATCCCCTTAAGCAATAGTTCTGAAACATCAATTTCTCCCAGTTATTTTCTTTGATCCAACATACTCATCAGATCGTGTTTCTATGAATTTTCTTCACAAAAATTTTTTAATCTTCTTTTCATCTTTATTAACATAGACTGGTGGTATGACTGCAACAAGTCTACAATCATTACAAACTCAATCACGTATAGTTAAAGCGCCTCTATCGGTAACCAGCTATCCTATAGGACATAATCATAGATTAGATCTGACAGATCAGTAAGTTTGAATTTGTGTTATTTACATGAAAGTTTAACTTGTTTCAAGTTTGAACTACGATTTGATCTTAGTCAGACAATCATTGAAAAACTAAAAAATCAAGGGATAATCGTTTCAGCCCAGTATATAACTTACCAGCAAGATGCATAGATTACTTCATGGAGGACCTAATTCGATAAAGCCGTCAGTTCCGTTGGGAATAGTTCAACCTTTTCAGCATAAGGGTTGTAGATATTGTTGAATTTTCTCTAGCTAGACAATCACAGACGATCCGGAGGTACTGGAAAGCTATTTCGTCACATAATACGACTCCTTAAGAGTGCATATTCACAACTCTGCCACCTAATAGCCTTGAGAGGAATTTTCTAGAGTTTTAGTGAGAAGCCTTGAAGTGTTATTCAGTCACATCATGTATGAGAAAGTTATCCATCAAAGACAATAGAGGATAATAATTCACAAATCAATTCACTTTTTGAAAAGAGACTACTGACATGTTACTGAAATGTCTCGCTATCGCTCTACCTACCTACCTACAATAAACAATTTCTAAATGAAAATATTCGTTAGTGTAACTATAATTTATGGATAACTTTTGAGCAACGCTAAAGGGACATTGAGAAAACTTACTTACTAGGGTCTAAAGAGGATTATGAGTTAATGTGAGGAAATGGGATTAAGAGCTAGAGTTAGCTAGAGTTGGAACTGACATCAGCTATAATGCTATATGGATGTATGAACCCCATGCCGAAATCCATGCCCTCTTATCTTCAGTCTGATTGGTTCGTCTACATACTGTAGTTGATACTTTTATGTTCAACATGTTTCTTTTTTTTAATGAAAATTTCAGAATTGGAGCATCAGGTATTTCCACTATACGTATTGATCAACCAGTAATGGATGATTTAAGCGCACGTCAAAATGTCTACAATATGGAAGGTATGAAAGTTGACTGTGTTGTCATTACTAAGAATAGTAAATATGTTGTAACTGGATCTGGAATGGGACCACCACAAGTATGGGATACTCAGGTAATTTAATTAAGTAGTAATGTTTTCAATGTATTTTGGTAATGTACATTTATACACATCTAAGTTCTTTGTCGAATAGTTTCAACCAACTAATGTCAGTTATAGTAATATTCAATATGAGATCTGGTACATGTATGTTTATTGATCCAAGTAATCATGATTCACATCAGCACATATCAACAGAAGAGATTTTATGAAAAGTAAATACAAGGAATTCAATTTTACCTCTAGTGGAAATCGAACTAGGAAGTATTTGTCCTCAAAAGAATGCATTAAGAAAAATATACAGAATGATTACAACCATGTCGCTGACTGATTTCGTATCAGATTACTGAATAATTAAACCTTTATTTAGTGTTGAACACTCTGCACTGTGATGTCAACTCATTGATCAGACAAACATGATTGGTATCATTCAGGTAGTGAATAAGAACCAAAAAACACTGGATAATTGTCTCGTCTTTGTGTGTGAATCCTCAGCTGTATACACCTATAAATCCTTTAGGGATTGGATACAGGACCTTCAGATTTATCAATGAGCGCTTAATCTTAAATCCACTGAACCATCATCCGATTGTCTACGTATTTCAACTTTAAACAATTCGTCATTTCCACAAACCTTTTTCATACAGATCAAACATGATATTAGTTACTAATTAGTGATTGATGAATCAAAATAGTGATCTGTATTTTGTCTATTGTATAATTTCATTCAAATAATTGAAGCCAGTAGGTCCTGGGTTCGAATCCCGCGGGGGGCGGGTTCGTGGATGCGCACTGCTGAGAAGTCCCATACTAGGACGAAACGGTCGTCCAATGCTTCCAGGTTTTCCATGGTGGTCTAGCTTCAATTGACTCATGATTTCAACCTGTGAAATTTCCTAAAATCTCCACAAAACTCATTCTGAAAATAATTGATTATTAAAAGTTATGTAATCACTGCATCTCTGAATATCTATGATTAACATCATTAGGAATTGGCACTTATTCACTCTTAATAATTCCTTGCTCTCTCTTTTTCTCTCTTTCTCTCTGTGCAATATTCCTACAGTCTGGTGATTTATGCAAAATTATGGATGGTCAAGAATTTGGTTGTACAGATCTACATTTAGCTTGTGATGATTCTGTTCTAGTTGCTCAAGTATTAGATGATATCACTGGATTGGATACATTAAATGAACCAAGTGAAATTCGTGTAAAACGTCTACAGGTAAACGTTAAAAATGATATTGTTTTATTCCTATGAAGATAGAAGAAATCTTGAGTGTTTATGTGTGTATGTGTGTGTATCAGTCTGTCACAATGTTGCTATGCAATTAGCACATATATATATGGAATTGTCAGATCAAGTCTCAAAAATAGGAATTGTATCAGTGGTAATAGAAACGATTAGACATCGAGTATTCAATTCAAAAAAGTTAATAAAGAATTCTAAAGCTTAGAATTTGGACATAGACCAACAACCGATTCATTGGAACCATTTGTAAACGATTTCGAACCATGTTATTCAAAGTCTTTAACTATCGCTTACAATAATCATGTGGATCTCTATATGTATATAGTTTTTATATTCAATGAATCTTATTTTATGATGTAACTGTATTTTAATGATCATCTTGAATCAATTTAAAGTGAGCACTTATCTATAAACAACTCCAAATGTAGATTACCTGAATCAACAATTTAGTCTACAAGTGTAGCGTAGAGTCCAGTCGTGATTGACTATGAACACCACTACAATAAAGCGCGTACCAGAGAAACTAGAAGGTGAAGATGGAGCGTAGCCAGATTTATTTCGTTGGTGATCTCGTGGTGTCGAACGAAATCCGAGATCGTGTCAAAATGGATACAAGCGGAATTAGTGGGCGAGAGTACAAGCGTACAAGGTCACAGTCCACGGGAAAACAATGGAATCTAATGGAATAGTAATATGGCTGTCTTTAGCACAGTTAAACAAACGAGCACAGTAAAACAATCACTGGTACAATTGGTTATAATAATGATTGTTCTCATTAAACGCATCTCGTTCTCTTGATAAAATTAGGTCACTATACAAGGCTACAGTTTTTCTCAAAAGACTTAAGATGATTCTCTGTATCAATGATGTTATATTGTTCAAAAGAGTTCATATACACTTTTGATTATATCTTGAATAAGATATAGTTTTGTTATTAATGCAGGTTAATCGATTTCTCGAGAAGACTTGTCAACCAGAATTCATGTTAAAGTTTGTTTACCTTGTGTGTTCTATTTTGTCTGTAGTTTAATGTCCTAAGCTTTGACTAATGATACACTTCAAATACCATGATTAATCTTTTTAATGAAGTTTTATTCTCGGAGCTGGATGGGTTGGTCGTGGAGTTTTCATCGATCCTCTGAACAACATCATCAGCACAAACTTCATTGTCCTTCTGAACGATGAAAGCTCCATGAACTAAACCATCCAGCTCAGAGAACGAAACTCCACCAAAATCATCCACCTGAGCTGCAAATCTTCTCCACCACCATGATTAACCTTAAATTGAGACTGATAGCGAATAGGATATTGTCGAGAAGAGATCAACTAATTAATTTTTCTTGTTATTACATCATAGTTGTTTCTTTAAAGGATAACCCTAAGAACCATATTTCCGTGATAATATATGTTGTTACCTGATTGGTTGTTATCGCATTAAGTTTGCTAAATTTAATCTAAACTACATGGTTATCGTATGTTAATAAATGAATAGCGGCTAAACGTTCGCACATGAAATCGAAGATCCTGGATTCGAATCTTGCGTGAGGAATTATGGATGTGCACTACCACTGAGGAGTCCTATACTAGGACGAAGCAGCCATCCAGTGCTTCCACGGTTTTCATTAGTAGTAGTAATCTTATATTGATCAATTCATGATCTCAATCAAAATGAACCGAGTTGTCCCATTATTTTCTAAAAGTTTCATCTTCTCTATCTCTATTAACATGGGGATTTTCACTGTACCACCACCTTATCATTTTCTACATTTTCTTTCTTCATCTTGTTCTTTTTCTTTACTGTTTTCAGTTATGGGATTTCGCTACAGGTCGACAACTTGAAATGCCAATTGAAATTATGTGTACAGCTACTTGTATTACACGATCCAGTGAATATGTTATCATTGCACAAGTTACACAAGAAGGACCAGCTATATTAGTATGGAATTTAACTGGTAATCAATCAGATCATATTATTCCATATCATCCAGTGAATCCATTATTAAAAGATTCTATTTCATATTTGAATATTTCATTGGATGATCGTTTAGTTGTTGCTGGATTAAATAATCCAACTGATGAATTAGCTTACTTTATGGTGTTTGATTTAACTGCTAGTTATGTGGTAAGTTTTGATTGGATTGTTCTCTTTTTGAGTAATTAAAATAGACTAAGACTGAAGATTTTACAGTTGATAACATTCATATAAATCTGTCAATTCATCTTATAATTGGATCCAATGTTGATAGGGTAAAAATTAGTCTACTATCTACTAGCTCCAATCACTTAGCATCAAATTGGTAGTCCATGAGATGTTAACACAGTTAGATGCACGCTCAATTGTCTGGAGGTTAAGAGTTCACAAGCCAGACTGAAGGTTATGAGTTCGGTTTTCACGTGCAGGGTTGTGCACGCGCACTACTAAAGAGTTCCATACTAGGTTCAAATGGCCGTCAAGTGCTGCCAGGTCCCTGTACTATATCCCTATTACAATCTTTCTTTTATATATTACCACTTCTGAATGAACTACTTTTATGAATCCGGTTTTCATCTTGTTGTGTTAATGAGGTATGGCAACTCGGACCGATGCATATATGTGCCTGGTCCTACGTTGTAGCTGACTGACTGACTGACTAACGTAGATAGGTTCACTTAGACTAGTAGTCACACTGTAAGTTCATTGATTGAATCCGATCAATATTAAAAGACTAGACAATGATCATATTCACTACTCAGTGATCAGTCATTTATAAATTATCCTAACAGAAGTCAATCGTATCCCGATTATCACAATGGTAACGTTTCATATTGTGAAACATCGTGATCCAGGTTCAAATCCACCATGACGCATCAATTCGTTGAAGATTTCTGGTACACCTTACTGACAAGTACTGATTAACATGAAGTTCTAGATCAAGAGTAATTTCGCAAATGAAAACTTTACAAAGTGCTTAAAATGCTTATGATACACGTAACCCTCAGATTATTATCAAATAACATTATGACATTTATCTTTCATTAATTTCGTTTACAACGGTTAAATGGGACTATGCAACAGTCATTTATAGAAGCTTTCTGGTAGCCTTTTAAAGAATCGTAAAAATAACTGACCTGAATTCACATGGATCAGTATTTGCTTATTGTTACTTGGAGGAAAACACAGATTGTTTAATCGGATTATATTGGTCGGACAGTAATGACAGGAAAGCAGAAACATAACCTTTCTCTCTCTTCCTCGTTCTTCTATATTCCCAGTAGAATCCATGACCTTCTATTTACCGGTTGACATCGATCAATGGGCAACCACTAAGACCTTA